>JAHDVF020000763.1:2815000-3364736 GCA_022606425.2 Lepidostoma basale
TAGATAAATTTGTTTGTTTTTTGTAAATCGGTGGGGTTGCAGATAGTTAGGTTGTTTGTTGATTAGATGAAGTATTAAAGGATCGTTTAATTGTTGTAGTTGCAGAAGAGTGTGCTAGTAGTGCTGAAGCTGCTCAATGTTGTTTTTTCTTCCTCTTTTTAAAACTTTTCAACTTATGATTGTATTATATTTCTCTGACGAGCTAAATTTACGAGCACTTGTAATTGTCTTTCAATTTTAATTTCCTAACTGTGTGCTTTTTTTCTCATGTATAAGCTGCATGTTCTCTAATAAAATAAATAATACATAATAAATAAATAAATTTTGTCTATATGATTACATTTCTCTTCTCTTACAGAGCTTTTTGGGATGGTTGGCAGAAATCACATCTAGGCAATTAATTTGGTCTTATGTATCATTTCAGTATAAATAAATACACGTATATATAAGAGTCATGTTTGTGAATGTGTGGATTATTTTAATAAATAACAATAAAATATATTAAAATAATATGTGACCTGCATAATATACTGTTAATATTTGTTTACCTGCAAAATCCCATATTATTTTTTTGCCAATTTAAATATAAGATTTTTTGATTAAATTTTACTTTAAAATAATAATTATGTATAAATACAACAAGCAAAAAATTTTTTTTTCAATACCTTACCAACAAACAATTAATTCGCGTTTTTTGGTCATTTCGTCCACTGTGCGACGTTTACAATAATATTTTATTTATTTGATCGTGTCACGTTTTCCTCGGCCTGCCTCTATAGATCCGATTTCGTCGTTTACATATACTTTCTTTACCATTTTTTCATTCTTTCCACGTGTCTTAACCATCATGATCCTTTAATTATCTCCATAATTATTTAATTATGTTCTTAACACTTTCATTCGCACTGCATTTGTTTATATTATATTTGCATTTGACACTCTTATCATATACATATTTTTACGAGTAGGTATACTTCATCTGAGAGATCTTATTTTTACTATTTTATTTTATTTATTTATATAATATTTTACAGGTAATTATAATCTTCGTCTTTTGGTACATGGATAATATCTAGTGAAAAATATTATGAGTTTGCCGACCACTTCGCTAGGTGAACTTTACCTGCCAATGCGACGTTATGGAACTGGAACACCAGACCGCAAGTAGATAAGTCGAATATCCGACTGTCCGGGGGGTATCTTTATTCTTTATCCCGGCGAAGTGTCGGCAAAATGCATCAATAATTTTAAATCTATACAATAGAACGTCGTTTACGCGGACGTCAGTTGACTGGAACGTCAATTATCCGGACAAGCCGAGATGACAAAGCGTTCGGTACCGTGACCTACGCATGACTAAACTCACCACACCTAAAGAACGTTGGGTGTGGGTTGAACGATGGTGAAATTGTATCTCTGGTACAAAAAGAGAGTGAGGATGAAGATGATGATGAAAGCTCCAATGAGCATGATGAAGGAGAACGAATCAATAATGGAGAAGCCTTTAAAGCATTAGAAAATGCGCAATCATGGTTTGAAGAGCAAGAGGAAAGCAGCTCAACTCAATTGCTTTTATTGACGACCTTCGTGGCAGAGTGGTTACGAGCTCTGACTTCCATGCCGAAGGTCCTGGGTTCGATTCCCGGTGATGGCAGTGTGATTGTCACACTGTCTTTGGTCTGGTGTAGAATTCACGTGACAATAAAATGGCGATAGATTGGCTACCTATCACATGTCACGAGAATCAACATAAGAGCTAAAAAATAAAAATTGTATACAGTAATTGGGTCCAAACGACCTGTTGTGTACAAAAAAAAAAAAAAAAAAAAAAAAAAAAAAAAATCCGCAATTTAGCTGCAAAAAAGACGAGGAAACCTTGTTAAAAAAACTCTCTGATTATTTTTCCAGTACTGTAGAATAATGTTAGCCTTTTTATGTATGTATATGTACTACATACAAACTTGTTTTTGCAGTAAAATTTGTTATTTCATCATCAATAAATGAGCCGAGCTCGACTTTCGAATGTTCGACTTTCGCACAATTCGCTATTTCGCACATTTTTCGACCGTCGTTTTTTGTTCGATAAACGATCGCTCACGTGTCCCTCATTTGTGTATCACGTGCAGTCGTTCTCATCTCCGTTTGTACGTTTGAAACAAGTTCAGTCTTGCTTTGCAGTACGGACTGGCATTACGCGTTTTGCCGGTTTATCTGTTTATAAACAGTACATACTTGTTAATATTTCGCCCTTACACATTAAGATGAATGAGAAACGAAAAAACTGCAGTGTTAATACAAACAATCAAAAATCAAGTACTCATAAACTTCACACGATTGAGACAAAGACTGGAATAATTAGACGTTCTGAGAGCGGCGAATCTTTTTCTAGAATTGGCCGTTCATACGACATTAACCGGTCTATGATATGTTCGATTTAGAAAAAAAAGAGCGAAATAAAGGAGTACGTTCAGAATTGTGGAAATACATTTTCATAAATCGTTTCCAAAACACACGGCATGTTTTACTCGTTAAACTCTCTATCAGGAAGATAAATAATTAAAAAATAAAGGTATTCAACAATTTTTTGATTAATTCGTAAAGAATATTTCCTAGAAAGTTCTAATTCGTTTCGTTATTCTATTGTGTATGTATGTATGTGGTTGATCAAAATATACTCGTAAATAACTAAAAATACTCACTTTTTTGGTGTTTTCTTTAACATGATCTCTACATTCGCCCATTCAACTTTCGCACACATTTTCAGGATCAATTAAGTGCGAAAGTCGAGGGCCGCCTGTACACCTTATTTTGTTAAAATAATTAGCGCCTTTTGATTATCCGGAAGTCCGGATAAACAGCGTTCTACTGTACTGTGAATCTTGTATCGGCTTCTTCTCTTCTATCAGAGGTTAGGCAACATCATGGCTATTTCAACCCCTGATACAGCAGCTCTTAACGTAAATTTTGTGCTGCTACTGAACCATTCTCGAACGCTTTCTAGCCAGAATTCTATTCTTCTACCGACGCGACACTTCGATTTCCGTTAATTTTACCTTAGATTATCAGTTGCAATACTTTTGTATTTATCCTCTCTCTTAATGTGCCCGAAATATTCCAATTTCCTGCGCTTGTCTTGACAATTTATTTTCCTTTCTTCATTCGCTGCAGTACTTCCTCGTTTGTGACTCTGTCCAAGATATTTTTAATATCTACTGGTTTAGTACTTTTATTTTTATAATTGGCCAAACAATAACATTATTTCATACTCGTTATTACAGATTTTATTGTTTCTTTTATATTCGCCTCAACTTCATTTTGTGATTTCATATTTGAACTTTGTATTGTTACAACACTTTATAACAAAAATATTACAAGCGAACACGTCTGTTTTCTAGGTGTTTTATTATATTTTATGGGAATGACATGTTTCGCCTTGTTTAGGCATTATGAAAAGCTGTTGCCGATTATTATTGATATCGAGAACAGCCCTTTTTATTCGTTTCAGTTATGGAATAAGAATTTTCACAATTTTGACACTGAGGACGATAGCAGGCAAGACACTGAGAGATCGCGTGAGGAACACCAGAATAAGAGAGATATGTATAAGAGAGGTCAGTCATTTCCTAGTGCGCCCTTGGAGTAATTGATTTTACAAAACGGTGCATTTTAAATATAAGTCATCAAAATAATCATAATGTGAGGTTGAGGATATTCTAAGATGGAGCAGACAGCGAGAAAGGGACTGGTACGGCCATGTTTAAAGAATGGAAACCACCAGATTCCCCTATAATGCATTGCATAATCAGCCTCATGGGACTCGTCCTCGTGGAAGACCTCCTTAAAGATGGAAGGACAGCTAAGAATATACCTCACAGGAGGAGCAACACTCTAAAGAACAGACCACATAGGTCTACAACAAGGACGAAGAAGAAGAACATTTTCATACCTGTGTTGAAGAAATAATAAATACCTACTTTACTCGTATAACTCTCTTCACCACAGTGTTGGATTCAATTTTTAATAACTTTAAAAAAATTAAACCGAAGAAGGATGTGAACCATTCAAAGTATGTCTGTGAGGTATTTAAATTTATTTTAATTAAACACATTCATAATTTCTTCTATATTTACCATAACTTTGTGTTGCGGATTTATTAAACAATGTTTCTATTTTTAACTTTGTTCTCAACGCCAACTTTATTTAAAAAAAAAAATTAAAAAACAACAAACATGTTTCGGACACAGAAGCCCTTCATCAGTGATATAAATATTATTTTCAAAAAAATTATGAATGTTGTCAGTTTTGTAACTGTCTTATGACATAATTGAATGTATTTACATTCCTAAAAATAGTCCTCCTATAGCGCCTAGTTGAATTCATATTCACCACCAGTAAACTGCGTCTAGTTGTGCGCCAATCACAGAAAGCGTTTGAAATTCAGGCGGTGCGTATTGCTAATATGCACCCCTCGGAGCAGGTACGTGCGTGCGACACTAATCCAGAGAGAGATACACGATGTAAATGTCAAGTCTCGGTGTTGCCTGTAAAATTATTAGACAGAATGAATAAATCCCTGTGTGATGGGTACACTCCGCGCTCGCCGAGCGTGGCGTGACTATCTGCAGAGTGCTCTTTAAAAGTCCATTAATTATGTACGTAGGTACCTACCTAGTACCTACCAGTACCTACCTTCACACGTACTCGCGGCCCACACAACCAATTACTTAGCCCTTAAATCTGTGTCACACCGAAACATTTTCTTTTATTCTCAACCTAAATAACTTTAATATTTTAGTTAAGTTTAATGGATACGAGATTTTAATCATAATAACTCATTTTTAATTATTGTTTTATTTAATCATTCAAAGATTTTTGATTTATGTAGTCTTTAATACAGTTTCCGAAATGGCTTGAACTGTGAAAATGTACTCATTCATTATGTTTGATTTTTACTATTGAAAATTTTAATATCACTAGATATTCACTGAATCTCATGAAAAGCTAAAAGATAAAACCTGATAATCCGATAGCGCCAGCATAGATTATTTAACCTGCCTCTGGTGATGCCGACTCCTAGTAAAACGACGTATTTTACATTTGTGAAAGTTATATTTCATGTCTTTTAAAAAATATATACATATGTGCTAAGATACGATTTTTTTGTTAATATTTTTACACCAAGGAAAGACGTCTGCCGTCCGAAACATGTTTTTGAAAAATGGAAAAAAAACTGTTGTGAACATACGGGGGTTCACCGAAAAGGTTTACTACTTTGTTTGGTCGCCATTTAACTAAATATAAATTTTGACAATTCATATTTTGAAGTCGTAAAGTATTCGCTTGTTTCAATCCAAGGGATTGGTTTGCAGCAAGGTGTAACATTTTTGCTGGTTCTTGAAATGCCACTTGGGCCATTTTATGTGATTGTTTCCCGTTGCTTTCCACATAGTAAAGTATCTTCGTCAGCTTGTCTCCATCCACTGCTGGACGTAAGCCTCTCCACACCCACGCTATCTCACTCGGTCTCTCGTCAGCGTTCTCCAGGCCCTTCCCGCCGTCCACACAATATCATCGCTCCACCTGGTTGGCTGTCTCCCGACACTTATTCGGCACAACCTTGGCCTCCATTCAGTAACTTTCATCATCCCGTTGACACACATGACCAGCCCACTGCCATTTCATCCTCGCAATGCGTATCCCTACATCGGTGACCCTAGTGCATCTTCTAATCACCATGTTGGGTATATGGTCTCTAAGCTAGATACCCAACATGGATCTTTCGATGGCCCGTTGTGCAACTTTGATTTTGTCTTTAGTTAACGTTCATGTCTCGCGTCCATAGGTCATCACAGGTAACACACACTGGTCCAGCACTTTAGTTTTTAAATTTTCTGGCATGTCCGACTTGAAGATGTTGCCCAGCCTTCCGAATGCAGACCAACCGAGCTGCATTCTCTTATCAATCTCCTTGACTTGACCCCCTCTTCCAAAAGCCAACTTAAAAGTAATGTATGGACGTGGCAAATTTATTATGGAAAAATATTCGATAAACCAACGTGTTATTTTTGTGAAGACTAGAAAATATCCTGAAATTTAGGGCGGAAGAAATAATCATGATGTACCATAGACTAAAACTTTTTATACAGAAAGACATTACGATTATCTTGGATCTTAACTGGTACAATAAAGCTAGCCAAGTTTTGAAGGACTCGCACAAAATCACAATAAACTTATATCAATAGCAAATTTCTCTAGAGATAATTAAAATGGATATCACGAATGCTCAGCAATACTAGAAATATAATATGTAATTATAATATTAATGTTTTGTTGACATATTAATACAAAATTATGATATTTCTTGTTTGTAATGTCTATTGAGTTAATAAACTGATTTGATTTGATTTGATAATATACTTTGGGAAAATATAACATTAAATATAATGTATTAAAAAGTAATATAAGTTATGTTGAATGTGGTTTCTTCGATTTTCGTTAATTTTTATTGCGATTGTACACGTACTGTTAAATCATAGGCTACCAACGGGGGCGGTACGGCCCCCTTGAAGAGCTGGAGCTTTTCAAGGGGGCGCTAACGCAGTACCTATGGCGGAAACAATACTATATTAATGAATAAATAATTTAAGAAACAATCTATACTGAAACATTTCTGATACATTTGATAATCTTTAATTTCAACTTAGTAATTATAAATATACAATCTATAAATAATGTAACATCGTGGCAGAGTGTCAACAGCTATGACTGCCACATCGAAGAGTCTAGGTTCGATTTCCAGGGATGACAGTGTGGAAAATAATGTTTACGTTCTCTTTTATCTGGTGTACTCGTAGAATTCACGTGACAAAAAAATAAGATAGTTAAAAAAACCTGATGTATACAAATGTGTAAAACAACGGGTAACTACCACATTAAGACGACCTTCGTGGCCGAGTAGTTTGCTTTGAGTGCCACACCGAAGGTCCCGGGCTCGATTCCCGGCGATGGCAGTGTGATTGTCACATGGTCTGGTAAAGAATTCACGTGACAATAAATTGGTGATGGATTAGCTACCTATCACATGTCACGAGAATCACTTTGATAGCTTTACCCTTGCGCTTTAATGATGTAAAGAACGATTCAACAAAACAATAATAAGGATTAATTTTATCTCAATAGAGACGAATATGCAAATTGTTTTTTGGAAACAGAATATGGTGGTCGAGGCGTTTACAGGACTTATGACCTGTCATTGGTTGGGTTAAACGATCACTTTATGTAATACAACATTCCCCATTCCGCCCTTCTTACTTTACATATTTTTGTTTAATCTACACTAGCGTATGCTATAGTATATATTCTAATATGTTGAGGAACACTTCACATATTTTTGTTTAATCTACACTAGCGCCATCTATTGAGATATTCCCTCAATGGGTTAAATCCAGTATTTGTCTACAAGTATTTGTATACATTCAAAATGTTGTAAAACAATTATATCCTAAACCAAAATGGGATCCTACGAACCAGCAAAAAGGTTACACTTTACTGCAAACTAATCCCTTGGATTGTAACTAACGATGAAGAATATTGTGTTAGCAAACTATTTAGATAAATATAATCTTGATAAAAAAAAGTCTTTCTCGAAAGGCATAGAAAACACTAGAGTAACGTGAAAAGGCGGATAAGCCGTATGAATACCTCTCGAACGTGGCACGTCTTTATAATATGAAATTTCTCAAAGGAAATAACATTTTTATGCTTTTTCTGGATGATGGATAGGTTCTTTGAGATTAAATCATTCCCTCGTGCTGAATACAGCTATGGATCCCGCCAAACCGTAGCTATGGCGTACATTATAATATGTATTGTTAACTAGTAGAAAACCGATATATTCTAGGTATCACAGAATATATTTCAAAATTCCGTAAAAATTTAAAATTTATCCCTGAGATTGACATATGGAACGAATGGACGAGAGAAGAATGGTTAAAATGTTGTATACAAGCAGTGTGAGTGGAAATAGAAGCCGTGGAAGAACAAGGAAAGCATGGCACGACATGAATTAATCAAATACTAAAAGGCGGCCACATTCGAAATCGGATAAATCGACGAGCGTGCATATTCAATGTATGAATATAGTGAAAGGCTAGAGAGGTATGTTAGGACGGAGCAGTTTGTCGGTCCATCCTCTCTACCTACCCCTTCCGGGGAAATGGGGTAATGGTTAATTCAATTAACTAACTTACTAACCATCACTCCGTCTCCCTTGAGGGGTATGCAGAAAGAATGGACCGCCACACTGTTCTTTCCTGACATAATTATTTCTCTTAAATTTCTAATTAATCATGTATGATTTTTTTTCATTATTACCTTATGAATCGTATCAGTTCAATATATTAACTTTTAAATAAAAACAATTCTAAAACATCAAAAAGATGAGTAACTGAACTGCTTCTGAAGCAGTAACACCAAGCGAAAAGAAAAAAATTCGCTTTCGTACAAAATGTCTGAAATATTTTAAACAGGTCTCGCAAACCTTTGTTATGCAATGTAGTATTATTGTACAATATAATAAACAGGTACTTGCGTATAATTATACGTATTCATATATTGTACGTAAGTACTTGTCACACGTTCGTAATTTCGTGTTAATTATAATAATCCCTGCATTTTCCATTGTTACCGCGCTTTGTAAAACAAAAGACCGCCCAAGGGTAGCGGTCCATTTGTTTTGGCTAATTAATCATCGTAATCCTTTGTACACACAATAAATACATTGAAAATATAAACATGCTTCTATATTCTACATCCTTCGGGGAAACGGCGTGATGGTTAGTTAGTTAGTTTTTATTTAATTAGTCATTAGCTAGTTTCTAAAGTTAATGACCTGATAGTAATTTCAAAGGTTGGTTATGTTACATGTAAAAAGAATCGTCGTTCGCGTTTGTCCCGTTATAATTATATGTGAAGAAAATTTAAAACTAAAGATTTTTTATAAGGATTAATTGTATCTCAATAGAGACGAAGATGTAAATTGTTTTCTGGGAACAGAATATGGTGGTCGAGGCGCTTACAGGACTTATGACCTGCCATTGGTTGGGTTAAGCGATCGCTTTATGTCATAGGTTTCCAATCTTCTCTGGACCACCAGTTATTTCAAATATTTAGAAACACATACTTGAATTTTAAAATATTATTAAATATTTTATGTATCTTAAAACGACATATCAGTGGTAAGATCTCATCTCGACGATTATTATTATTATTATTTCGTTGAATCGCTCTTTACATCATGACAGCATGAGCCAAATCGATGTAAAGGGTATTATAGCTATCATAGTGATTCTCGTGATGTGTGATAGGAAGCTAATCTATCGCCATTTTATTGTCACGTGAATTCTACACCAGACCAAAGACAGTGTGACACACTGTCCTCGCCGGGAATCGAACCCGGAACCTTCGGGGTGGCAGTCGAGGCACTTACCGCTCGGCCACGAAGGTCGTCATATGGTACCTACGTGATTAGCGTGATTTTTTTGTCTATTTAGATTATATTTTTTTATCTGTCCACGCTCTCTATTTTTCTGGGTCTTCTACTGCCCCCCTGAAAGTCTCAAACGCCCACAAGGGGACGTTATCGCCCACTTTGAGAACCTATGCTTTATGTTAACAACATTTCCCATTCCGCCCTTCTTACGACCACCACTTCTGACAATTTTTTTGGAAGATGTATATATGCTACAATGTTGAGGAACACTTCACATTTTTTTGTTTAATCTACACTAGCTCCATCTATTAAGATTGGGTGTAAGCATTAAGCAGAAAAATAAAGATTTTTGTCAGGATAGAGTAGCGCGGCTGTCCATTCTCTTTGCCTACCCCTCCGGGTAAACGCGTAATGTTTTGAGTTATGACTGATGCCTAGATTCGCGATTTCATATATTGCGATTAACCCGTTGGGTGCGGCGTATGCGCCAGGCGCGTTTGTCTATCACAGTGATTCCCAATATATACCCCTAGACAATATAGTCCTCTATATAAATCCCCAGGGGTCTACGACAACTTGCAAGGGGTCTACGACAATTGTAAAAAAAAGAGATGGCTCAACTAAATTGATGTCGAATATTGAAATGAATATCGAAATCGTTGGCGACCTTTTTTTACGAATGTCCGATCTTTGCCGAATGAGCTTAAAAAAAGGTCGACAACGAAGTATGTTTTTTTTTATACGATACATAAACAGATTTTATTATTTAACAGTTAATAATGTGGTGACCGTCATAGGGATACGCATTGCAAGGATGAAGTCGTCCCGACGGAATGATGGAAGATGGAGCCAGAGTTGGGCCGAAGAAGTGTCGGGAGACAGCTTACCAGGTGTAGCGAAGATATTTTGCGGACAGCAGGGAGGGCCTGGAGAACACTGGCGAGCGACCGAGAAAGATGGCGTAAAGGTGGAGAGGCTTACGTCCAACAGTGGATGGAGACAAGCTGATGAAGAATGTTGAAGTATCATAGTGTTTCGGCCCGGTGGCGACTCTAAAATGGCAATGGGCGGGTCACGTAGCCAGAAGCTCAGATGAAAAATGAATAAGAAGACAAGACGACTTGGAGACCGTGGACGGCTAAGAGAAGTGCAGGGCGACCGCAACTACGGTGAAAGGATGATCTAAACAGACACGTCGGAATAACCTGGATGCAGTCTGCACAGGACAGAATGACATGGAAGCAAATGGAGGAGGCCTTTGTCCAGGAGTGGACGGGAATAGGCTGAGGAAAAAGAAGAAGAAAATGTGTTTCGGCCAAAACAATGGACATCTATAAAAGTATAAATAATCATGGTCTGTCCGACTAAAACACTTTAGGACACATAAACGGCTTGAGTATAATGGCTGTCGTTGGATGTAATATCTAAGTTCTATCCGAGAGTGCTGTATAAGTCCGCAATGGGGTCGGCTAAGCCTCTACGACAGTGACCTTTGGACGCATGCCGGGCCCGCTGACGAGACCAGAAGGGATGGGCGGAGAATACAGCAACGGAATTAGGCCATGGACTTTCTTATTGAAATTCACCAGAGGCGTCCTATTTCCTATCGGGTACTAAATGTGTATCATTTTAAAATATAAAAGTAACTAATTGACTAACCATCACGCCGGCTCCCCGAAGGGATAGATAGAAAGAATGGACCGCTACACTATTCTTTCCTGACATATTTCTCTCGATTCGTCAACATTCACACATCGTGTCATGCATCCCCGTCGATTTCTCTGACACTTCACGTGGCCGACATTTAATATTTGCCACGTTTTCCTCGGTCTTCCTCATTTCTTGTTCCATTTACATCGTTAACGTATACTTTCTTCATTCGTTATTTCCATGTGTCCAAATCATATTAATGGCACTATCAAATTTTAAAGGTTGGTCATGTTACAAGTTCGAAGAATCGACGTGCGTGTATGCTGAGTGTGGCGGTCCCATTCTCTCTGCCTACCCCTGGGGAAACGGCGTGATGGTTTGTTTGTTTGTTCATTACTTTGTTCATAACACTTTCATTCGCTCTTTTTTACTTCCTTTATATGCGTTTGACACTATCATATAAAAATATCTTTGTTATTTGATTTTAAAATGTAAGAATCATGTATTACGTTAACTTTTGAAATTACATTATCATGATGTTGCGACTATAAAATCTTCGTAACATGTCGAAAAAAAACAGTGTTTTCAAATTCATTAAAAATCATCGTGGAATTTTATATTGTTGTTTAACACAGCTCCCTCTTTTAACATGTAAGTTCTATTTTAGTATTAATAAATAATATTCGAAAATTTTGATGGCCTGCCACTGAAGTAGACCCATTTCCCAGCTCAATGGAGCTAACGAAAAAGGTATTATATGTATTAATATTAAGTGAATACGAAAAGGTAGAACCCCGAGCTATAAACATAATCACTAGAATTGTTCATTTCACAGATTAACGTTTTGCAATTGAAATTACTGTAAAAAATTAAGATACTTTAAAGATATATATGGCAGTGAAATGACTGAGAGTTCAATGAGAAGGAGCGTTGCAAATGTGAGTTGCACGAATAGCGAAAGAGTAAAAGACAGAAATAAGTTTGAACGAAATAGTAAAATCTGTAAGCTGTATGAAAGGTGGAAAAGCTGTTGGTTATGATTGTGTCGCTTTGAAGTTTGTTAAAAACGGTGGCCGGTTGTTGCAGCGTGGTTATACAGACTCTTTAACCAGTGTTTAGAGGAAGGATATACGCCGCTCGACTGGAGGAAGGCTGTTATCATGCCTCTATATAAGGGAAAGGGGTCTCGTATGGACTGCGGAAATCACCGGGCAATAAGTCTGTTAAGCGCCATTGGTAAACTCTACGGCCGAATTTTAATAGAAAGAGTAAAAAAGACGACGACTGAAAGAGTATGGGATGTTCAAGGCGCTTTTATGACCGGAAGAGGATGTATGGATCAGATTTTTGCACTTCGAACGCTTGCGGAGAAGTTTATGGCCAAAAACCGTAAGCTTTTCTGTGCGTTTGTCGATTTGCAAAAAGCCTATGATCGAGTGAACAGAGATAAACTGTGGTCAATCTTGTCCGAATACGGAGTGAGCACAAAACTGATACGGGCGGTTGCTTCTCTCTACGAAGGGAGCACTGCCAGTGTTAGGGTAAATGGAGACATCACGCCTTGGTTTGATATCACGAAGGGTGTTAAGCAGGGCTGCGTGATGTCTCCGTGGTTGTTCAATCTGTATATGGACAAGTGTATGAAAGAACTTTAAGGTATAAATGCTGGTGCTAAGATGAGTGATCTGTCTGTAAACTGTCTGCTTTACGCGGACGATGCCGTTCTCGTTGCGGATAGTGCGAACGAATTACAAGTCTTGGTGTCGAGAATGTATGAGGTATGCAAGTCAAATGATTTAATGATGAATGTCGGAAAGTCAAAGGTGATGGTTTTCGAAAGGGAAGAGCAAATGACAGTTTGTAATATAAGTGTGAACGAAGAGAACTTGGAACAGGTGAGGGAATTTGTGTATTTAGGTAGCATGTTCACAGCAGATGCCCGAACGGATAGTGACGTCGAAAGAAGGGTTGGTGCGGGTAACAAAGTGAATGGAGCTTTAAAAATAGTTATTGGAAACAAGAATTTATCAATGAAAGCGAAAACGGCCGTTCACAATGGAGTTCTGGTCCCAACCCAATGGAACTGGCAAAAGAAGGATGAGAGTAGAATAAATGCGGTAGAGATGAGGTCCAAGACGTATGTGTGGTAGAACGATATACGACAGAATCTCAAATGCTGATATAAGAAAGGAATGAGAGCGGAAGAAGGTATTATGAACAAAATTATGAAAGGATCGCTGCGTTGGTTCGGACATATGGAACGCATGGATGGAGAAAGAATGGTTAAGAAAGTATACGTTAATGATGTAAATGGGGCACGAAGTCGAGGCAGACCGAGGAAAACATGGCATGACCAAATTAATCAAATTTTAAAGGTTGGTCATGTTAGAAGTCGGAGGAATCGACGTGCGTGTATGACTCGTTGTATGAATGTGGAGGAAGCTAGAGAGGTTTGCCAGGATAGAGTAGTGTGGCGGTCCATTCTCTCTGCCTACCCCTGCGGGGAAACGGCGTGATGGTTTGTTTGTTTGTAAAATTTTCAATCATTCATTAAGTAAGACAAAGTGATAGTACTAAGGGTGTTAAGAATATATTTATATAGTTATGTTATTCATATAATATTAAGATACATACTTTGTTTTTAACGTATACATTTAGATACATACTTTGTTTTTACACTTAACTAACTAACTAAACATCACGCTGTTTCGCACTGTTTATTCTCTTCTTGGTGTTCTTTTCACGCTTCCTCAATATTCAAATGTCGTGTCATGCACACACGACATTTAAATTTTGAATCATTCGATCATTCCATGTGTTCCACAGTCCTCCTCGAATCTGTATTCCATTTACATCGTTAACGTACACTTTTTTCATCCACCAGCAGTGGCGGTACTCCAATAGAAGCCCAGAAGCCCGGCTTGCGTGAGAAAATTTTGAATCAAAACTCCCAAATCTAAGTAATCATGCTCTCGCATAAACCATCAACCCACCAAATCACCTTTCAACAATGTTACCATCAGGCGTAAGAGGAATAGCCACAAGAGCTGAACCTCTGTAAGCCTGAAGAGGTTTTGATTCAAAATTTCTTACGCAAGTCGGGCTTCTGGGCTTCTATTGGAATACCGCCACTGTCCACCAGTAACATATGTCCAAATTAATGTAGTGATCCTTTCAAAATTTTGTTCTAAATAGTTTCTTCCGCTCTGCATTTTTTCCTGTTTTCATCATTTGAAATACTGTCATACATCGTTTTACCACATGTTCGTCAAGAATCTCATCTCTACCGCATTTAATCCTTCTGCCAATCATATGTTTCGCTTCTCTACATGAGTATTATAACCAGAACGGGATTTTTCGCTTTTATTGATCAATTCTTATTTTCAATCTTCTCTAGTTTCAACCCCAAGGATTGGTTTGCAGCAAAGTTTTTTGCTGGTTCTTGCGATGCCACTTGGACCTTTTAATGTGGTAGTTTCCCGTTGCTTTCCACATTTGTATACAGCAGGTTATTTGAATCCAATTAGTGTAACAACTTTTTAAGCTTTTGATTCTTTTGACATATCACATGTAGTTAATCTATAATCATTTTATGTCACGTGAATTCTTCACAAACCTAAAAACAGTGTGACAATCAAACTACCATCGCCGCGAATCTAACCCGCGACCTTCGGTGGGGCAGTCGAAGCCCTTACCAATTTGCCACGAAGGTGGTTAAGCATGTATAACTATTGTAAGATACAGCTTTTTAAACAGTCACTTATCGGTGCCTTCTATCACAACCATCAATTTTGAGAGTTGTGTTGAGATGACACAAGACAAAAACATCCTATAGGAAGTGGCTGTCTGTGTCCGATAGCGTTTCGACCTAGAATAGTGATGGCGAACCTTTTTGAGAAGTGGGGTCAAATTTTGTCCATTCATTTTTTGTACTAACTCGTGGGTCACTTAGAAAGGGGAGGATGGTTTAAAACTACAGTAAAACCTCGACATAACGGACTAACTGGGGGTAGGGACACACTAAATACATAATAACAAAGAAATTTTGTTTAATTTTTTTTTGTTTTCATTATTTAATAACAAAAAAAAAATATGATTGATGATGACGTTTGAATTATCGCATATGTCTTTCATCTCGCTTCCACATACCGTAAATCGTATTTCTTTTCGAGTGAAATTTTCTGCATGAAATCAGTATGCCCGAGTTATCTCGGGTGCGCGAATTTCCTACATAATTATCGCCCGAGTATACCGGGCGTGATCCTTAAGCGGTTAAAAAGCCTGCGTGGGTTAGTGTCTGGTCCGCATGTCAAAGGTTCGCCATCACTAGCCTAGAATCTTTCCCTTCACCACTAAGTGGGTTACAGACACAAAAAATGCCAAATAATAAAACTTGCCAAACATAACCTAATTGTTTTTCCGAACTGGGTCGTATTTCGTATTGTTCTAAACAGGCCTCCGCCGTGCTTCGATTTATAGTAGTATCAGTCTGAAATTCAAAAAGTCACATTTGATATTTAAGTGTAATGCGCGCGTAACTCTATCGCGACTAGGAGTTTTAGGTGCTTTTACAATATCGTGTTTTGCATTACGCAAGAATTTAAATATTTTTTCAGACTCGGCGCCCATTGCACGGCAATCGGAATAGCACGACGCCCGTTTACCGCAAACGGGATAACATTTTCACATATTTTTCAGGGTGGATGCTTGCTCTAATATGGAAAATAATACTTGCTCTAATACTTGCCTCGGACGCCCTATAACAGCCTCGGGTATGTGGCGGGAACTTCTATGCTCTAATATGGAGTAACACCAATATACGCTTTTAGAAAACAACCCTTAGTTCACGAATATTGAAAAAAAAAAAAAAACATTAAATTATGGCGTCATTTTAGAATTTTTTTAAATGACGTATTCAATCGAAACGTAATTTTAATCACACTAACTAACCATTGTTGGACCAATGGACACGGTTCTATAGCCTTTTATTTACAAACTATCTAATTAACCATCAAGCCATCTCCCGGAGGGATATGCAGAGGAAGGATGGACTACCAATTATGCTTTGTCCTGACATACCTTTCGAGCTTACTCTACATTCATACACCGTAACATCTGGACTCGTCGATTTAAAAAAATGTTATGTACTCGTATACAACAGGTCGTTTGAACCCAATTACTGTATACAATTAATTTTTTTAGCCATTATATTGATTCTCGTGACATGTGACACGAGGTAGCCAATCTATCGCCATTTTATTGTCACGAGAATTCTACACCAGACCAAAGACAGTGTGACAATCACACTGTCATCGCCGAGAATCGAACCCGGGACCTTCGGTATGAAAGTCAGAGTTCTTACCACTCTACCACGAAGGTGGTCGTGGCAGAGTGGTAAGAGCTATTCTTTTTCAGACTTCGAATGTAGCCATCTTTTAATAATTTATTAATTTGGTCATGCCATGCTTTCCTCGAACGTGCACGGCTTGTCTGTCCATCCACACTGCTTGCATACAACTTTTGTAAAAATTCTTCTCCGTTTATAAAAAATATAAGGTCACCAATGATTTCGAAGTTGCAAAATTGAACCAATCCAACGATTTCGATCGTCCAATTTTGCAACTTTCCAGAGAATTCAGCGGCGACCTTTTTTTTTAGCTGCTTTCGGGAGTTCGTTTTTATGTACGACTCAAAATGAAGAACCGTAAGTTATGAAAAAAAGTCGACTCACTCTACTGAACGATATATTCAGCTCACAAAAGAGTCGACTCTTTCGCGATATTTTACGATTCGGCCAGCGGATCATTGAGCTACCGCTCTTTTTTATGAATCATCGCTCACTCGCTCATCAAAGTGAGTAGACTCTTTGAGTTAACTCGCGAGCGGATCGCACATCCCTAATACAGATTAACCACGTATTTGCACGATTGATGTCGTATTATTTCCTAATAAGGGTATTTCATCTTTCCAGCCGCCTGACAGAGATGTCCACCACCCTCAGGGGTCTGTAGGGGACAGCGAGGGGAAGATGGCGGCCAGCCGGGGGCACCTGAGCTCGCGCGGCCTCTACTGCGCGCAGCTCCGAGCTATGCTGGTGCGGAATATCTATCTCAAGAAGAGAGACACCAGGAAAACAATTGCCGTAAGTCATAAAAAAAATTTAATCGATCTATTTACAAATATATTTAAAAACAGTTTCAACAGTCTCGCTGGCTTACCATACTAATTAGATTCTTCTTCTTCTTCTTCCTCAGCCTTTATCGGTCCACTGCTGGACATAGGCCTCTTCCCTTCCCTTCCACTCGTCTCTATCTCCTGCCAGCCGCAGTCACATTTCCCCCCCACGGCAGCAATGTCGTCGGCCCACCTTTTTTGCGACCTGCCGACGTTTCTCCTATTCTCCCATGGTCTCCACCTTATTATTTTCTGGGTCCATGTATCCTCACTCTGTCTCGCCACATGACCCGCCCATTGCCACTTCAGTCTCGCTAGTCGTTCCATGATGTCCGTTATTTTTGTTCGCTCATTTTGGCACCTGCATCCAACCCTTTCAGCTCTTTCATTTTTCTTAATTTTTTTAATCATCTTCCTCTGTTCTCTCCTATCGGATATTGGACAGCATATTTTATAGCATATTTTTACTTCGGATGCAGCAGCTCTAAACAAGGATGTTGTGCTGCAACTGAACTATTTTTCTTCTTCTTCCGGCACTTCATATTCCTTCAATTTTACCTGGGATAATCGATTGCATCACTTTGTGTTTCTCGTTTCTCATAAATAATAATAATAAATGATCAGTTAAAAACTATTTAATTATTCTTAAAACTGAAGACGAAAACTTGAATTTGAATTAAATTTTAACTCTGAAGTGGCAGTCTTTGCTCATTGCAAGTATACTCGCGTTTGGAATATTGAATTTATTGGCAATCTATTTTTCCTCTCTGGGCACACGCCACAAACAAAGAAATCAAACCTAGAACTAGCGACCCGAATAGTTAAGCCGATATGCTCTCTGATATGGCTTCATTGGAAGAATATAAATTTGTTAGCGAGTATCCAAGGGATAAGTGGATCATTCCTTAATCTATCTAATTTCAATATTTTGCTTAATCTTTATTATTCGCCACGAAGCCACATGACAGTTGTTTGTGTGAAAACAATGTCGATTTGTGAAATGTCACGCTAATTTTCGGAATGCTTAGAAAACTAAATGCTTTACCTACAGCTGTGTATAATATATCAAAGAGCCCTGACATGTTTAATGCTCCAAATTGCCACACGGAATCACTTTAAAACTCTCCTGTATCATTGGCGATTTGTCTTCTCATCTTGTATTACGATGTAGATCTCTGTGAATAAAGCTATACTTACGTATAGTAATTTTCTTATTTATATGCTCGTATTTATCAGACTATGCGAAAGCATAAAAAAATTCTATCATATTTGTAATAATAATTAAATAAAACGATGTTTTTTTTAACTACTTCCACTTTTGTCTTTATTTCGACAGCGATCGGTTTTGCCTGGCTCGCTGGCATCGACAGACTGATCTGGACAGATGCCAGCGAGCCTGCCGAAACCGGTCGCTGTCGAAATAAAGACAAAAGTGGAAGTAGTTAAAAGAGCATCGTTTTATTTAATTATTATTTAAAATGAACTTCCATCAAGAGATTTCAGTAAAATCATTTGATTATATCATATTTCAATAATGAGTTTTGATCAAAAAGGAACGATTTATTTTTGTATTAATATTTAACAAATCTTCTTCTTCTTCTTACTCAGCCTATTCCTGTCCACTCCTGGACAAAGGTCTCCTCCATTCGCTTCCATGTCACTCTGTCTTTTGCAGACTGCATCCAGGTTATTCCGACGTGTCTGTTCAGATCATCCTTCCACCGTAGTTTCGGTTGCCCTGCATTTCCCTTTGCCGTCCACGGTCTCCAAGTCAGCAGTTTTCTTGTCCATTTTTCAACTGAGCTTCTGGCTATGTGACCTGCCCATTGCCATTTTAGAGTCGCCACCCGGTGGATGATGTCAATGACCTTTGTTTTTCTCTCACCGTATCGTTTCTGACTCTGTGTTATTATATTGTCCAAACAAAATGCCGAGAAACTACGAGTGACCCAAAGAACCATGTAAAGAGCCATGTTAGGAATTTATCAAATATATATGAATAAATAAATTAAATGAAAATTATGAAATTTCCGTATTAAGAGTTAAGTTAATTCTGCCACGCTTACGATAAACGCATCAACTAAAGTTTTTGTCGAAATTGAGTTATTACATTATCTGGTATCAGGAAAACGAGATCTACAACTTTCTCAAAGTGACATTTCATGATTTCTTCATTTTCTCGGTTTTTCAGTTTTCATAAACGCAATAACTAAGACTTCGAGTGCAGTTTTACTTATCAAGAACGCACTAGCTGTAGTTAGTACAGACTTGTTTTCTAGCATTCAATAGCTCTTAGTCATTATGTTTGGTGAATCGCACTAATTTTACAAGAATTTACAATATTTGTATTCAAAAAGCTATTTTCCTTAACATAAATGCATTATGTGATATAGTCACACTTATCATATGTATTGTTGAAGAATTGAGGTATAAGCTTACTATATAAAATGCATTAAATTGATTTACTAAGCATAAATGGATCAATTAGGGTAGTTGATGCGTTTACGACTAGTTATTATGGCCTAAAAGCATTAGAGGCTTCTAGCGAAAAGTACTTTTTTTAAATTATATGTACACTGTATTTTATTTTTATATATGTTTGTATTTTTTAGTATTCTTAACCCTGTTCTCTTTGTTTTGGTACAACTTTCATGTTGGTATCTTATCTAGTTCCTGAGATGCAAGCAAAATAAAAATAAAAAGTTTAAACGCGTTTTTCTCGAAAAGCGTCAAACCCTAGTTAATGCGTTTATCTTAAGTGTGGCAGAATTATTGTAGGTGTAATATATATGACCTAACGTTCTTGACCCTGGCAGGAGGTGCTGGTCCCGCTGTACTCGCTGGGTGTGCTGATAATCATGAAGATCATGGTCCCCAACCCCAACTTCCCGGAGATGTCGACCCTGAGGGGAGATGCGCACATATTCCAACACTTCTACTCCAGCAACTACACAGTGGCCGTAGTGCCCAACACCACCGACACAATGGTAACTATCTCTTTGTTGTTTTACCACCAATCGCCCCAAAATTTAAACATGATATATCTTAATGATTAATTGTATCTCAATAGAGAAGAAGATGTTAATTTGATTTTGGAAACAGAATATGCTGGTCGAGGCGTTTATAAGACTTATGACCTGTCATTGGTTGGGTTAAGCGATCGTTTTATGTTAACAACATTCCCCATTCCGCCCTTCTTACGACCACCACGTCTGACAAATTTTTGAAAGATGTATATATGCTACTATGTTGAGAAGCACTTCACATTTTTTTGTTCAATCTACACTAGCGCCATCTATTAAGATTAGGTGTAAGCATTAAGCAGAAAATCTTTATTAATGCAATGTGAAAGGCTACGCAATTATCTTACATTGCAAGATAACGCCTGAAGTCCAATTTTTATCCTTTAACTTGGACCAGTTTTTTTTTATACAACCTTTTGAATGTATACAAATACTTGTAGACAAATACTGGATTAGACCCATTGCGCGTTAGTCATTTTTAAGGATTAATTGTATCTCAATAGAGACAAAGATGTAAATTGGTTTTTTTTTTTGGAATGACATATCTTGATAAAATCTATTCTGCGACAGGAATTTCTGGAAGAGATGAACTCGCAACTGCAGAGCACACCGGAAATGCAACCCATCACGTGGAAGCTGTTCCCCAGCCAGGAGCTGCTGCTGGCCGAGTACTGGAGCCGGCCTCACGCCATTCCAATGGCAGTCATCTTCCACACCAATCCCATGCAGCCAGAGCAGTCACTCAAGTTAGTCTGCAATCAGCTTTATAACACTTTCACGTCACTTGTAAGAATCATACTGGCTCTATTTCTAGTTCTGTTTATGTCGTTTGCATATATTTCTTTACCATTCTTTCCATTTTAATGATTCTTGCATTATTTTGTTCATATTACTTTCATTTGCACCATTTACGAGCAGAGTGCGGAGAGCAGACAGTGCAGTTTTGAAAGGCCGGTACATCCCATGTGGTGGGGGTAGGAACCTGGGAGTGGTCTCATTGTATCAGAAGGGTCTTGCCTTTTTCAGTCGTTGCTATAGTTTGGTCCGGACAACACCGGGGCTTTGCCGTCCGCACGTTTCTTGAAAATGGCCATTCTGTCATAGCCACCCAGCGGGCCTATCGGCTGCACTCCAATCTTGGGTGTCGTGATACCATCCTTCACCATAATTTAATCGTGACTTGAGTGCGTACATTAGAAGGAACTGGTTCCACACTAAGACCTAGGGATTTAGAAAGATCAAAAACCGTAAGAACACCCAAAAAATTAACGAGAGTGAGAGAAGCTATTAAACTGTCGCTTCGGCGCTCTGCCCGGAAGCATGCAATTGCATTGGGCATTGCTGACCGCTCACTAAGGAGGATTTTGCATCAAGACTTATCATTCCACCCCTACAAGATTATGATTGTCCAAGAGTTGAAACCTCCTGACTATGAAAACCGCATGAATCGCTCCCAAGAAATGTTGAACCGAATGAATGCGAGGTCAACTTTTATCAGTAGTGACGTGGCCCACTTTCATCTCTGTGGAGCAGTGAATTAACAAAATTTCGGTACTGGGCTGAAAATAACCCAAACCAACTTCACAAGAGACCTCTTCACTCCTCAAAAGTGACAGTGTGGTGTGCGATTTCCAAATTTGGGGTGATTGGGACGTATTTTTTCGAGGAGAATAGACGAACGGTGACTGTCAATGCTCAACGTTATTGTTTCCATGTTGGAAAAAAAATTTGAACCTCAATTGGAATAACTAATGGAAGAAACAGATCTAGTTTCAACAGGACGGTGCTACGGCCCATACTGCTTGAGTTTCGATGACAAAACTGCGACAGATGTTCCATGTGAGCCTCGTCTTTCTGAGGGGTGACGTTAGATGCCCCGCGCGCTCACCTGATTTAATCATTTGCGACTTTTTCCTGTGGGGCTACCTGAAGGAAAAAGTTTTTAAACATCAACCTCACACCTTGGAAGAACTTAAGGATCGAATTCGGGAGGAAATCCTCGCTATGCCCATGGAGATGTGCCAAAATGCAGCCGAAAACTTCAGAAATCGCCTTCATCGTTGTATCGCTGCTGGGGGCCATCATCTTTCTGATGTCATCTTCAAGACTATGCGTAAAACGGCATGATAAAATAAAATTAATCTCATTTCTGTAAGTTACGCCGTTTTTTTTAATAGCCCTTCAAAACTGCACTATCTGCTCTGCCGCACCCTGTATTATATGAGGGTTGTCCGTAAAATAAGTTTCCCTGTTTGCCACGGGCGCACGGATCGCTGTTACGTGCGATCCGGCAACACTGGATCGTAGCTTGGTCTTCCCCCTCCACATCCCCACCCAGCCGAACTCGCTGTGACACTCAGTGTCGGTTTGGCAGCCGTGAAGAATGGAGCTCCCCGTATTTAAACTTTCAAAGTCTTCAAAGTCATTTTAGTTAATAAATTCTGGTATTAACTCTGTATATTACTGGGGAAAAATTAAATTAATTTTCAATGGTGATAAAGGTACACAATCCGGACCAACCCTTCGGTGAGCGTGACGCCATCCACGCGCTCGCTGTTCTCCTCACCCGCCATGTGCCGTGAGAGCCCCACCTACTGGAGCAGCGGCGTGTTCCCCATCCAGGCTGGAGACGCCTGCCCAGTTAACCAGTATTACTACTCGGGCTTCATCGCTCTGCAGGCCCTCATCGACTGCACCAAGATCAGGGTGAGTACACTCAAAATCTATAAAGAATTGCCGGAATAAATACATCTATAGCACAGATAACTATCCAGACAGTCTCTCAGATGAAAACTGATTGTAGATGATAAATATATAGAATAATGTTTAAATATCTGGTTGTGAAGATATCTAGTTGCAGCGATCTGTATAACTAAGAACAGACTAATATAGCAGCAATTTGCTCCAAATATCTCCAATATTATAATGGACACAGGAATATATGGGAAGCAGATTTATGGACACATGACAGTGCGAAGTGAAAGGAGGTACAGAGGAAACAAATGCAGAATGGGGTGAGGGCGTACAACTTGATTATATAGCGGATACGGGATAGGTCAAGGGAACAGGGCCAAATCGCTTCGACAAGAAGGCCACGCTTTATGTCTGGTGGAACCAGAGCGGCATTGTGTATTATGAACTCTTAGAAGCCCGGCGATACCGTTAATGCACAATGCTATCGCCAACGAATGATTAATTCAAATCATGCATTGATCAAAAGACGTCCGGAATGGGCCAGAACACGCCTTCTCACACAGCAAAACCAGTGAAAGATACTTGAAATCGTTTGGATGGAACATCCTTCTGCACTCGCCGTACTCCCCCGACCTGGAGCCATCTGACTATCACCTCTTCAGTGGGGCACGTGCTTACAGAGCAGCACTTCAGCAGTTTCAAGAAAGTCAGTAGCCAACCGCAATTCAAGTTTTTTTTTTTTTTACTGCAAATGAGCCCAACCGCACAATGGGGGTTAAAACAAGATGGGTTTTCCGTTTATAGAAGTTCATTTTGGGGTTTCTTGTATGTTAAAAAAATCAAGTAGATACTTAAATTGAGTAATTTTTTGCAAAGTGATTAAGGATGGTATGTTGTGTATTACAGCTGGACAGTGGGCACGAGGACCTTCCGCTGGCAAACATCTTCCTGGAGATGTTCCCCAAGGCGGCCTACACGGGCAACTGGATCGTGGCCTTCCGCATCGTTATTCCCATCTACATGGTCATGACCTTGTCGCAGTTCATCACCTACCTGCTCATGCTCATCGTGGGGGAGAAGGAATCTCGCATCAAGGAGGGCATGCGGATCATGGGCCTCATTGACTCTGTCTACTGGTACGAGTACATTATTTACCTAATCTAGATATATTATATCATGCATGGAAGATCTACAAGTCCTTGTATCAAGAATGTATGAAGTATATATCTCTAAACCCTCTATAGTGTTTATCTCTAAACCCACCTCCTTGGCTGCTGTCTCTAAAGGCTCAAATACTTATTGTACAGCTGCAAGGGATCTTCCTACAATGTTAAGGTCGTCTGCAAATCAAAAATCACTTCTGAGGTTTAAAATATTTGTCTACCTGGTGTATATGGGAATGTTGGATTTCAACATTCTTGAAAAACTATTATCCGAAGGTATTTATAATCCAGGAATACTGAGGAACTAAACTTTAGCAGAGCAAGGGGGCATATCTTATGTTATGCCCCAAATTGTGACATAGAGGCGCTTCGAAGTTCTCCTGTATTGAAAGCAATTTGTCTTTTAAATGAGGTGCAAAGGAGATAGACCTCTTGGATGCAATTATAGCGAATTCACAAATACCTTCACGATAAGAGCAACAAAGAGATAACTGTCATATTTCTATTCACATGGTTCTATGTATATTTCCTTTGATGTCCTTTCTGAAAAAGCTTTTCAACAAAATAATAATTATAATATTAATATAGTGACCTAATGGTGGGTCACCCCGAACATAATGTATTAATAACATTTAGTTTAATGTATGATTTTTTTTCAGGGCATCTTGGTTTATCCTGTATTCCGGCTTCGTGTTGGTGCTATCTGTAGTCTGTACAGTTCTACTATTTACATTAAAAGTGAGTATCAGCGTAATCCCTTTTAGAAATCTTCTTCACATTATCAATACTAGGGATTGGTTCGCAGGAAAATCTTCAATCTCATTTTTCACTGCGCTCGGTCTTCTCCAGCCCTCCTCTCAACATATGATACGCAGTTCATATCCTCGTACACTCGTTACAGATATTCCCGTCCAGGGCGCTTTCTATAATTTTGCCCTGAACCATCCCTTCAATTATGTCATAGAAGACACTCATGGCATATTCTATAGCTGATCCACTGCATTTACTTGTTTTATATGTATTTGACACTTTATCATTGTTATTATTTATGATGATTTATATTTTAAGTGCGCCATTTTGTAAAATCTGTACTAGGAAAGACTGAACAGTGCAGTCTTTAGAAGTTTCTTAAATTTAACATCGCTATCCTCATACTTAATACTAGCATGGAGGCTATTCCACGCTAACGGATCCGGAACGCTAAAAGCACAATCGTAGAAATATGCTTTATTGGCTCTGATTGAAATCGTAATGTTGTTCGCATTTGTTTCTACTGATCGAATTGAATGTTGCCTTTCCGTTGGCATGGATGTCACGCAGAGGTCTGAAATATACGCTTGCGCTCTCCTCTGGTGTCGAGCCTCAAAACTGTCAAACACAATTTGTATTTTTACTCTCTCTTGTATTTTGTGCCAGTGAAGTTCCATCAGGAGCGGCGTGATGTGACAGTATTTTTGTTGTATATAATCAACCGTGCAGCAGCATTGAATACCCTTTGTATTCTGCTTAATTGATAATTTGGCAATCCAGTGTATCATGTATAAATTTACCACATATTCGTCTCAAGATCTCATTTCTACCCTATTTATTCTACTTTCATCCTTCTTTGGTCAGTTCCATATTTCACTTCCATGCGTAAAGGTCGGTACAAGAACACCATTGTCCACTGCATCTTAGCTCTTTTGAAAAGGCTTTTGTTTGCAATGACAACTTTCAATGTACCACTCATGTATAAGGTGTTTTTTTTTAGAGGTTTGGCAACATTGTTTCTACAGACTGTCAATTTGACAGTTGACAGTTGATTTATAGTCGGTACGTTTTGCCATTTGACGATGAATAGACTGACGTCGGACAGCGCTTGCAAATTGTGCAAAATTATTTTGAAAATCATGGTTCGGTTCGCCAAACTTATTGTGCACTACGTCCATTTTACGGTCGACATAATCGTCCATCCGAGCAAGTTATTTGGAAGACCATGGATCGTTTTCGCATCACATCCACTCTAGTGGATAATACGCATCCATAAAGACGACAATTGTCGAAAATTGGATTTTTTGATTGCGCTTCAGCTAGCCGTGGCGCTCATATGCCCGAAATCGTATTTAAGCAATAATGCCATAAAATTATCTATTAAATAAAGGCAATATCATAGACATTAACATTATTTTAATGTGTTTTTATTTTTATTTTGAATATGTACCTCTAAAAAAAACACCCGATATATTTAAGTGCACCATTCACTTTGTTGCCTGTACTGCCAACTTACAAATGATAAATGAAATAAATTCTAATTTTGAATTATTTTTCTTTTGCAGGTATTTCAACATTCATCATACATTTTAGTATTCCTGTTGATATTGTTATTCGGTTTTACAATAATAATGATAGCGTTTTTGATTACTCCGTTCTTCGACAAGTCAAGGGTAAATAGTTTTACACTTCATATTCTTGTATATATTGCTGTAGTTTATGTGATTTTATTCATTACATATATTTTGTTATTTCAGACGGCCGGGATCCTAGGAAACTTTGCTGTAAATATAATGAGCGTGTTGTACTTTATACAAGTGTTTGTGTCCAACGCCGATTCCGTTTCATTTTGGTTCGTCTCACTAATCAGCTCCAGTGGATTTGCTCTTGCTATGGATAAGGTAAATAAATCATATATATTCTTCCATTTGCCAATTATCTGTTATAAGAACTTTTTTGTTGTTTTAATAACAGATTATCAGCTAATATTTTAGCTAATTGCCTAATTTCATCAATTAACAAGCTAAACAATTGAATTCTTCTTATTTAATATTTATATGTGGTACCTAAAAACAATTGCCACCTCTTTTATGTCATTTCATTGTTATTCGCTTGTTTTAAATCCAGATATCTAATCAAAGTGCCTGGTCATAAACAATTAGTTTACAAAACCATAAACAAAGAATTTTGTTAATTCAATCCTAAGTAGAAAAAAGTATACTTTGGGAATGAAAAAACTTTGTTTAATCACTTTTTTTTAATAAAAAATATTAAAAAAAACACGACATGTTTCGGAGAATACCTCCATTTACAGGTGTAAAAATATAACAAAAACTAAACAAAGAAAGACTAATAAAAAATGCATTTAAAATTCGATTGAATAATTCAATTTTAAAAATTAACCTGGGCTATTTGTTATAAGTAGGTACTAACAATTATTTTTTAACAGTAAGAAATAATAAATAATAATAATATTTTAATCATTGTATCGAATTTTAAATGCGTTTTTTATTAGTCTTTCTTTGTTTAGCTTTTGTTATATTTTTACACCTGAAGATAGAGGTATCATCCGAAACATGATGTGTTTTTTAATATTTTTTATTAAAAAATAGTGGATTAAACAAAGTTTTTTAATTCCCAATGTATATTACTATGGAATTCCACAGTGTTAATGCCTTAACTTTCAATAAGAAAAATGTATTTCGTGATTTTTATACCGTTATGAAATTGATTTTAAGTCCAAACTTATATCTTCTTCAGGCACTTGTACTAGACATGGCTGGAGAGGGAGTGACGTGGGACAATCTGTGGAACGGGCCCGGAATACCCTTTGGAGGGTCCCTCATCATGATGGCTTTAGACACAGTTCTCTATGGACTGCTAGCTTACTATTTAGATGCAATTATACCAAGTAAGAACTGAATATCAATTCCTCTTCATTTATTTTAATAGTGTTTGTATTACAGTATACAATAGAATGATGATTTAAAACTCTTGTGTACTTTGTTTTTACACCATTTTATTTTGATTTATCGAACCATCCAGTTTCACTCCTGCTAGAGGATAATGCTCCTGCAGGAGCGAAACAAACAAACCATCACGCCGTTTACCGCAGGGGTAGGCAGAGAGAATGGACTGCCACACTACTCTATCCTGGCAAACCTCACTAGATTCCTCCACATTCATACACGTCGATTTCTCCGACTTCTAACATGACCAACCTTTAAAATTTTATTAATTTGGTCTCATGCCATGTTTTCCTCAGTCTGCCTCGACTCCGTACTCCATTTACATCATTAACATATTCTTTCATAACCATTATTTTTCCATCCATGCGTTCCATATGTCCAAACCATCGTAGCGATCCTCTCATAATTTTGTTCATAATACCTTCTTCCGCTCTACATTCCTTTCTTGTATCAGCATTTGAGATTCTGTCGTATATCGTTCCTACCACACATACGTGTTAGGGACCTCATCTCTACCGCATTTATTCTGCTTTCATCCTTCTTCTGCCAGTTCCATGCTTCGCTTCCATACATTAGGGATGGGACCAGAAATTCATTCAAGTGCAAAGTACACAAGTGTTTTGAATTATTTTTAATAATGCCATACCACAAATTAAGTACTTCACACGAAAATATAATGGAATGAGTTTTGTTGGCTTTAATACTGATATATTTTTGTACAATTTTATTATTTTATAATTTATTAACATTTTTCTCTTTTCAGGTGAGCATGGTACCAAAAACCGGCCATGGTTTTGTCTTCTGCCTTCGTTTTGGTTTGGCTCAAAGCACAAGTCACATGCGGGTACTTTCCACGCCAACTCTAACGGAGAGAGTAATAATCAATTCAATAAGGATATTGAGCCAGTCCCCAGGTCTGTGTGCAATTTTTTTTATCTTTGATGGCCCTGCAGCCCATATTAAGCTTTGGCCTCCACCAATCCTCATCTCCAACTCCTCCCGTCCTTGCTATGCCCTTTTCATTCTGTATTTGCAGCAGCTGGTTTACGTCCTTCCCAACTTCATCCTCCATTTGTAACATGGCCTGCCTACCTTCCTTCCTCCACCTGGTTATCCTTCCAATATCCTTTAAAGTGCCTGCGATGATAGGATTCTCTGTACGTGTCCGGTTCTGCACCTTGGGAGATAAAACAGCAAGTTCTGAGGCCGTCGAAGATACCTATACAGGACATTAAGATGGATACTCTCAAAGTTGGCGGAGTTTTCAAATAATCTTTTTATAAGGTTAAAGAATTTTTTTTTTATTGAGTCTATTAATATATTAACCCATTCTGTTCTTATTACAGTAAAATTTTCATGATTCTACACATCTAATAACATAACTAACTAACTAACTAACCATCACGCCGTCTCCCCGAAAGGGTAGGCAGAAAGAATGGACTGTCACACTTTTACTGATGCGGCACTCCATCCTTCTCTTTTCGCCCCGCGGGAGACGTGGTGTGATGGGTTGCGAACCTCATCGCCACCAATGGGCATCTCCCGCGAAGAAATTATCTTCATTCATGATTATTCATAACTATGTGCTATACTAGTATTTGTTCATTCATTTGATATATTTGTTGAGTGATATCTTCCGACATATTTCACTTTTTTAATATTTACTAGTGAACCTGACAATGCTTCGCTATTGCTATAATCTAGTATAACTATACACAATATATAAATTAAATAAATACAATTGAAGTTCGATATCAATTCATCCAGCCACCCATTTTTTACAAATACATAACGTTTAACAATGATATCTATTAAATTTTTGCTTGAATACACGTGTAATAATGTCATGACGATCTACTGACGATTGACAGCAGTCATTTAAACCGACTCGAGCGCCATCTCTCGGTGAATCACATCATACACTTTAAAATACTGACAAATTAGTGCAACCCATTGTAGACTGACAAAACAAAATTAATTCAACTTATGAAGGCTGGACATTACAAAGGTGTCAATTGGTTTAAACATAAAACGGAGAAAATAAGCAAAAACTGATTTTAGTTCCATATGTCGTGTACCACGCGTAGCAACTTTAGGGTAACGTTTGAACTACACTATATTGTTTCTTGAACAATGATGTAAAACTCCATATTAAATAATTAATACGAATGAAATAGTCACTTTTCTAGAAGTTTTATTATATTTTATGGGAATGACATGTTTCGCCCTTTGATAATGCCTTAGAAGTGCGAAACATGTCATTCCCATAAAATATAATAAAACTTCTAGAAAACTGACGTTTTCATTCGTATTAATTACACTATATTATTCAATCATTATGTAATTTTGCACAGTTATTGGCCATTTTTGATTTTTTGTACACTTGACACCTTTGTAATGCCCAGCCTTCTATTATAGACTGCAATGTAGTGGCGTTAAAATATTTATTTGCCTGTCATACTAAAAATTTATTTATTAACTTTAAAGGTGCATCATAACTCAGTTCGTATCAAATTCATTTTCAAACCCTCACCGAAGTAATATTAATAAACAGTGAAAATTTCATCGCAATCAGTTCAGTATTTGTAGAGTTTATTGGACTCGTAGCTACGAACATTGCATTTTATTTATGTAGATTTATTGCCTTAATGGCTAGATCAAAAAATTGCTAAATTTGTGTTCTGAATAACAATAGTTACCATTTCAATATCCAGGGAACTAAGGGATAAGGAGGCGATCAGAATAGTGTCACTCGCCAAGAGCTACCGCAATTGTCGCAAGGCGGAGGTGAAGGCTATAGACGGCATCGACCTGAGCATCTACGAAGGGCAGATCACGGCTGTTCTCGGCCACAACGGAGCCGGCAAGTCCACGCTCTTCAACATCCTGACCGGCCTCACGGCGCCCACCACCGGAACTGCTTATGTTTTCGGTCTGGATGTCAGGTAACACACTACAACAGTGCAAACTCTGCTGAACAGTCATAAACTCCTATATTTGCAGTAAAAAATGGCTTTGAACTACGGCAGACTACATTTGCAGCTCATGTTTCATCACATTAACTAAGCTCAGAGTGGGGCAATGTTCCTGATATGCTACTAAGCAATTAATACCAGGTTTATGCAGATTATTTTCACGTTTTACTAAAAGATGGCGCCACCGAACAGTACGCAGCGTATGAATGTGACACTACGTCAGTTTGTTTGTCTGACATTAACCTTCACACACACACACACACAAGTTGAGTCCGCCAAACAATAGCGTCTGTGTTGTATCGTTCAGTGATCATGTCGACTTTTGTGCCTGAAGAAGAACATTTGCGGCACGCATTGCTTTTCTTATTTAGTCAAAAGAAAAATAAGGTGGAAAGTCATTGTTTGCTGGTAGAAACATATGGTGAACACGCTCCATAGATTAGAACATGTGAGACATGGTTTCATCAAATGGCTTCAGCAAGAAGACCATGTTTTGTGTCTGGTGGGATCAGAGCGGTATTGTGTATTATGAACTCTTGAAGCCCGGCGAAACTGTTCATGCACAACCATATCGCCAACAAATGATTAATTTAAATCACGCATTGATCGAAAGACGACCAGAATGGGCCAGAAGACATGGCAAAGTGATTTTGTTACACGATAACGCTGCGCGTCACACAGCAAAACCAGTGAAAGACACCTTGAAATCGCTTGGATGGGACATCCTTCCGCACCCGCCGTACTCCCCTGACCTGGCGCCATTTGACTATCACCTCTTCGCATCAATGGGGCACGCGCTTCGCATCAATTTCGAGAAAGTTGGAAAATGGCTCGACGAATGGTTTGCCGCAAAAGACAAACAGTTTTTCAGGCATGGTATTCATAACTTACCTGAAAGATGGTCGAAGTGTGCAAAAGCATATGGCCAATATTTTGAATAAACAAAATATCAATTATCCTTGAATATTACGTGTTTTCTTAACCACAAAAACTGGCAAAAACTTATGCATACACCTGGTATAACTTAATGGCACTTTAAAAATTAACATATAGGAATGAACTTAAAGAAAGTTTTGTGATATAATTTTTTTTTATTTAGAATACTATGTATATAATTTTTCAGGGATCCTCAAGACATGACAGAGATCAGAAGAATGACCGGAGTCTGCCCACAGCATGACATCTTGTTTGATCTGCTCACTGTGAAACAGCATTTAATGTTTTTTGGTGCTATTAAAGTAAGTACACAATATTTATTTAACTAACTGACTAACCATCACGCCATCTCTCCGAAGGGGTAGGCAGAAAGAATGGACTGCCACGTTTTTCTTTCCTGACATATTTCTCTCGCTTTCTCAACATTCATACATCGTGTCATGCACGTGCGTCGATTTTTCTGACTCCCAATATTTGATTTATTTGATCGTGCCACATTTTCCTCGGTCTTCACTCTATCACACACCGAGTGTTACACATTTGTCTAAGAGATCTAATTTCTACTGCATTTATTCTATTTTCATCCTTCTTTTGCCACTTCCATGCTTTGCTTCCATATATAAGGGTCAGTACAATAACACTATTGTGCACTGCCATTTTAGCTTTTTTGGATAGGTTTTTGTTTGCGATGACAACTTTAAGTGCACCATTCACTTTGTTGCCTGCCCCAACCCTTCTTTCAATATCCCTCTCCACTCGCCCATATTTTGTATTATATATTTTACCTGTTCTCAATAGATGCCTTAAACTTTAATTTTGTTTGTAATGTCTTTTGAGAAAATAAACTGATTTGATTTCCTATAAAGATCATATGATGCATTTCAAGAGTGTTGAAGTTCAACATTCCTGTAAGAAACAGAGAGGGATTCAAAAAAAGGATAGTAACTATATTCCCTAAGATATAAATAGTGTTAAAATAATTTTTTGATCTGTAAAACTATCCTTTCATTTTCCAAACTTTCACAAACACTTCAGAATATTAACATTTGCTCTTATTTATTTGCATGTTCTATTCTCGCAGGGTATACCACAATGGCGGTTAGAAAGGGAAGTCACGCGGGCGATGCAGGAAGTCTCACTGGGCGAGCATGCTAACAAGTTTGCTAAACACCTCTCTGGCGGGCAGAAGAGGAAGCTCAGTGTTGCCATCGCCATCATCGGTGATCCTAAGGTACTTCATTTTTTTTTAATTTGAAAATCATTTAACTTACACATTTAATCATATTTATTATTAAATTAACGCCCTTCGTGGAAGAGAATGCAATAACTGCCACACCGAAGGTCCGTGGTTCGATTCCCATCGATGACAGTGTGAAAAAAAATTCTCACACTGTCTTTGGTATGGTAGAATTCACGTGGCAATAAAAATGGTGATAGACTAGCTACCTTCATGATAATCAATAGCTATAAAAAATGTATGAAGTAATTGGGTTCAAATAACCTGCCGTATACAAAAATGTAGGAAGCAACGGGAAACCATCACATTAAAAAGGCCCAAATAGCATCCCAAGAACAAAAGATGTTAATAGACTTTGCTGCAAACCAATCCCCTGGATTACAATTTGTATATTAATGTAAAACTCCATATTGAATACACGGAAATGTCTGTTTTTTAGAGGTTGCATTACATTTTATGGGAATGACATGTTTCGCCTTGCTAAGACATAAAATGTCATTTGATAATGCCTAAGGAAGACGAAACATGTCATTCCCAGAAAATATGTATAATAAAGCTTAAAAAAAGGATGTTTTCATTTGTATAAATTTATTTAACAAATTATAGTACAGATGGCAAAAGAAGGATGAAAGTAGAATAAATGCAGTAGAAATGAGATCTCTTAGATGAATATGTGGATACTCTGAATGATAGTGTCGAATGAAAATATAAGAAGTGAATGCCGTTCGACTGATGGTGTTATGAACAAAATAATGAAAATTAAGATGGTTTGGACACATGGAAAGAATGGTAAAAAAAGTATATGTTAACAATGTTAATGGAACCAGAAATAGAGGAAGACCGAGGAAAACATGGCACGATCAAATAAATCAAATATTGAATGTCAGCCATGTGAGGAGTCAAAGAAATCGACGCGCGTGCATGACACGATGTTTGAATGTTAAGGAAGCGAGAGAAATATGTCAGGAAAGAAAAGTGTGGCAGTCCATTCGTTCTGCCGACCCCTTCGGAGAGTTGGCGTGGTGGTTAGTAAGTTTGTTAGTTTTATATTAATGTAAAACTCCATATTAATTACATGGAAATGGCTGTGTTTTAGAGGTTTTATTCACCTTGCTAAGACATAAATTGTCATTTGAAGGCGAAACATGTCATTCCCATAAAATAATGTTTACATTTGTATAAATTTATTGAAAAAATTATAGTACAGAGTTTTTGCAGTTACTAATAAAATGATATGTGTATTGTTTAGATAATAATCCTGGATGAGCCGACGGCCGGCGTGGATCCGATCTCGCGGCGGCACATGTGGCGCATTCTTCAGCGGCTGCGCGCCGGCAAGGTGCTGCTGCTCACCACGCACTTCATGGACGAGGCGGACATCCTGGGGGACCGCAAGGCCGTCATCTCCAAGGGCAAGCTGCGCTGCGCCGGCACCTCGCTCTTCCTGAAGAACAAATTCGGAATCGGATACCATCTCACCCTCGTGCTGGACGGTTAGTTCTCTTCCCAAAGTTCTTTTCACTTTTTTCTTTAATCTTTAAATTAATAAGAATGCGCTGCTGCATGTATAACTTATTTAGATTATGATTTCTTTTCGTTTGATCATTTAACGAACAAACCACCAAACCCTTTCTCTGGAAGGAACAGCAGAAAGAATGGACCACCACACTAATCTATCCAGACACACTTCTAGTTTCATAAAAGAGTTATCTACACATATTAATTCTTTCAACTTCTAACATTTGCTTGCTTGAATTTTAAGATTTGCTTAATTTGATTGTGAATATTTTACAACATTTTGTATGTATACAAATACTTGTAGACGAATACTGGATTTTACCCATTGCAAGTTATCATTTCAAGGATTAATTGTATCTAAATAGAGACGATGACTATTGAGATATGAAATGATAACCCGCAATGGGTAAAATCCAGTATTTGTATACATTCAAAATGTTGTAGAAACAAAAACTGGTCCAAGTTAAAAATAGCATATAAATTGGAGTGACATCTCCAGGCATTATCTAGAAATACGTTAATGGCGGTAGCCTTTCGCATTGCGTTAATAAAAAGATCTTCTGCTTAGTGCTTAAATCCAATCTTCATAGATGGTGTTAGTGTGTAGATTGAAATATAACATGTGAAGTGTGGTGTTACATATTACCATATATATAATACAACTTCCAAAAATTTGTCAGACATGGTGGTCGTAAGAAGGGTGGAATGTTGTATTACATAAAGCGTGCGCTTAACCCAACCAATGACAGGTCATAAGTCCTGTAAACACCTCGATCACCATATTCTGTTTCCAATTTGCATCTTCGTCTCTATTGAGATACGATTTTAAATAATGTATACTTTCTTAACCATTCTTTCTTTATCCGCGCATTTCATATATCCAAACCAACACAGTGAATAATTTTTTTCATAATATTTTATTCCGCTCTACATTCTGCAATGTCTTAATCATTTAGATTGTTTATGCACTTCATTAATTCAAAACCATTTATCGTAGATCGTATTAGAAAAAAATAAACTAAAAAATCTCTACCTTTAACCTCTACATGTGTACTGCCCCAACCATGGATCCATTGAATACATGGTCAGATAGATAGGGCTCATTTATGATTTGTCAAATATTCCCAAATTATGCCAAAACTTGTGCTACCAGCAACATCTATTGGTGTACACAAAAATAAATAATTGATTGGCTTTTACAAATTTAAAAAATAATATTTCGTAAATATCTTACTACTTGAGAGGTGAAGGTTAAATTTTCCGCTTTGTCGATCGTGTAAAATATAATATTTTTTAATTTTTATGATGTTTTTTTTATTTGTGTAACATTTTTTTAATTCAATGTATTATCAATATCCTCAACAGGAGTGTGCCGGGAGAACCAGATCACACGTCTCGTGACGAGCCGCGTTGCACGCGCGGAGAAGGCGCGCCGTCATGGGCGCGAGCTTTCCTACATCCTTCCCCACAATGCTGTGCACCAGTTCGCCTCCCTCTTCAACGCCATTGAGGAGGAGATCAACACCAAGTCCAGCAGATTGGGTGAGCTGAACTAATCCACTTCATTTACCCACTATTCCATTTATAGGTTCTCAACCTGGACCACCACATCACAATTTACATGAAAAAAAATTTGAACGCCCCGCTCTCCTGTAATAGTTACATTAAATATTTTAATATTTTTTCACATTATATTATTTTATCTATCTATCTAGCGAAACATGCTTGATTGCGTGAATCGCGTCTTTGCTTACCAACTCACAAAGACTTGTCACCGACAATTCTTAACCAAATTGGATATACTCGTATGTAAATCTATTGTCTATTTTTATAAAATAATGCTTTTTTATGCGATAACTATAAGTTGGAAATTTTAGGTTTAGATAGATAGATAGGTTTAAATGTCTATTGAAGTCGAATTGGCCGGCCATATAGTGAGAACAACGGATGATCGGAGGACCAGACGCCTTTTGGAGTGGCGACCGAGAACCGGTCACAGAAATCCAGGCAGACCACAAGCAAGATGGTCTCATGACATTAAAAGAGTGGCAAGTTGTTTGATGCTGGGAATGGAGGCTTCAGCACATACTGTTTTATATCCCAAACGCGCAGAACCAACATGCCTCTAGTGATGCCAGTGGGGAGAGCAATCAAACTGCTGAACATGATCGCTTCCGAGATCGATGTATTTTTTATATGGATGAAACAATGTTCAAAAGGGAAATATTCCAATTTTGGAAAGTATTCAACCTCATTGATGTCATACTTGTTCATGTTTCACTGTTGATGCATTCGTCCAAATCGTTGACCTAAATGTATTTATTTATGGCAGCTGATAATAATGATGATAAACCAAATATATATTATCTATGACTTATTAGAAATAACCAGCATGCAATAGTCTGTACTGATTGAATGTTAATTTTGTCTCTAGGCATCTGCAGCTATGGTGTGTCCATGACGACTCTGGAGGAGGTGTTTCTGCACCTGGAGGGAGAGGGAGAGGAGGCAGGAGGGCCGGTGGATGGACTATCCCGCAAGCTGGTGCGTGCACGGGCCCTCTCACGCTCACTTTCTCTCCAAAGTAAAAGTCCCAGCTACCAGGAACTGCATGAAAACAGGTATTATAATCAGTTGTCATATATTAACATTGCTCCACATCTAAATTGAATGTTAGAATTGCAAAAAAAAAAAAAGAAACTGTTTTTTCATGAATTACTGTTTTACAAAAGATGCCTTAATCTGTTATTGTATTTGTAATGTCATTTGAGATAAATTAAACTGATAGAGGTGATTTTTCGGGAACATTGTATAATACCTGGACATTAACCTGTGGATTTGTAGCCAAAAAACATAAGTTAACATCGAACCATTGCATAAACCAACCATTAACCAAATCACCTTTATAATCCCAGTAAGAGGAAAAGCAAAAAGAGCTGAACCTTCATATGCCAGAAGATCTAAGTAATTAATTCTGCCAGCAAATGTATGACTCTGTCTAGGCTGTGGTCATTACACTGTGCCTCAGATCGACAATTTGCACCTGCACATCGATAAAAAGAAACTGTCGTCTGCACAATTTAAGTAGAAGTTCTGCCATAACATGCTGGCCTCAGACACGTCCTTGCGCACGGAGGTTTCTGTGTGCACTCCCTTTTACCTCGGACTTCTGAAACTGCCTCTTTTCATTCACTTAACGCTTATGTCTGTGTCTATCAAAATAAATAACGACTATTCAACCTGTTTGATGCATGCATACTGCCTATACGAGTACTAACATATAGTCTAGAAATAACTACCCTAACAAAAAATCAAAAATCACAACGATCCAAGGACACAAAGAAGTAAGACTCCGAACCGAATTTGCCGATATCAAGGATTGTACAGCTAAATTAAAGTGGCAGTAGGCTGAACATGGCAGTACTCGATGTTAGAAATACTCCAGTTAAGACCTTGGACAAAGAAAAGGAGTGTCGGGCGGCCACCTAAAAGATGGACTGACGATATTGCTCGAATAGCTGAAACTACCTTGATGCAGAAGGGACAAGACACGGACGAGTGGAAGAAAATTCAAGAGGCCTATATCCAGCAGTGAAGGGAAGAAGGCTGAAGAAGAAGAAGAAGAGAATCAACCTGTAACTCATTTGAGCACTCATAAAGTACTCGCAATAATCTTTTGTAGGTCACTATTTAATAAGTGAATGTTTTAAAACATTTCAGAGAGAACCTAGCTAACAACCTGAATGCGGCGGGCCGTGTGGCCCCCTCGCCTGCAGATATTCTGAGTGGGAGTGGAGGGGGTGTAGGGGGCGTGCCCGTCCCCCCTCCCACTACAGGCATGGCCTTGCACACCACCGGACATGGTCTGGAGCATATTAAGGTTATTATTATTATTATTATTTTGTTAATTGCTCTTCGTGTTGTGGATACATATTTGAATAAATATAATTATACTTTGTATTAGAAATTTTCTAATAATTATTTTTCGAAGTTTGCTAACCATTTAATTGAAAATAATCATACATTTAATAAAAAAAACGGTATTGAAATTTTGCATATCAAAACCTAACCTAAAACAATTTAGAAATAAAAAAAGACATAAAAAATAATGAAAATATTATAATAAATAACCAATTAAATTTAAATTCAATTCCCATGCTCGATATGTTCCCTTACATCTCCCCTCTCCTCAATCCTAATTATACCCCTTCCACTCGATATGTTCCCGTTACATCTCCCCTCTCCTCAATCCTAAGTATACCCCTTCCACTCGATATGTTCCCGTTACATCTGCCCTCTCCTCAATTCTAATTATACCCCTTCCACTCGATATGTTCCCGTTACATCTCCCCTCTCCTCAATCCTAATTATACCCCTTCCACTCGATATGTTCCCGTTACATCTCCCCTCTCCTCAATCCTAATTATACCCCTTCCACTCAATATGTTCCCGTTACATCTCCCCTCTCCTCAATCCTAATTTTACCCCTTCCACTTTTATACATAACTCGATCACCATTCAGTATATAAGTGACCGCTCTGTTTTATTTGATTGGTAAAATTGTATACATTGATAAAGATTACTTGTAATCAAAACATGTCTGAGTTCAGTGAAAATAAAAAGTGTTGTAATACAAAGTATAATTATATTTATTCAAAGAAGAAATATTTTTAAATGCGGTTATGTTTTGTGTCCATCAGCAGGTGAGTGCTCCTCCCGCCCCTCCCCCTCCACCCGACCTGAGTCAGGTGCTGGACCGCGTGAAAGTGCGGCCGCGCAAGGGTCAGGTCATGCGGTCCCTCATCTGGCTGCGCACCCTCCGCATGATTCGTGAGCCCTACAAGCTGTATATGCTCATCATTCTGCCTATTGGTGAGAAATATTTATTTAACTTGTAGATAATACAAATGTTTTTAAGAAGAAGAATTAAAAGAAGAACAAGGAAATAGATACTTAATGTCTTCATGTGATGGGTGTTTTTGTAAGCATTTAAAAATATATATTCTCTGATATAACGAGTAATGCATGATGTATGAATGTTGAGAAGCAGTATGTCAGGATATAATAGTGTGACGGTCAATGCTATTCGGGGAGATGGTGTTATGGTTTGTATATTTAATGTAGTTTTTTAGATAAACTTAAACTGTTAACACTGTGGAACTCCATAATGACGATTTTTTTATGAATTAAAACATTTGACTAGTACTCGCCAAGTTAACTAACACATGTTATGTATGTTTCTAGGCTCTTGCACTCAGTTTGTAATCATTTGGTTAGTTTATATTGTTCTCCCTGTCGAGAAAAAGAAACTCAAAAGTGAAAAAAACAGTGTTTTAATTCATAAAAAAATTGTATAATTTTTTAGCGATTGGGTCCAAATGATTGTATTTATATATAATTTGTTTTCAGTATTTGCCGTGATCGGACTATATATCAAATCTCACGAAGTATCATTCATGAAAATGCACCCACTGGTGCTGGACGGCACGACATACCTCAACCGCACCTCAGTGGCCATCCATGCGGAGAATGGAGTGGACATTTCCACGCTGATCCAAGTACTGGGCGGGCTGGGTGCGGGGCCCATCGAAACTCGTTACAACGGGAGCTTCCCCGGTCTGCTGTCCATGACTCCGCATATGGCTGCCTTCAATGTCAACATTCTCACTTCTGAAGACTTCTTGATCGTGGCCATGTACAACGACACTTACACGCATAGTCTGCCCGTCATTATCAATTTACTCACCAATGCCTTTTATAAGTAAGTCTCGATGCTTTTTTAACCCAATCCACATGGATTATTTTGTTTCTTTTAACCCAAACCCTTTAGATGACTTAATGCTTTTTTTAACCCAATCCATGTGGATGATTTAATGTTATTTTTTTTAACCCAATCTGCATGGGTGATTTGTTACTTTTTTTTAACTCAATCCATGTAGATGAGTTGGTGCTTTTTTTAAAACTCAATCCAAATGGATTACAATGTTTTTTTTAATCCGATCCGGTAAGATGATTTGATGCTTTTTTTTTAACGAATCCACATGGATGATTTAATGTTTTTCTAATCCAATCCATATGGATGCCTTGATGTTTTTTTTAACCCTATCCACGTGGATGACTTGATGCTTTTTTTAACCCGGTCCACGTGGATGATTTGATGTTTTTTAATACCTGATCCACATGGATGATTTGATCTTTTTTTAACTCATTCCATATGGATGACTAGATGCTTTTGTCAACCCAATCCACAGAGGCAATCTGCATAGTGACGTCAACACCATGCAGCGCATTTTTACGGAATGTTTATGTTCACTTTAAGATATGAATACAATATGGATTAATATACCTATTTTTACTTTCAAAATATTAACAAAAGTGATACTTTCAGGATGACGATGCAGGAAGCGGGTTTGCTGGACAAATGGCGTCCGCTGGAAGTATCCTCACACCCGCTGCAACAGACGGCGCAGCCCGAGGAGGTAGACCTGGGCATTATCTCCTGCGCCCTCTTCATGGGCATGATCTTTGTCCTGGTCCCCGTCAGCCTGGCTGTGGACATGGTCTACGATAGAGAGGTACTCTTCACAAACTGACTTACAGCATTAAATTCTTCATTGATAGCGCTGCAGCCCATATCGAGTCTTGGCCTGCTTAGGCTTCTGCCTCCAATTCTTCCTATCCTCTGAAATTCAGATATGCAAATAAAACTTCCTGTAATCTATTTTACCTGGTATATAAAAATCTCGAAGAGTTAATTTTATACAAAAATTTATTAAAAATGTTTCTTTATTTGGTAGGTTTTGATTATCTTTTTTTGCATCAAAAATATTACGATAATCCATTGTTTTATCAGAAACAAACACTTTGATATTTCAACATTATTGACTGTTTAAATAAATAAAAATTGTTGTTGTAATAAATATCACAATTGATTATATTTTGTCATGACAGCTGTTTCACTAACCGATGTTAGCATCGTGAGGTCTTACAATCCACTGATTGAGTTGATTGTAAGACCTGACAATGTTCATCTGTTAGCAAACAGCTATAGCGACAAAATACGAGGTCTGTACATTAAATATGCAAACTGCGTTGATCAGAAGATCTTCAGTTGAAATTCGCTCAAGAGCACTGGCTACTTTGTTGCCGGGTGAGCCACTAAGTGAATCCGTAATCACCAAACCGTCGAGGTAAACGTACCGCTCGAACGGGGAAATTTAGTGGCGTGTATTTTATGCTCTTGTCGACAATGGAGATTGACAGATATGGAACCACAAGTCAACATCAAATTTCTGGTGAAACTTGGGAAAAATTATCAGAAAATTCATGAAATGTTAAAGGCTGTTTATGGAGTTTTGTTTATTAAGATACTGAAGAGAACTGCTCTATTCACCAGGTTTAGCCCCTGGCGACTTCTTTTTGTTCCCGAAATGTAAAAAGGTCATGCGGGGCGGCACTGGGACGACGTGTAGACGATTAAACGTGAAACGACAAAGCAGCTGAAGAGCCTGACTCCTGATGACTTCCAGGAATGTTTTGAACAGTGGAAACGGAGGTGGGACAAGTGCATTGATACAAAAGGGGAGCATTTTGAAGGGGATAAGATTGATCTACCATAAATTTTGTAAAATAAAATTTAAAATAAATCAGTTTGCGTATTTATTGGACGGACCTCGTATAAATCAATTGTGATATTTATAACAAAGTTTTTTTTTAAAACAGATCTTATTGAAAGCTCTTGATGGGAGTTCATTTTAAATAATAATTAAGTAAAACAAAACTAACTAACTAACTAACCATCACGCCGTCTCCCAGAAAGGGTAGGTAGAAAGAATCAACTGCCACACTTTAACCGATGCGACACTCCATCCTTCTCTTTTCGCCCCTGCGAGAGACACGGTGTGATGGGTTGCGAACCTCATCGCCACCAATAGGCATCTCCCGCACACAGTTCGAAACTAAAACGTCCACAAAACAATGATTTTTTTTTATTAACTGCTTCCACTTATTGTCTTTATTTTGACAGCAACCGGTTTCACCTGGCTAGCTGGCGTCGATGCCAACTATCCTGGCATTCTAGCTAGCCTGGCAAAACCAATAAAGAAATAAAGACAAAAAGTGGAAGTAGTTAATTAAAAAAAACATTGTTATATTTAATTAATATCAATAATATTACTTTAGATGTTTGGGGGATGTGGTGAGAGTTAAAAGCAGTGGTGGTTTCAGCGTTTATTACAGGTCACAAGTAATCATACGTTAATAGTATTATGTACTCGTGATGGAGCGTGCGCCTGGACGTCGATAGCAGCTGGGGCTGTTGGCTCACTGGGTAGTAGCGTCGGTCGGCGGGAGCGAAGGCTCATCGGAAGTTACGTGGCGTAGCAGTGTAGACAGTTGCGTAGCTCGGTAGGAGGGTCGGAGGTTTCTCGTACGTAGACTTGACGGCATAGACTCGTGTCGTTTAGAAGTCGCAAGAAGGAATACTGTCCATGGTGGTCGGATGTACCGCTTTTATATGCTTTGCTTCCATTTTCACACGATGCTCTGCTCTAGTGACCTAGTGACCAAACCGAATAAATCTGGGCCCCGACTCAATCAGTTTTGATAAGTAGGTCCTGAGTCAGGCGTTTTGTGTACTATATTTCATCATGAAATATGCTGGTTCAGCGTCGAAGTCCACTTATGTGGATCACCTACAGATGTGAAAGAGGTCAAATATTCCCCTTAAATGTTTTAATACTGAATTTATTGACTGTTCTTATTTTTTCTTTCAGATCAAAGCAAAGAATCAGCTGCGAGTGAACGGGCTATCTCTCAGCATGTATTTCGCTACATACTTTGTAGTATTAGCGGTTGTGATGCTCATCATAACCATAGCTTTAATAATATTGGTAAGTCTAATCATTATGTTTGTTGTAATGCTATGTATTAAACTCTTATATTATAGTGATATTTTGATGACAAAATATGATTATTTATTTTATGATATTGTGATTTCAGATAATACTAAACGACATTCCCTCAATGCGTGAACCCCCCGCACTGATCACCCTGAGCGCCCTACTGATCCTCTACTGTCCGGCCTCCATCTTGTTCTCGACGAGTATCTCCTACATATTCGACCGGATGGACTCGGCACAGAGCATACTGCCCAACATCGCCACCTGGGTGGGAATGATCCCCTTTGTTTTAGTCGCCGTATTAGATATGTTCAGACTAGGTAAGGCATCTCTTTTTTCATTCTTTCAATTCTTATTGTTGATGTAATACATATTAGGATCAATAAGTAGCAGGACTGAATTTCTGTTCACCTGGGCTGGTAGTGGGGAGCCTTCCAAAGAGGCCGGTATTTTTTCCAGTTACGTGCGGGCAAGCGAAGAGTAAGTACGTTGATGTCCGTGAACCTCTGTTAAGAAGTGTCATTGCGATCCAAGATGGAGAAAAATCTTGAGCAGCGCTACGGCATCAAATTCTGCGTCAAACTCGAGAAAACCGCGACAGAGATCCTCAGAATGATTAAGGACGTCTACAATCCTTGAATTGATAACCCGCAATGGGTAAATAAAATCCAGTATTCGTCTACAAGTATTTGTATACATTCAAAATGTTATAAAAACAAAAACTGGTCCAAGTTAGCATATAAATTGGAGTGACATCTCCAGGCGTTATCTAGCAGTGCGTTAATGGCGGTAGCCTTTCACATTGCATTATAAAAAGATCTTCTGCTTAATTCTTAAATCTAATCTTCATAGATGGCGCTAGTGTGTAGATTGAAACTAACATGTGGAGTGTGGTGTTGCATATTAACATATATACAACTTCCAAAAATTTGTCAGACACGGTGGTCGTAAGAAGGACGGAATGCGGAATGCTGTATTACATAAAGCATGCACTTAACTCAACCAATGACAGGTCATAAGTCCTGTAAACACCTCGATCACCATATTCTGTTTCCAATTTGCATCTTCGTCTCTATTGAGATATAATTAATCCTACAGGGATGTTGCCATGAGCCGCTCAACAGTGTTCGAGTGGCATAAGCTGTTTTAGGAGGGGCTGGAGCTGGTTGAAGACTACCAGCGCGCCGGTCGCCCGTCAACTTCAAGGATTGATGAAAATGTGGCCAAAGTAAAGGCACTCAAGAACTCCGACCGGCGCACATACATTCGTGTGATTGTTGATGAGTTAGAGATTTTGTATGGTAGCATCCAAAATATTATTATCGAGGATTTGGCCATGCGAAAGGTGTGTGCCACACTGTGTGCCAAGCTATGCCACACCGTGCTACTGGTGAGAGAGTTACTGACCAAGCACAGGGTTGCCACGTTGCCTCACCCCCCCTACAGTACAGATCTAACACCGCCGGACTTCTTCCTCTTTCCTCGGCTCAAGCGGGCCCTCAAGGGAATCCGATACAGCTCCGTAAAAGACGTTCAAAGGGCCGTGACGGCATCTCTGAAAGGGATTCCAGAAGGCGTACGTGTAGTGGGAATCGCGTTAGACGCGTTGTGTCTAAGCACAAGGGTGCTATTTCGAGGACTGCTAAGGATTTGTACCGATTAGTTCAATAATTTTTTTTAATTAATTCAGTCCTGCTACTTTTGATCCTAACCTGCATTCTATTAGATTAACGGGGATTTTTGTATTTTTTCAGGTGGCAATTTATCATTCGGATTACATTGCACCTTCTCGTTGATCAACACCATGTACATTCCTTATGCACTAGTGTACTATGTAGATAGGTAAGCTCTTGTTATTTTTAATTATGTCATTTAGAAATATAAAACACTTACAGTGGCTATCATCTTATAAAAATCATATTAGTGAAAGTATGTTGAGAAGACAAATATTCTTGACTTTAGAGAGAATCTTGTCTTCCTAAAGTCGAACCATCTCTTATGCGTTCCTAGTATTTTACCTGTTCTCACATAGATGCCTTAAACTGTAAAAATGTTTGTAATGTCATTTGAGAAAATAAACTGGTTTGATTATACTTTGTATTACAACACTTTTTATTTTCACTGAACTCAGACATGTTTCGGTTACAAGTAACCTTTATCTATGTATACAATCTTAACAATCAAATAAAACAGATTTGATTTGATTGTTAAGTAACCGAAACATGTCTGAGTTCAGTGAAAATAAAAAGTGTTGTAATACAAAGTATAATTAATTATATTTATTCAAATATGAATCCATAACACAAAGTGATGGCAAACATATGCATTTCATTATATTTTTTTTAAATGTACCCAATTATCTTAAAAATAATATTATTATAACTAATTGATATTTTTGCTCATTTGAATGTAAAATGTATGCGATTTTATATAAGAGAAAAAATGGATACTTCCAAATAATTAAAATTCACAGACAAGACTAACCCTTAGACCACTAAGGAAACAATACTCTATCGGTCATCCCTACGCAGTTCATTTTTCATAGACCCATTTTGAATAAAATGTCATTTTTAAAAGTGATATTTTCTTACACACCAAATCATTATAGCAATAATTGATTGAATCAGTATCTTCATAGAATATTAAAGAATCAATTCTAAAGTCAATCTCTGCGGGCAAAGAGTTAACAGGCTTCAATATTCCAAAATATTGACTCAAGATTATTTCTTTGGAAATTTCGAAATGATTCTTATGTTTTTTTAATTTGAATTATGTGGTGTACATGCATATAATAGTAGTGTAGAGTCCATTCTCTCGGAGAGAATGTTGGCAACAGTTTAAACTCATCCCAATTCATTATTTTAATTCAATTACTTCAAATATCTGGTGTCCCGGCTTATGGTATCTGGAAGTCCCCATTTTCCCACAGAAAGTTCCCACTGAAACCACAAACACCAACATGTCCTTCCAACGTTAAAATTAATTCATTTTCCTAATTTCGACATAGTAGAAATTTTCTAATCACTGAGTATTTTAGGAGCACCTCTGCTTACTTAGAGGCTCAGTTAACTTTCTATTATATAACCAATATAGGAGGTGTTACACTATTGCAAACAATCTCCCCAAACTCGCCGGATCTTCCGGGTTTGATTCCTGGCGAGGACATTGTGATTGTCACACTGTCTTTGGTCTGGTGTAGAATTCACGTGACAATAAAATGGTGATAGATTAGCTACCTATCACATGTCACGAGAATCACTAAGATAGCTATAATAATACCCTTTACACTGATTTGTCTCATGCTGTCATGATGTAAAGAGTGATTCAACAAAATAATAATAATAATACAATATAATGATAATGGTGTTCCTCGCAGAGTGCACCTGATGTGCCGTCTAAGTGCAGCGTGCGCACGCCTGACCCTGGCGGACTACGCCACCGGCGAGATCCTGGTGCTGGTGGCCGGCACGCTGCTGCACATCCCTCTCTGGTGCCTGATCCTCAAGTGGATCGACGCCCTCAAATCTGGGACCAAGTTTTCAGATATATTCACCATTTGCAGGAAAAAGGTACACCCGCTAATACCCGCCACAGACAATGTTTCTAAAATGGTTGCCTTTTGTAAAAAGCTGGTTGGAGTCCATTATGGAAGGTATATTTTTTAATAACATTTGCAGAAGGATCTTACTTAATGCAATAAGTTAATTAATTTGATGCAGTGAATTAATTTAACCTTACTATAACTTATGATAGAATATAATCTTTTAGACAACAATGATGGTTGCAAACATTTCTGTGATTTTGCAAACAATGATATATTGTTGTTTATCATTCTAAGTGTTGATTCGGTGTTGCAGAAAGTAAGTGTTCTCTCGACTGAGGAAAGTGAGAACTCGGAGCTGGGCAGCAGTGGAGAGGGTGGTGAGCACGAGGATGGAGATGTGAGGAGAGAGCGGCACCGTGTGGCCGGCCTGCTCAAGAGTCCGCCACCCAGTCCACCGGTGCTCATGGTGCATGTAAGTTAAAAGTGCATTCTCTTCATTTAAAAATGTCATTAACATTTCTTTTTTCCTAAACAATTAACAATTAGTACTTATCTAACCCAACCTAAACACAATTAGTATGTAAGAGACATCAAGAGAGTAAAAGGACATCCCCAACTTAGGTGGAGGGAGGACATTAAAGAGACTGCGGTACGACATGAAAGTGTGTTGCCCAGGATCGACAGACATAGAAGCAGATGGAGAAGGTCTACATCCAGGAGTGGACAAATATAGGTTGATGATGATGAATGTTTAAAAGTTTTTTTAACACCCAGTATATTTTGATATCTTTATGATATAGAATAACCTTTTGTTTTTCATTTGAAACATTCACTATGATGTTAGACATTTAAAATTAATAAATATATAAAATAAAATAAATACTTTGTATTTTAACCGCCGAATGGTATTTATAATAGTGAAATAAAGACAAGTGGAAGAAGTTCTTCAAAAGCATTGTTTTTTTGTTTTTTTTTAAAAAAGACTAACATCAAAGATTTAAATCAATGATAGTAAAATTTATTTTACAATCTTCAATATGAGCAGAAAATAGCTCATTATTATGAAGAAGGAATCTGGTCGTGTCCAGGCTCGAACCCAAGTCCCCTAGATTAGGAGTCAAGCGTTCTATCCCCTAGACCACCACCCGATATATATGATTATTTAAAATAAACTTCAATTAAGAGATTTCAGTAAAATCATTTAATTATCTCATGTATCACATCCGTACACATTAGTACGCGTTTAACACTACTGTTGAATATTTGGAGCTTGAGCTTTCTCGAAATGATACTGGAACGCCATACAGGGCAAAGCATATGCTATGCACCTCATTATATATGGACAACTAAATAACCAGTAAACTTATATGAAACATGTACAAATATTACAGAATCTCCGCAAGGAATATAAGAACAGCCTGTCAACGTGCTGCCGCCTGTCTGCTTGCTGCGGAGCTGGGGTGGAGAGTGCAGATAGCGGGGAGGAGGGGGGCGTGGTGGGGCCAGGTACCCCAGGACCGGTGGGAGGACGCCAGATCGCCGTGGCCTCTCTTTCACTGGCCATAGAACCTGGAGAAGTATTTGGCTTGCTGGGACATAACGGTGCGGGGAAAACCACAACCATGAAAATAATCACCGCCGAGGAGACACCCACCAATGGGACGGTATGATGCATTTGTTTATTACCGAAGACAACTTACATCACAATGAAAAGTTATCTCTGTATTTTTTAAATAGAAGTTATCTCCCCATAGCTGCAGCAGAGCAATTTTATATAAATTAATTATTATTAATTAACTAACTAACCAATTGTCATCTAAAACAAAAACCTATTCAAATAATCTATCAAAAAAATTAGCGGAGTGTCAGTAAGCTGTCTCTTGTATGCGGATGACGCTGTCCTACTTGCAGACAACGAGCATGAACTACAAGTCCTGGTGAATAGTATGTATGAGGTATGCATGCGAAATGATCTGATGATGGATGTTAATAAGTCCAAGGTAATGATTTTTGAAAAAGAAGAAATCAAGACAGCTTGCAACATTAGCGTGAATGGTGAAAATTTGGAGCAAGTAGATGAGTTTGTGTATTTAGGTAGTATCTTTCCAGAAGATGAGCGAGCGTAGAGGGATATTGAAAGAAGGGTTGGGGCAGGCAACAAAATGAATGGTGCACCCAAAGTCATAGCAAACATAAACCTATCCAAAAAAGCTAGAATGGCAATGCACAATGGTGTTCTTCTACCGACCCTTATGTATGGAAGCGAAGCATGGAACTGGCGAAAGAAGGATGAAAGTAGAATAAATGAAGTAGAAATGAGATCTCTTAGACGAATGTGTGGATACTCTGTGTATGATAGAGTGTCGAATGAAAATATAAAAAGTGAATGTGGTGTGAATGATGGTGTTACGAGCAAAATAATGAAAGGATCATTAAGATGGTTTGGACATATGGATAGAATAAATTAAGAAAGAATGGTAAAAAAATTATATGTTTAAGATGTCAATGGAACCAGAATTAGAGGAAGACCAAGGAAAACGTGGCACGATCAAATAAATCAAATATTGAATGTCGGCCATGTGAGGAGTCAGAAATCGACGCGCATGCATGACATGATGTATGAATCTTGAGGAAGCGAGAGAAATATGTCAGGAAAGAAAAGTGTGGCAGTCCATTCTTTCTGCCTTCCTTTTCGGGGAGACGGCGTGATGGTTAGTTATTTGGTTTTTACTGTTACCAGGATGATATTTATTACAAGTATAAGACCCTTTCATCATTGTCCATTTTCAGGTGGTGTTGGGTGGACACAATGTGAGCGCCCAGAGCCACGCTGCCTTCCAGATGCTGGGCTACTGCCCTCAGCACGATGCCCTCTGGAAGAATATCACGGTCCGCGAACACCTCGAGTGCTACGCCGCCATCCGGGGAGTGCCTGCTCATGATATTCCACAGTAAGTTTTCTAATTTGAGGGCTGGACATTACCGTGAGAGCCAGTCGCCTAGCATAGAGAGCCGAAGAGACCAGAGCAATCAAAACCCTGTACGCGTCTAGACCGACTGGAGTAAGACCTCTAGGTAGGCCTAGACAGCGCCTAATGGACAATGTTCGGGCTGACCTGGCTAGGTTAGGCGAATCGGACTGCTGGGAGCAAAAGGCGCAGGATCGAGGAGCTTGGCGAAAAATCATCAAGGACGCTAAAACTCTTCAAGAGTTGTATGACCATAGGAAATAGTAAGTAAGTACATTGCAAAGGTGCCAAGTATATAAAAAATATAAATGAGTTTTTGATCCCAATTGTTGTTAAACATAAAGGGCAATAACTCTGCAAAGGCGTAAAGTGACCGTTTTTTTCTCTTTTGCTTTGTTTAATGTTTAACCTTTAGACGCCCAGTGGTCCTGTACAGGACCGCGGATTTGCGTCGTTCAGTGCCCATGTCATCGCCAGAAATCGAACCCGGGACCTTCTTTATGAATTAAAACACTGTATTTGCTTGCAGGATAGTGGACATGTACCTGGGGGGTCTGCAGATAGCCGAGCACGCGGGTAAACACGCTGACGAGTGCTCCGGTGGAACACGCAGGAAGCTCTCCTTCGCCATGGCCATGGTTGGCGCCCCTCGCCTCGTGCTCTTGGATGAGCCCTCCACCGGCATGGACCCTCGCAGCAAGCGCTTCCTCTGGGACACCATTCTCGCCAGTTTCCAGGTATTGCCGTATTTCTCATTTATAAGACGTCCCAACATTATATGCAGGTGTTTTAGCTTTTGTTATAAATCTTCAACCAGATTTTTTTAAATTAACCCTTAGACTGCTAAGCAAACATCATCGCTGAGCAGCACATTCTTCGACGCATTTTAAATGTAATGTCTCTTTAAAAAGGATATTTTCTTACAAATCAAATTATTATAAATAATTGACGGCAGCAATACAACATGTTTCGAAAATTCAAGAAGACCTTCATCATTAGGAGAAGAAAAAAAACTAACCAAAAATATATTTAAAAGAATACAAGAACCAAAGAATATGACATGTGCAAATTAAAATGAGACAAAATACAGAGGCAAGAATATAACTATAGTTTTGATGCATATAAAATACGAGGTCTGTTCAAAAAGTATCGCGAATTTTATATTTTTTCAAAAAGTATTTATTTATTCATGAATATCTATTTTGTCCCCTTCAAAGTAATTCCCCTCGGATATAATACATTTATGCCAACGTTTTTTCCAATCCTCGAAGCACTTAAAAAATCATTTTTTGTGATCTTGTTCAGCTCCTCCTTCGATGCCGTCTTTATCTCCTCAATCGTGGCGTAGCGTCGTCCTTTCATGGGCCTCTTCAGTTTTGGAAACAGGAAAAAGTCACAGGGGGCCAGGTCTGGGGAATACGGTGGCTGCAGCACCATTACTGTGTTGTTTTTGGCCAAATATTCGCGCACAAGCAACGATGTGTGAGCAGGGGCGTTATCATGGTGCAAAAGCCAGTTTTTGTTCTTCCACAAATCCGGGCGTTTCTGGCGGATTGCTTCGCGCAAATTGCGCATAACTTGCAGGTAATATTCCTTATTGACCGTACTACCCTGTGGCAAGAACTCATGATGCACCACGCCACTGCAATCGAAGAAAACTGTGAGCAAAACCTTCACGTTCGACCGAACTTGGCGCGCTTTTTTTGGTCTTGGCTCATGCGGCAGCTTCCATTGGGATGATTGAGCTTTGGTTTCCACGTCATAACCATAAACCCATGATTCGTCACCAGTTATGACCCTCTGGAGCACATTTGGGTCGTCACGGACCGAGTCCAACATCTCCTGAGCAATGTTAACGCGATGCTGTTTTGGTCGAAATTGAGCAATTTTGGCACGAATTTCGCGGCGACCCGACTCATGCCCAAATCATTGGTTAAAATCGAATGGCACGAGCCAATCGATATGTTTAGGTCCTCAGCAACTTCTCTAACGGTGATTCGACGATTGGCTAATACTATTTTCTTCACTTTAGCAATGTTTTCGTCTGTTGTTGACGTGCTCGGGCGTCCAGCACGCTCTTCGTCGTTCATATCTTCTCGGCCCTCTGAGAACATTTTGTACCACCGATAAACGTTGCTTTGGTCCAAGGTAGCTTCACCATATGCCACAGTCAACATTCGAAATGCGTCCGCGCACTTTATTTTGTTTTTCACACAAAATTTGATACAGATTCTTTGATCCATTTTTTGGAATAGGCAAAAATCGAAGACGAGCCAAAACACATCCAAGCAAAACAGCTGTCAAAAATTAACTAAACATTCAAAATGGCCGACCTTGTCAGCATAAGTAAGGGACATGAGTACCAACATAACGCTACAAAAAAATCAAAAATCAAATATACGTAGCCAGCGGAAATTCAAAATTCGCGATACTTTTTGAACAGACCTCGTACTCATTTTGGATTTCTTCAGTGTTAATGCCTTAAATTTATATAAAAATGTTTGTTGTTTCTCAACCATTGATGTATAATTCCATATTAAATATTGATGTACAGGTAATTTTCTAAAAGTTTTATTGAAGGTTTCACCTCGATCTAATCAATATTTACGGTGATATTGGAATACACAATAACACACGTTCGCGTTTATTTATATAGATTGATATTATATGGCAGTGACATGTTTCGTTTTAGCAACTCAAATTTAATGCGTAATCTACAATCTACCTTTTAGAAGAACCCTTTATTTCAACTGTTTCACACTTAAGTTAGTATTCGGGGTTTGGTAACAAGTAAAATATTTATAAATGATCCATTTCTTTTGGCCGAAACACTATGATACCTTAACGTTTTAAACTGTTAAATTAAATAACTTTGTTTCTGTTAAATTAAATAATCACAATTGTATTTTATTTTACGCGACAGCTGCTTCATCAACCTATGTTGACATCATCAGGTGTTACAATAATATATCAAATGTCAAATTTTAGTGATTTTTCGAATCTTTATGTGTATTTGTTCCTATGTTAATTAAAACACAATTGTGATACAAAAACAAAGTTATTTAATTTAACAGTTTAAAATATTTATATCCTGTGTTAAACAAAGTCTTCCATTTATAAAATTTTAATATAAATTAATAACCTTACTAGTGATTTATAAAATATCTAGAAAGTATTGAAATTCTAGAACTTGGTGTATGAATTTTTTTTCTACTCTTTTCAAACTATAAATTAGATTATTGTTTTTATAATATTCAATGATTGGATGTAATTTTAGGGGAAGAAAGGTGCTATCCTCACAACACACTCCATGGAAGAGGCTGATGCTCTCTGCTCTCGGGTGGGCATCATGGTCAAAGGAGGTTTGAGGTATACGTCTTTGCATTGTTACCATGGAAATTTTAGGGTTCTCGTTAGCACTAGGCCCTGCAATTTTTAAACAAACTTTTTTATTCCATTATTTAAATAAGTTAAGGTAATTCGGGAATGATAGAGAGACGGAGGGAAGTTGGCAAAAGTCAGTTGTCCTGGCTGCAGAATATAAGGGATTGAACAGGAATGAGGAAAGTTGAGAACCTATTCCAAGTAGCGCAGGACAGCGATGCTTTTACTGCAGTGATCGCCAACATTGGGGGGACCTGACACGGCACCAGAAGAAGAAGAGTCTAACTAGCTAACTAACCATCATGCCGTCTCTCCGTAGGGATAAGCAGAAAGAATATACTGCCACACTGTTCTTTCCTGACATACTTCTCTCATTTCCTCAACATTCATATGACATGTCATGCACGCACGTCGACTTTTCTGACTCATCGCGTGGCCGACATTTAATATTTGATTGATTTGATCGTGCCACGTTTTCCTCGGTCTTCCTATATTTCTTATTCCGTATACATCATTTACATATACTTTATCATTCTTTCTTCATTCATTATTTCCATAACACTTCTTGTATTAATTTCTTATATTTGCATTTGACACTTTATCATATACAGATTAACCACATATTCTTCTCAAGAGATCTTATGTCTACTGATTCTTTGATCTATGACTCTTAGAAGGTACTACAACCCTGCAAAAACCCATCCCGAAGTCAGTTTTTCGTGTTATGCCCTCCTCTTATTAAAACAAAATGAATGGCATGTTGCAGGTGCATAGGTTCCACGCAGCACTTGAAGAACCTTTACGGTGCAGGTTACACACTGGAGATGAAGCTATCGGCACCACGTGCCCCCCGCAGGCCTTCGGAGGGTCCCTCCATGGCGGAGGTGGCCGTAACTCCCGCGCCGCCATCCCCCTCGCTGGGAGAAGCGGACGAAGGCGAAGAGGGAACGCAGGAGGGCAGCGGAGAGCACGCCAGCGCCGTGGATGCCAACATACACACTCCGCTCGTGGGACTGGCTGAGAATGAACCCAATAACGAAGGCATAGAACATCGGAACTCTGTCTCTATTCATTCTGGGTAAGTTTTTTTTATTTTTCGTGAATATTTTATCACATTATTGTGTTATATAAAAAAATCTGTTTTTTAGAAGTTTTATGATATTTTATGTGAATGACACGTTTCGCCTGTCTAAGGCATTATCATTTTTAAAATATATATATTTATTGTGGAGTTTAACGTCATTATTTTTCAAAATAAGTTTATATCTTTATTTAATATTAACGAAAACTACAGTTTTCTGAAAACCTTATGATATTTTATGATAGTGACATATTTCATCTTACTTGGGTGTTTAATAATGCCATAGTAATCTGAAATGTCACTCTTATCAAATAAAACCTCAAAAAAACATATATTTTCCCCAGTAATTCATTAAATATGGGTTTATGCATAAAAAAAAATACATTGTTTTTATTCGAATTTCAAATACTGAAATCAAAAAGGAATGTAAAGCGGAAGAAAGTATTATGAACAAGATGGATTGGACATATGAAACGCATGGATGAAGAAAGATTGGTAAAAAGAGTATACGTTAATGACATTATGGATCGCAGAGTCGATGAAGTCCGAGGAAATCATGACATAACCAGATTAACAAAATTCTGAAGGTTGGGCATGTTAAAAGTCGGAAGAATCGACGTACGTGTATGTATGTGGATTATGCTAGAAAGGTGTGTCAGGATAGAGTAGTGTGGCGGTGATTTTCTCTGCCTTCCCTTTTGACAAAATGGTGTGATGGTTTGTTGTTGTTGAATCAGATATCAAAATACAAGTGAAACACTTTTTTTAACTTTATAAAGATCCTAATTTGAGTATGGCTCACAGAAACGAATACACTATTCCTGACCTTGCGTGCAGCGTGCCGTCAGACGTGGAGGCAGCGGGGGCAGATCCGTGTGGAGGAGGGGGGGTGGCAGCCGCCAGACAGTTTGTGCGTGAACTGTTCCCCGACGCCCGGCTGGAGGAGAGTTTCGCTGACCGCCTCGTGTTTAGTGTGCCACAGCACGGGGTCACCTCGCTAGCCAGGTGCTTCGCCAAACTGGAAGCCGGTAAGAATAGGATCTTATCATATAACTAAATGTCAAACAGAAGAAAAAACACTTAAAAAATTACCTATAATTATTTTAAGTTCCTCTTTACACCATTACAGCGCGAGCCAAATCAATATAAAGGGTATATAAAGGGGGTTGTTAACGTCCATGTCTCGCACTGTTCCAGCACTTTTGTTTTTAAATTTTATGGCATGTCCGACTTGAAGATGATGCCCAGCCTTCCGAATGCAGACCAACTGAGTTGTATTATCCTATCAATATCCTTGACTTGACCCCCTTTTCCAAAAGCCAACAGATGACCAAGGTAAACATATATAAGGAACCAAGAATTGTTTATCCATAATTCTCGTCAACAAGATCGAACAGAATGGAAAGTACGAGAGGAGGCCTATGTTTAGAAGTGAACGACAACTACAGGCCGAAGAAGAAGAAGAAGAAGAATAATTTACTATGAACTATTTTTAAAAAAACAACAGCGGAAAATATAGAGAAATAAAATTATACGTGTTTTACTTTGAAACTTTTATATTTTCGATTGTCTGAATTATTCTAACTTCTGATTATTTAAATCTCAAGTACGCATGTTTCCTAACACACGACCTCTGCATTAGTTCATAAAACATGCACAAAAATGTTAAATGTTTCATTTCCAGCCCGGGAAACTCTCCACATAGTGGAGTACAGCTTCAGTCAAACCACCCTCGAGCAAGTGTTCCTGAAGTTCGCTCAGTACGACGAGGGCCAGGAGAACGAGGTCCCGGATCATTGAATTCTCGCCACTGTAAATATTCACCCATTGGTCCCTTCATTGTACGACCCTCTGTGAAGAGAATTAATTTTAGAGTTCTAGAATTTTCTATTTGTTTTTCATGATTCCATACAAACCGAACAAAGTACATCATTAATATATTATAATAAATATTGTATTATTCCTTAGGCTAAACAGTTTTTTCAAATGAAAATAGGTGCCTTCTCCCATTGCCAGTAGCTTGCCTTTTTTTTAAAACTATATTGGCACCACTGAATTTTCATTCCATAAATATTTTTTCTATTTAAATACTTGTTATATCTATGGATTTAAAAATTTTAATCTATGGATTATATAGAAAATATTCCTTTAAAATATTATTCAACTATTTTCATATGTTTGGTTTGCATTCTATATTATTTCTCTTCGCAGAGGGACAGAATATGAAAGACATTGAAACTTGAATGTATAATAAGATTTTTATGTTTGTATCTTTTTATATTCATTTTATTGTTTTGTTATTACTTTATGTTATTCCTACTGTAAGTACATTATTGCATGTATTAAGTAAATTAGTTTGGATATTTGTACTAAGCTAGTTTGTGATGTTAAAAATAAGACATGTGTATAATTTTATGTGTTTTGTTTATCTTCCATTTTTAAATATCATGTTTTACACAAAAGTCTATATCCTATTCATTCAGTTTGGAGTGTGCAATTAATGGTTTCATTGTTTTATATATATTTTATTTCATTATATTTCGAAACGATGTTTTTTTTTAAGGTCTTAATATTTTTGTGATAACTTGTATAATAATTATTTATAATTAAATAAGAGAACATCTGTTTCCCGTGAAAAAAACTTACGAAGGCCTATGAATGTGTGTGTCATTTACAAGTATTGTAGAGTGTATGATATTATGGTATAATGTCCCCTCGTGGGAAATAATGTACCCGAGAAGGAAATTATCTTTATTGCGCAATAGTTTTAGTGACTAGAATTGGATTATATCGAGGCGGGTAGGACTATAATTATGAGGGGGTCACATCAGAGCTCCAACGGCACCTAAATAAGTGTGACCTTGATTCGGTTAGGTCAAATTCGGGATTCGTGAATGCCGACTTATAGACTTATATTCCTTTCTTAACGAAAGCGATTTCGAAATGTCAATTGATCCAACAGACTACTAGCTACTTGCGTGTGAGTGGCATTCCATTTTCCTCGAACGCTTTCATTTATGAAGAGAATTTTGTTTAGACGCTGCAAATATGTAACGGATTGAAAGGTTTTCAATAACTGCCAATTTGTACCTACTAAAATTCAACTGTTAACTGTTGAAGAGTTATTGATATAGACTAGTGTGATTTATAGAAATTGTGTTTTTATCTGGTCTTTATTTTGAGTGATCTACTCTGGTATTTCTCAATACAAATTCTCCGTATTTGATTAACAAACTCACTTTATTTAATTCATTTGGTGATGTTATTCCAAGCTCCTCGAACCTGTGCCTTGGTTTCCAGCTGTCCCTTAGTCAGATAAGCTAAAAAAAACTATCCATTTGGAACTATCTAGGTCTTCCTAGAGGTATTACTCCAACAGGTCTTGACACATACAGAGTCTTGATTGCTCTGGTCTGTCAGGTTTGGCATACATGCCAGGCGATCAGCTCTCAGGGTGCTCATTAAAGGAACTGCAGGTTAATTGATTGATTGATGAAGGAACTCCTAAGACTCCAAGTTCCCGCTGCAACAACAGGTCTGAGCTCATTCTTAGAATCCTTCTTCGTGTTATTTAAGAGTCGTTGAGTCAACATTACAAACAAAATGTATTTCTAGAACTTTATTTTCTATAATATTACATTTATAAATATTATCCATTACAAATATTGTAACATTACGACGTTTTTCATCTAAAAATAAAACTTTCGTTATCAGATTCTATGAATTACTAGTAAATGCTGTTTTTTCTCTTTGTACATTATTAACTTTGAAATTTTGTATCAATTAAAAATTTATCCCAATATAGCATTTTATTAATAAGATAAAATACGTGTGTTTGAGTTTAGTAAGCAAAGACTGGGATATTTGAAGAAAATTAATTTACTAGTCAAACATCTGTAATATTTTGAGGTAAATACAATGAACTCAAGTTATCTATTTCAAAACTATGATTACGGAATGTAATTATTTTTATTTTTTGATGTTATGAACCATTTTCTATGACAGTATATTTTTAAATATAATTTTTGGAATGGAAACCCGTTGCGTTACTCGTCAATATACAGAGTCTTAACTTGGCTATCAAAATGACATAGCGGAACGTTTGAATTCCTTCGTTGGAAGTACCACTCGCGACTCACATTGTGTTTTAGGGTTTGACGCTTTTTTAATGTAAGTAGAATGAATTGTTTATGAACAAATATTACTATGCGAATTGTAGTGTCTAGTATTATTAACAAATTTTGTAAATATTTAGGTTAAGTAAACTAGTCGAGTGCAATTCCGTAAAAATTATCCTTTACAAATAATACAATTTATAAATTATTTATTGTTTCTTGAACAATTATGTAAAACTTCATATTTTATATTAATTAAACTTAAAATTTCTAGAAGTTTTGTTATATTTTATGGGAGTGACATGTTTCGCAGTGCTGGGACGTTATCAAATGTGGCGAGAATAAAAATTGTAGCCGTTTATATACCCTAGCTGTGAAGCTAGCAGAATAAAGTAATCGTCATTACTGGGCCTCTAAATCATGGATCCATTTTCTTCATCATAAGAAGATGCCAACTCTGGAAACCGAGGTTATCTCGCAAACATCGCAGGTTAGATTAGGTTAGGAGCAGAGCTCGTTCCATTTTGTGTCCATCATGCTGCCGTGGCATCATCCGCTCAACAACAACCACCTAGCCATTCTGGTTAGCTCCATAAGCTAATGTATATAAAGGTTCACAAGTTTATTTCTAGTCACATTTGATAATGTCCTTGCATGGCGAAACATATCACTTATATAAAATATAACAAATATATCTTTGGTGGCAATAATGAATCCATGCTGAAAATTTGATTTTCAATCTCATTAGATGCATTAAAAATTAGACAATATATTGTTTTATAATTATTATAAAGAAATTGATTGATTGGCAAAACAAAAACTCATTTTACTTATAATCAAAGCTATACCAAATTTTATTCCTTGGAGTTTCTACTTGAAATAGAAAAACACATTTCATAATAAGTGTCCCCTATTTCTGATATCAGTATCTTTCTCGATATTAATACAATCAAATTCTAAACGTATTTATTGTTTCTTGAACAATGATGTAAAACTGCATATTGAATAATTAATGTGAATGAAAACATCTGTCTTCTAGGAGTTTTATTATATTTTCAAATGTATTACATTTCATTACCCTCATGTATGGAAGTGAAGCTTGGAGCTGGTAAAAGAAGGATGAAAGCAGGATAAACACCGTAGAAATGAGATCACTAAGAAGAATGTGCGGGAAAACGTTGTATGATAGAATACCGAACGATGAAATAAGAGAAAAATGTAAGGCAAATAACTGCATCATGGATAAAATTAAAAAAGGATCCCTGAGATGGTTTGGACATATGGAACGAATGGATGGGAGAAGAATGGTTAAAAAGTTGTACACAAGCAGCGTGAGTGGAAAAAGAAGCCGAGGACGACCGAGGAAAACGTGGTATGACCAAATTAATCAATTACTAAAAGGCGGCCACATTCCAAGTCGGAATAATCGAAATGCGTGCATGGTACGATGTATGAATGTAGAGGAAGCCTGAGAGGTATGCCAGGACAGATCATTGTGGCGATCCTTCCTCTATGCCTACCCCTCCGGTGAAATGGCGTGATGGTTAGTTAGTTACATTTCATAATGCCTTAGAAGGGCGAAACATGTCATTCCATCTAAAATATAATAAAGCTCCTAGAAGACTGACGTTTTCATTCATATTAATTAAAATATATGTTTATGAATTAATCTATGGCCATGAACCATAGAATAGTTACTTTTTATCTGATTTATTTGTTTAATGTTTTGTTTTTAATTATATGAGATAAATATGTTAAAACAGTTATACTTATGAAATGATTATTTAAAGACCTCGTCATCTCAGAAAAATATCCATTGTACTGCGGAGTTGTGATTTAATGTAAAATAATACAATCTAGTCCACTATACCAGCCGGGGTGGAATAGTGATACCGTTACGTAATATTACTTTAAGGCTTATACTCTTGTCGTTTGTAAACCATTTCTTCTCCAGAAATTTGTAGGACTTCAGTGTTCCAGCTTTCTAGATTCTTGTCTAGTTTTTATTTTGTCATTACAAATATATATTTTTAAGTATTATTTACATAGATTTAAGAATATACTAGATATCAGGTACCAGAATGTTGTCCATTCTATTTTTTTGTTGACTGATAAAATATGTTTCATTTGGAAGAATAATATTAAATTTGAATAAATATTATTATACTTGGTATTAAAACACTTTATTTCACTTAACACAGACATGTTTTGGTTATAACATAACCTTTATCAATGACAATTATAACAAAATGTTATAACCGAAACATGTCTGTGTTAAGTGAAATAAAGTGTTGTAATACCAGGTGTAATTATATTTATTCAAATATGAATCCACAACACAAAGTGAAGGCGAATATAGAAGAAAAATAATATTAAAATCTGTATAATCTACTTATTTTATTAAATATTTTTACATTATAAAATTATTATCAGCATATTTCAACGGTGACATCCTGACTAATCCTCAGATGTGAAAAAAATGTTTTTTTTTATTGAATACTACAGGGCGTTTGCACCCAATTACTGTTTACAATCTGTTTATAGGTAGCTAATCTATCGCCATTTTATTGTCACGTAAATTCTACACCAGACCAAAGACAGTGTGACAATCACACTGCGATCGCCGGTAATAGAACCCGAGACCCTCGGTTAGACAGTCATAGCTCTTGCCCTTCTGGCATGAAGGTCATCGTTTATTAAAATATGTTATATTTAAACCTGAGGATGGAGGAAGTCACCTCCGAAACATGTTGTGGATAATATTTAAATTAAATGGATTACATAGATTTTAATATTCACAACGTTAACACTTCAACCTTCAATACAAATATATTTCATCTACTATAAAAACATTATTTTTCAGATAATCTATTTTACTGAAATCTCCGGATGGAAGTTCATTTAAATTTAATCAATTTTATCAGTGGTCAAACAACAAATACCAAAGATACAAAACATTATTTCTTATAATGTGGTAATAATCTCAATTATTGAGTTTGTAACACCCGATGATGCAAACATGGGATGGCAAAGCAACTGTCTCGTCAATCTAATAAAAACATATAAATGACACGTATGATAACTGTGTTTCAAAATTAAAACATTTAATAATCTCAATTGTATTGTATCGTACTGTTACAATATGCATATTTGTTGTTTTCATTGTGGTCACATATTTCTTCAATATCATCAAAGTTTCATAAAAAATTATGTTGTGATTTTTTTTATGAATGGTAACACTGTTTTTTCCTTTCATACGAATATTAAAACAGTTTCCAAGTGAATTTAGTTTTTATTAACATATGTGTTATTGCACCAACCGATTATCGCAAATTCATAGTTGACAGGTGTTGTCTTTTGTTTTTTAGTTTTCTTTTCTTCTATGGAATAAAAGTTCCGAAATCGATATCTTGAGACTTACCCAGAAAATAAGAAACCACTCACCAACATTTATTTTAAATGTTTCAACCATAAAATACTAACCCATTTTTTCTCTTGTTATTTTCTGGCCCTTCTAAGTCAAGTCACCTTTGTAATATGTCGAGAAAAATATACTCAATATTGAATAAAACCGTTTTAAACCATAAGAGAATAATAATTATGGAAATTCAGTCTTAAGTTTATAAAAATAAAAATAAATAATAACCTTAAACGAAAGTTTTCCAAAATAGTATAAAAAGTATGTTTTTGAATATTTCTTGTCTGTAACTCTAAATCATTGTCCACGTTGGAGATAATACATATAATGATGTGTATTAAATGTGGAAACATTCTTCATCAGCTTGTCTCCATCCAATGCTGGACATAAGCCTCTCTACCTTGTTCTCCGGGTCCTTCCCACTGTTCGCACAATATCATCACTCCAAATGGTAAGCTGTCTCCCAACACTTTTCCGGTCCAACCTTGGCCTCGATTCAGTAACCCTCTGGCTCCATCTTCCCGTTGGCACACGTGTTCAGCCCATTGTCGCTTCATCCTCGCAATGCGTATCTCTATATCGGTGACTCTGGTGCGTCTTCTCATCTCCACGTCGGCTATATGGTCTTTTATTATTCGTCACCTGAGAGTAAGAAGGTTCCAATTGACAAAAGTTAAAAGCTGAGAAAAATGAAGTCAATGTTTTGTTGGTTTCGGGTGTGTATCTTAGAATAAAGGGGTTTTATTCCAATTTCCAGAGATTCTTTTACCGAGAAACGTGTAAATTTTGTCTGGCAACAGTTGGAATAATAAAGTTCTAAGTTTAAATGAATCCTTCTTCAGTGAATCGTGTGTTTTGAATGATCAGATGGAACTTGATTCTTTTCGTAACATCAAAATGACGATACTGTTACATGTTTTTTTTAATTGTACGTATAGATAAGGTTAGTAAAAACCCTTTTCACGAAAAAAAGCCAAATGTGAAATTTTGTTAGTTGGAACCCTCTTACTCTCAGGTGACAAAATGTTGGTTTTTTTAGGATAATATTAGTACATTCTGCGTGAAATCTAGTATTTCTTAAATATGTGACTATTTCAGTATCGGCCTACAATTGATCCTATGTATTTCACCATCGCCTGAGAATAGGAATAGTCGGGATGAATAATTTACCCGAGCAAGTTATCATCTGACCAATTATTTAACACAAATGTTAAATTGTTTATCTCAACATGAAAATTCAAAGAATTGAACTTGTGAAACAAGGACTCGGCGGGATGTATTGTATGTTGTGATTAAAAAATTTTAGATTGTGCCATTAAATGGTAGAACGCTCTAAGACTAAATGAGTATGTTTAAGTTTTAAGAAAAATAAATAAACATTTATATGCAACAAGTTTATCAAAAAAAAAGTACCTACACATTTATTATTTATTCATTTATTTATTATTAAAGTAATCGTATAGAGATGTGATATATAATTTATTAAATAAAAATAATTAATCTGCAGTAGGCATTAATATAAAATAAGAATACATTAAAAACATTGTGATGTCATCCAACTCTTATCAAAATAAGTGCACTAAAGCATTTATATTGCGTCTGATTTGACGTTGCAACGGCCGATTTTAAAAATAGTATTAACGATAATAAAATGGATGTTAATATAATGACTTTACTGTCACTCAAAGTTTTGGTGTATTCTTATTAATAATTTGTCATTGTAGATATTGGAATATAGTTTACGTTGATGACTCTAAATCGGTTTGATTGTTTGAATTTGTGCTAAAATGTGCTAGTCATTTTTTTACATTCATATAATTTTTTTAAACCATATCTCTACTTCTATAAAAATGTTATACTAACGGGTTTTTATTTAAATCAAATGTCAATTTTTTTTAGTATCTTCCACAAGTGGTCTACTATTTTAGAAAAAGTGACATCTAAGATATACTGTTGTTTATAATACTTATATCTAGAGGACCATCAATTCAGACTTTAAAAAAAAACTTTCCTATTTATGAAATAATTTAAAAGAGAGATTAAATCTCCATAATAATTTTTTTGTTATAATTTCAAGTGTCAAATAATGTTTATCCCTACAACCTTTCAGTTCCAAATTACATAAATTAAATTATTTTAACTCATGTTTATTCATACACACATTAATTAATAATTAAAACTATACATTTTTATGGAAGCATTGATATAATAATACGATTCTTACATTGAAACCTACAATTATAAAAATAATAATAACAAAATACACAAGATGGTGCCTTTGCGGACATTAGCTCTGCTTGAGGAATTAAACTAAAACCACTTAACTTAGATACGTTTCTATTCAGAGTAATAATTAGCTTTTCATTTTCAGACATGGACTATTATAGTATTATATCCCTCTGTGACGTATCGTGTCGCAGTCGTGTTCATCTAATGGGAGATGATTTGTGTAATCTCACACAAGTGTGTTTACTTGTAAAGTACATTTAATTATAATACATTTTTAAATAAATCTTACCTAAACTCAATAGCTATTGTGTATCTGAAATCTACACAAATGATTTATGTTAAATATCATGTTTCATTTTTTAATTTATATTAAAACATTGTTTCACTGATAATGGTTGAATAAATTGCTCTGAAGTGATTCAAATTTTGTTATTCTTTATTCAAATTTGTCTTCGGATACTAAATTAGTCTATGGTAACCCATAAATATGAATCAATTGTCATCATCTGATATGTTATTTTTATTTATCTACTGCAATCACATTTCTAATGTCACATGGAGAGTGAAGAAATGAATTAGTATTATTTATTTTCATCAAAGTAAAGTGGTTGTTTTGTTATTGCAAAAAGTTTTTCTGAGAAATTAAAAATATCGTAGGAAAGATAAATGATTATGTATCTATAAATAGTTGTGTGAAGCATAAATCTTTGTTTGTTTATAAGAAAAGGGGAGTTTGGTTGATAAATAAAATTTTATATGATTTGCTGGATCTGGTGTTTTATTTTCTATGACCATTTAAAACAATATCTTTGAGAAGAAGAACAGCTTATTTTTTTATCTTCTTCTTAAAGTGTCATGTCAGGTCCCCCTCAACGTCGGCTATCACTCTGGGGTAGGCCTCTCTGTCCTGTACTAGTCGTAACAGCTTCCCCACCCTCCGAATTCCCGTCCACCCTTTTATGTTTTCTTTATCATAATATCTAAATTATTATATAGCCAAAAACAAATGACACTCTTGACTTCTAATCAGAGAATACTAGAAATAATAAGTGGAAAAAAATCTAACTAACCCGCAATGGGTTAAAATAAGTATTTGTAAACATTCTAAATGTTGTATAAAAAAAAACTGGTCCAAGTTAAAGCATAAAAATTGGAGAGCCATCTCCAGGCGTTATCTAGCAATGTAAGATAATTGTGTAGCCCTTCACATTGCATTAAAAAAGATTTTCTGCTTAATGCTTACACATAATCTTAATAGATGGAGCTAGTGTAGATTGAACAAAAATATGTGAAGTGTTCCTCAACATATTTTTCAAAAAACTTGTCAGACGTGGTGGTCGTAAGAAGGACGGAATGGGGAATGTTGTATTACATAAAGCGATCGCTTAACCCAACCAATGACAGGTCATAAGTCCTGTAAACGCATCGACCACCATATTCTATTTCCAAAAAACAATTTACATCTTCGTCTCTATTGAGATAAAATTAATCCTGAAAAGAAATCTGTTTGGGGAAACAACTGCTCGATTTTTATCAAACTGTTTGTCATGTTTGCCTGTTATTTCTAATACGATGTAAAATTATAAAATATAAAGCCGTTAATTTGATATTTAGTTTATTCACTTACCTATTATATATTAATGTAGGTAAAACAGAGTTGATAAGAAATAGTGACATCTTAACGAATATGCCGACGCTTTAGTGCTGTGGCATGAAAATAAAATAAAATGTATTTCATGAAAATATATAAAACAATGACCGGGTTTATTACCTATTATATTTAACTCAAGCTCAGTAGTCGTGTATTACACAACACGTAAGGTTTAAGTATGTTTCTGCTCAAGGCAATGGAGTCAAAATATATTTGTTAATTTGGGGTCACTAGGTAAGTGTATAAATAAAATTAATTAAATGTCTCTCAGATAGCTAGATTTGAGTTGTTTCCCAATCGTCAGATATATTTTCATTCCTTTATTAATTTACTAGAATTTTTATAATATTTACAGTTTTAAAAAGACCGCGCGGTACGCTTAGTAGTTTCTAGATACGTGAAAAGCAGTATAAATAATCAATAGTAAAGAAAAACCGTTTAACTCAAGAATCTAAGAAATATACTCTTAGTAATACTTTACTCTTTCTACAAAAAGTAAAAGTACTTTCCGCTAAATTACGGCCTTGATCGGTAAATTTTATTCGAAATCTTAAAAACATATTTTTCATATTTGGAATAATAAATGTTTCTATCCACAGAGCAAGTGTCATCACAAACGGCATAGCAGCTTTAAGTAAAATTTATTGTGCTTTTATATTGTACAATTTTTAAATTGTACCTATCAAATATAGTTTTTAGAATTTTAGCCAGGTTCACTGTTTAATACGGAGACTCGGTTATGTACAGTGTATAGCTACCCGATATTTGACAAGATTGACATTCCTTTCGATTTCGAATACAATTTTTTTGTAGCGTGTCTTAGGAAGTGCTTTCGTTCTACGATAAGAAATTAAAATATTCATAAATACTAGTTTTTATGTCGACGGGCATCGGATCGAATAATGGTATATACGGAAGAATACTTAAAAAACAAACTTACAAAGGAATTGGACGCTGTATACGTTGTAAGTATGAAACACGTCTATAGTTATTTGGATTGAATTTTGCCGGTTCTCGCGTACTAACAAATCACGGCTTACGTTATAATCTCGTTTTTCAGTTTGATCTGTGAAGTGATGTGACCGACGGGTTTTTCTAAAATTTGCGCAGCACGATGAAGACCAATCTAGCGATGAACATAACCAATTTGCCTCGAGGCTTCCTCTGGCTGAGCGTCGCTCTGGCGACGCTCGTCCGCTGGGCAGTGTCCCTGTACCCGCACTCCGGGCAGGGCCGGCCGCCCATGTTCGGGGACTACGAGGCCCAGCGGCACTGGCAGGAGGTCACGCTGCACATACCCGTGGCGCAGTGGTACGTCAACACCACGCAGAACGACCTCCTGTACTGGGGGCTGGACTACCCCCCGCTCACGGCCTATCACAGCCTGGCCCTGGGCCACGTGGCCGATATCGTGGACCCCGAATCTGTGGTGCTCTTCTCCTCGCGGGGGTATGAGGCGGACTTTCACAAGCTCTTCATGCGCTGGACCGTGTTCACTTCTGATATATACTTCTACATCCCGGCCTTAGTAGGGTTCTCCTACGTCAACTACAAACTGAAGATGAAGGAACTCAAGTCTCAAGGAATGTCCACATTGATAAAGAACATCTTCTTCCAACCGGAAGTGTCTGCGCTGATCGCCTTGATGTATCCAGGGATAATATTAATCGACTACGGCCATTTCCAGTACAACTGCGTCTCGCTGGGTCTCTTCATTTGGGCCACGATGTTTATATTGCTGAACAAGTTTGTTTTGGCTTCCATCTTCTTCGTACTCGCAGTGAACTACAAGCAGATGGAGCTATATCACTCCCTCCCGTTCTTCTTGTATCTACTGAGGCAGTGTATTCCCTCAAGACGGAGGGGTGTGAAACATTGTGTATCTCTGCTGATCCGAATAGGCTTAACTGTGATAGTGACCTTTGGCATTATTTGGCTGCCATTTTTAAACAGCCAAGAATCTGCCTTACAGGTTCTATTCCGTTTATTTCCCGTAGCCCGCGGAGTGTTTGAGGACAAAGTTGCCAATGTTTGGTGCGTCATTAATATATTTATCAAACTTAAAACCTTATTTGACAATGCAGCGATGGCCAAAGTATGCTTGGCGGCTACACTTCTGGCCCTTCTGCCCTCCTCACTGGATTTGTTCTTTCGACCCAACATCAAGAAGTTTATTTTATCTCTGATAAATTCTTCCCTATCTTTCTTTTTGTTTTCCTTTCAAGTTCACGAGAAGAGTATTCTGTTGTGCGCCATCCCCGTCCTCTTGCACCTTCCCCTGGACCCCGTGCCTTGTGTCTGGTTCCTGATAGTCTCTAGCTTTAGTATGCTGCCCCTCCTCCTGAAAGACGGGCTGCTGCTGGCCTATCTTTCCACCGGCATCCTCTACCTCAGTATATTCAGCATTATTCTAATGATGATGGATAAAAATATCAAGTTTATGGATATTTTCAATCTGTCAAAGATCAACAACATTCTAAAAGGCACCCAAAATCAGTACAGTGGGCTGTTCTATAAAATATTCAATGTATTGTTTGCGTTATCTACATGTGTAATGGTTCTGCTAACGGCTTGTTCCGTATTGGCAACTCCCCCCATCAAATATCCCGATCTGTTTCCTCTTCTTATTTCGGCATTTTCATGTGCTAACTTTCTGATGTTCTATATATATTTTAATTACTGTCAAATCATAATTCCAAATGAAAGTACAAATATCACAATTAGGAAAATCAAATAATAGCAATATGTGAATAAATTATATTTATTACGAAGCGTCTTGTTATTTTACATATTAAATCACCACGCTATCATCAAACTGTTTATATTATACACTATTTGTGAGGTATCCAGTATATTCTAATGATATTTCAACAATGTATACCTTCACTCGATGTGTAGATCATGGTTGATATCCTTGTAGACAGAGGTCACCTGCGTGCAAAGCAGATAGATATATCACCCATTCAGTCACAGATCAGATCAAACAACCGTTGTACAAAGATGAATAACAGAATCTATTTTGAGATATGCATTTATCTAAAGTAATGCTTATTGAATTCAATGTTTTGTCCACAGGAGGTGAAGGATGAATCGGATGGATGTGGAGGGAAGTTCTCTGTAGTAATTGTTTCTGATAAGTTCCAGGGCAAACCGCTGCTGGCCCGTCACAGGTGGGTGCATTCATTGTTTTTTTTTATCTACAAAAACTAACCTCAAAGTTTCAAACCAGTGGTATTAGATATTATTATTCAATCATCATTATGAAGAAGGAATCTGATGTTGTCTAGGCTTGAACCCAAGTCCCCTGGATTAGGCTCAAACGTTCTGTTGTTTCGTAACCCTTTGGTGCTAATTTTTTATTGCATTTTTTGCAATAATTCATTTTAAGCAAAAAATCATTAAAATGATTTTTGTGAAAATAAATCATATTCCCACTTGAAATATGACATACCTTGAAATTCAGATCAAATCACCAGCTATGTATGTCATACAGTGAAATAAATGTCTATAGAACTCAAATTAATTTCAAAATCCTTATTCACTTGAAGATTTTGTCAAAAAATTAACTTATCTGACGCACGTCACTCAAAACCAAAATAGCATGTGTTTTCTAAAATTTAACTGCCATTTAAAAGTTCAACCGATAAAGCTGGTAAATGTTTTATCGTAATATCTAATAATGGCGCTAGATGACTGGAGTGAATAAACTTAGGAAACGTAATTCCCACCAGCTTATTGATTTCAATTATAAATTTAAAAATATAATAAAAACGATTTCTGACATTAATATGGTATTAAAAAAAAACATGCATTATCTTTTAAAAAGTATTAATTGAATTGATGTACACATTTTTTTCTGCAATATTTTGTCATTGGAACCACTATTTCCAATTTTATGGATAAAAGTAATTAAATAAATATAATTATTTGTATTAATGAAATAAAGATCACAATTCTTTAAGGTAAATGAGAAATGAATGCAGTGCGAACGAAGCCATAATGAATAAAATAGTGAAAGGATCAAAAAAATGGTTTGAACACATGATGGGAAAGATATGATGACTTTCGTGGCCAAGTGGCAAGTGCTGTGACTGCCACACTGAAGATCTTGAGTTCGATTCCCGGCGATAGCAGTTTGACTGTCACACAGTCTTTGGTCTGGTGTAGAATTCATGTGACAATAAAATGGCGATAGATTCGCTACCTATCACTACTCGTGAGAACAAATATGATAGCTTTACCGTTTACATTGATTTGGCTCGCACTGTAATGATGAAAAGAGGGTTTCAACAAAATGTAAACGTACGTGATACGCACCTTTGACTGTACCTTTCTGCCTTTTCCCGTCTCAAGTACACCCTTGAGAAAAATCTACAAACCCTTAGGGATGCGGGCTGTGCCAACAATACTTGAGTAAAGTCTTCACATGTATGATAGTTTTACAAGGGGCAGACGAAGTATACTGTCGAGTCTTTGATGTTTTGTAATTAAAAAAATATGTAATTAAAGTTAATGAATAAAAAACCAGATTTTATTTGGCATGTTTCTCGGAAAGTTACCTGAGGGTAGGGCGGTTAACTATGTGAATAGATCACAAAATTGAGGTAGACCAAAGAAAACATAGTACAATTAAATAAATCAATTGTTAAATGTTGGAAGGAATCAGAGAAATGTAAATGAAAATGTTGATGAGCTAAGAGACAGACATCAGTGTGATAGTACATGCTATCTGCCTATATTTTTTGCAAACTACGTGATGGTTACTTAGATATTACAAAATTGAGTCAACATTTAATGTTTTTAAGTAAAATTTGTTCATCTTTCACGTGTCATTTCGAAGAAGAAAAAAATCTGTCAGACCTGATTATCCGGATGTTTTATTTCAGGCTTGTAAACGCAGCTCTACAGGAAGAACTAAAAGAAATTCACGCATTTTCCCAAAAAACATTCACCCTAGAGCAGTGGGAACAATCTAAGACATCTTAAAACACAATTTCCTCTTTCATATTTATTGTCATAAAACACTTCACATATAATAAAGTATCTCTTTCTTCATAAATTTGGATTTTGGCCTATCATTTTAACTAGTCCTTTCTTTTCTAAAACCAGTTTTAAGCACTCGTAGATATCGAATTTCACGATGAGTGTAGAAGTGGTGAAAGTATCGGCTCCCGGCAAGGTTATTTTGCACGGAGAGCATTCGGTGGTGTATGGAAAAACAGCTATTGCCGCAAGTCTAGGAATGAGAACAACGGTGAAAATCGAGGTAGCAACCCACATATCAAATTATTCTATTTATTTTTATTCATTAAAATAATTATTCAATTCAATTCGTTAAATAATTATGATACATTTTTTACACTTTTAGGAAAAGAAGTCATTGAGTGAACATAGTCTTACAATAAGTTTGTTGAACCTTCGTTTTGGCATATCATTCTCCATTCCATCGCTCAAAAATTCCCTATTTAACATTCCTTCCACAGGAGAATTAAATTGGCAAAATCCACAAAATATTGATTATGATGCGTATTCGAAAAATATCAGAGAATTCCTCGATGAGCACACATTAAAATTTGATATAAAACTGGTGGACACCGAATTCCAAGCAATTCTCATTGTATTGTATATGTTCTGCGCCATTTTGAATAAAGCTACGTTCAAAGCATCCCTCGTACTGTCTGTACAATCAGACCTGACCATCGGGGCTGGTACCGGGAGCTCTGCTTCTTTTGCTGTGAGCTTAGCTGCTGCCATGTATCAATATTTGAGGTTAAGTCGAACTACCCCGGATGTTTCCGCGAGAACGGAAACCAAACTTAAAGTGTTCAGTGAAGAAGAGAAACATATCATTTCAAATTGGGCATTTTCCTGTGAAAAGATTGCTCACGGCAGCCCGTCAGGTAAAACAATAGTTTATTTATTACTGTAACTAAAAGATTATCAGATATAATGACAGATTTTTTTCAGTGAGATTCCTGCAAGTCCTGAATTTTTTAAATGTTTCAACGTTACTATAATTGTGTTAAAATCTCTTTCAGGATTAATTGCCTATTGTGATTAAAAATAAATATATCTGATGGAAGTTAATTTTAAATTATAATTAAATTAAATGATGTTTTTAATAACTACTTCCACTTTTGTTTTTATTTCGACTGTGACCGTGTTTCACTAGATTAGCTGGCATCGACATCGTTAATACGAGTGTTACCTCTCTGTCAATTCCAGCTAGCCTGGCAAAACTGGTCATGAAGTAGTTATTAAAAAATATATCTTTTTCTGTTTACCCGGTAACGAAATTTTATATTTATTGTTTTAGGAGTGGACAATGCAACTTGTACTTTTGGAGCAATGGTTGAATTCAGGAAGGGTAGCCCACCGATTCCGCATTCCTTGAGCTTGAAACTGAAGATTCTGCTGGTTGACACACGGGTGAGCCGACAGACGCGGGACCTCGTCCAAAAGGTTATTCTTTTACGTAAAAGATTTCCCGAAGTTGTGGACTCCATCATGGATTCTCTCGATCAAGTTGCACTGACTGCCTTAAAGGTACATACTTATTCTTCTTCTTCCTCTTAGTTTAAGTTGTATGACCTGTTTGTGACGGTGGGCTGTCCTGGGATGATGGTGTCCAGCCATCTCTCCATCTCTTCGGCGGCCTTCCTGGTAATCTCTTGCTGCTTGGGTTTTCATCTTTAACAATTTTTGCGATTCTTATATTCTCCATGCGGTCCACATGGTCTCTCCAAAAGCGCCTTCTGCTTCTTCCCCATCTCACTATGTCCTCAACACCACAGACAGACCTTATCGTTTCATTTCTGATCCGATCTCTGAGGGTTTTGCCTGCGATGGAGCGTAGGTTTCGTATTTCTGCTACTCTAAGAAGGTTCTTAGTTCTATTGGTATCGGCTCTGACCTTTCCATACGTCATGATGGGGCGAACGCATGCCTTGTATATCTTGATATCTTGACATTTATTAATTTTTCTTAGAAATAATGTTTTTTTTTCCTAAATCACTTATGTTACTGTTTTCTGATTTGTAACTGCTTAATAAATTATAAATAATGTGTTAGTTATCGGCAGGCATGTGTTAAGTATGTTTTTAAGTTTGTTTGTTTATTTCAGCAAATGAAGAAAATGGATGCATCAAAGTTACCTCTAAATGACGAAAGAAGTAAAGCATTGGTCGAAGATTATGCAAAATTATCTGTGAGTATTTATTTAATTTAATATTTCATTTTATAATAGATCTCTTAGAAGAATGTGTAATAAACCTGTATATAATAGAGTGTCAAATGCAAATAAGAAGTGAATGCAGTAAAAATGAAAATGTTATGAACAAAATAATGAAAGGGTCATTAAGATGGTTTTGACACATGGAAAGAATTAATAAAGACCGAATGGTGAAGAAAGTATATGTATAATTAACAGGAATGAAAACGTTAGTTTTCTAGAAATTTTATTATATTTTATGGGAATGACATGTTTCGCCCTTCTAAGGCATTATCAAATGACAAACATTTGATAATGCCTTAGAAGGGCGAAACATGTCATTCCCATAAAATATAATAAAACTTATAGAAAACTGATGTCTTCATTTGTATTAATTATTTAATATGGAGTTTTACATCACTGTTCAAGAAACAATATATAAAGTATACGTAAATGGATCTAGAAATAGAGGATGACTGAGAAAAACGTGGCACAATCAAATATTATATGTCGGCCACGTAAGGAGTCAGAGAAATCGACGTGCTTGCATGACACGATGTATGAATGTAAAGGAAGCGAGAGAATTATATCAGGACAAAACAATATGGCAGTCCATTATTTCTGACTACCCGTCCAGGGAGAAGGTGTGATGGTTAGTTAGTTAGTTATTTTATGAATATCCGGTGTGACAAATGTATATTCTGTCCAAAATTCCAGGAACTTTACGAAATAAATCACAAACTGCTGACAGTCCTGGACGTGTCACACGAGTCTCTTGAGAGAGTGAGAGCAATATCGGCCAAGTTTGGTTTCAGCTGCAAGCTCACCGGGGCAGGTGGAGGGGGGTGAGTACTCTTTGATTTTAGCAAAGAATGTTTTTTTAGATGGTTTCCATGCCATGGGTAGCCTGTTCAAAAGAAGGCATTTATTTATATCAGCGGTTCGTGAACTTTTTGGCGACGGAACCCTTTTGAAACACTAAATATTTAACGCAGCCCTAAAATTATCAAAACCAACACAATTTAATTATAATCATTTAATGGTATTCGAAAAAGATGAATTGATGACAATTTGTGACAATGGTGGTGCGAACGGTGGAGTAAGTTACTGAATTTGTTTATCTGGGAAGCATGTTTACAAGAGATGGAAAAATGGAGAAAGATATAGAAAGAAGGGTCGGTGCTGGGAACGAAATTATTGGCGCTCTCAAAGTCATCACTGCAAATATAAATATTTCAACTAAAGCAAAGATGGCGGTACATAATGGAATTCTAGTGCCAACCCTTATGTATGGAAGTGAAGCTTGGAGCTGGCAAAAAATTATGAATGTAGGTAAAATGAGATCACTGAGAAGAATGTGCGGAAAACAATATATGATAGAATACCGAATGATGAAATAAGGAAGACATGGCAGGCTGATGATTGTATAATAACATAAGTAAAATTAAAAAAGGATCCCCGAGATGGTTTGGACATACGGAACAAATGGACGAGAGAAGAATGATTGAAATGTTGTATACAATACAAGCAGTGTGAGTGGAAAGAGAAGCCGTGGAAGACCATGGAAAGCATGGCATGACCAAATTAATCAAATACTAAAAGGCGGCCACATTTGAAGTTGGAAAAATCAACAAGCATGCATGTTACGATGTATGAATGTGGAGGAAGCTAAGGAGGTATGTCAGAACAGAACGGTATGGCGGTCCATCATCTCTGCTTAACCCTCCGGAGAGAAGGCGTGATGGTTAGTTAGTTATGTAAATAATACAAAAATAGACCCATTTTTTTTTTTTTTTTTTTTACGTATACAACAGGTTGCTTGAACCCAATTACAGTATACATTTTTTTTTAAGCTGATATATTGATTCTCGTGACATGTGACAGGTAGCCAATCTATCGCCATTTTATTGTCACGTGAATTCTACGCCAGACCAAAGACAATGTGACAATCACACTGCCATCGCCGGGAATCGAACCCAGAACCTTCGGAATGGGAATCAGAGCTCTTACCACTCTGCCACGAAGGTCGTCAAAAAAAAGACTAACATCAAAGATTTAAATCAATGATATTAGAATTTATTTTACAATTTTCAATATGAGCAGAAAATAGCTCATTATTATGAAGAAGGAATCTGGTCGTGTCCAGGCTCGAACCCAAGTCCCCTAGATTAGGAGTCAAGCGTTCTATCCCCTAGACCACCACCCGATTATTATTATACATTATAAATTATCCTCATTATCTTATTATAAAATGTGCGCTCTTTGAGAACTGCTTATTTAAGTAATAGAATGAAAAATAAAATTATCTTATATTTAGTATTTTCTTGGTGATCTTCTTCTTTTTAGGATTTTTCCATATTGAATTTTTCAATCATCTTTTTGTTTATTAATTAAATTATTCTTTTTAGGTTTGCGATTGTGCTTATTCCATTTGATGCAGATGACGAAACTGTTCAAAAATTGAAACAGAACATTAATGGGAGCGGCTTTTTAGCTAAACTGACTGAGATCGGAGGAGAGGGAGTTTTGATTAGTTAATTATTATTTGAATCTTAGTTCGTTTTTATTAATTTGTTAACCATTTAAATACCGGGAGGTATTCGTATGGCCGGACTCTGAGGGCTGGCCATTTTTTTGAAAAATCAAAACCTGTTTAATGCATATTTTTAGAAATATGTTAAAAGTAATAAAGACTTACCGTATTAATGATGCATGCTTCGTTTATTCCTTCATTTATCAAAAAAATAACACTTAAATTCTCACAAGACGACAGGGTTGGCACATAACTTATCGTTATAAATGAAATCAAACAAGTCAAATATGAATACGGATTTCAACTAACGGGGATTTCTATAATTCCCAAAAAATATATATGGCGAGTGTCAACCCTGCATAGCGACGCATTTTGGTTGACCAACGAAGCTTTTTAAAAATCAATGTAATATCGATAATTGTGACAATATGTTGCATCTTATTATTTCAACATGGTGGCAAGAAATGTAACTATACATTTAAAATATAATTTTTTTTAAAACTATCCAAAGTTGGCTAGATATTAAGTGTTAAAATACCGCATCTAGAGCCGTGAATTTTGTATGGCCGGCCTCCTGTGTATGGGATTACAGACCATCTGTAGATGGTTGCGGCATAGAACCAGTTAATGGTTATATTCCGTAAAAAAAAGGACATTGCACTAAGTGTATTTCTTTAAAGGTTAACCTTTACAATTATTTATGTTATCTGTTATTATTATTTTTATTTAATCAACACAGAACATTTCTTGATAGAAGGTATGTGGGTTTTCATGTGGCATTGGTCTTTTGTCATAATTATCATCTATAATTTCACCTATTATTTAGGATGTTAATTTTTTTTTTTTTTATCTCAAACCATATTTGAAATGTAAAAGGTGATTTTTTAATATTCTATTCACCTTGTTTGCAAAAAAAAATAATGAAATAAGTTCGCACCGTGAGTGTAAAACCGAATTAAGTGCAAATAAAAATTTTGGAGTTATGGGACTTTAAAGACTTCATATTGCTTGGAAAAACTGTTTTTTTTTTAAATAAACCAATGATTTTCGGTTTGTAGGTATATTACTATAAACCGAAAATCTTTGTTTTATTTTAAAAAAACAGTTTTTCCAAGCAATATGAAGTCTTTAAACTCCCATATCTCCAAAATGTATATTTGCACTTAATTCGGTTTTACACTCACGGTGCGAGTTTATGTCTATGGTTTTTGACATTTGACAGTATTTTAAAAGTAGATTAATATTTTTTAATCTTAAAGTTTATTAGAGTAAGTATTTCATGTTATATGCATGCATGGCTGTTAAGAGTAACAAGGAAAACGTTTTTTTATTTAATTTCGAATGATAGATGGGATTAGATTTTTTTTTTGTTTTATTTTTCTATGTTTATATAGCAAATCAATTTGGATGGTATCAAGGATTTTCAAAAATAAATGTTTATTTTCAAATATCAATGTGTTATTATTGCAATACGCCAACCATCTTTTAGCACGAATTCTTCTGCACTCTACCAGTCTGTAGGTCAAGTGACTTTTGAATAGATTGTCTAAATTGTGACCCCAGAGAGGGCCTGGGTACATTTGGAATCTCTGTGTGAGACACATACTAAAAGAAAGACTATGATAAAATAATGAAAGAATCATTCAAATGCTTCTGACACATTAACCCTTTATTTGATGAAATCTGATATATCGGCTTTTGCTACACCAGCGAGAAGTGCAGAATCGAATCCATAATTTGTAAAGTAATCATATACGTTTTAGACAGAGTGTAAGTGAGTGAGTCAGTGCTACGTTTGTATATATTTTTAATAATAAAAAAAATAGCACCATACAAGTATACAGACAAACAAAACAAATGGACATATCAGACCTGACCAAATTTGAGGCCTTGAAAATTGTACACAGAGTGACCAAGCTACAGATTAACCAAAAATTCAGACGTACACAGACACTGGACCAGGAACTGTGACAGATATCACTTACCGAATGCACGAACTAAGATAGGACAATCAAGGATATTGAACAATGAACTACCAAAATACACAAGGAGTCTCTCTACAAATCAATTTAAAATATACCTGAAACATTATATAATTACAAGTAAGATCTAAAAATGTATCCCAATTGTTTTTTTTTTTAAATTTAATAAAAAAATTTAAATTAAAAGATTTCATTAAATGTAAAAGAAAAGTGTTGTTCTTCTTTAGTTAATGGGTACGGCATAAAAACAGTGACAAAAGAACAGTGAACAGTCGACCACTAAGGGTTTTATATCTATCAGTTTTGTTTAGATCACATACATATTTATACATTACTCGTAGTGTCTGGACTCGGCTGGGAATATTTTTAGTGCGCAGAGATAAAGCTAAATTAATGGCACGGCTTACAAATTTGACGGTGGTCGTAACAATGGTGGCTGCTGGCTGTGCACTTTTTTACACCATGCGTATGAAACTACAGTAGTAAGTTTTTGTGTCGCTCTCGGCCCAGAAATCAATGTCACCTGCATCTATGAACACCTTCACTTCAAACAAGCCGACAAAATATGAAAATCGATTTTTTTTAATTTCGATAAATTAAATTATTTATTTTACAGACTGTTTATAAATTAAACGATGCATTTAACTTTTGAATTACTAGTATCCCAAAAGTGCAGGCAAAGAAAGGGTTAAAGAAAGAACAAAGTAAGTATTTGTTTATGATGTTATACATAATGAGAAATAAAGGAAAACGTGGCATTCAAATAAAATATTAAATGTCGGCCACGTGAAGTTAAAACAAATCAGAGAGATGAATATAGAGGAAGTGAGAGAAAAGTGTCTGAAAAGAGCAATGTAGCAGTCCATTCTTTCTGCCTAGCTCTTCAGAGTAACAGATGTCGTCGCAAGGGTAGCGAAGCTTAAATAATAGATGGACCAGAAGGGTGGTAGAGTGGAGACCCCGCGAAGACAAACGAAACAGAGGGAGACCCCCCACATGATGGTCCGATGACATTACAAGAATTGCTGGCGATTGGATGCAAAAGGCACAAAGATAGGGATACGTGGAGAAGCATGGGGGAGGCCTATGTCCAGCAGTGGACGACAACGGCTGTCTAAGTAAGGAAGCTCTTCGGAGAGCACCAAGGTCAAGGTTTATTTTGATCTTCTGTGTGACACACAGAACCAACAGAAAGGCTAAAACAAAATAACAAAAGAGTCAATAAGATGGTTCGAACACATGGGAAGGAAGAATGAATAAAGAAAGTATATGTTAACGATATATACGGAACAAGAAATAGAGAAAGACTGAAGGAAACATGGCACAATCTATTGAATGTCAGCCACATGAGGAGTCAGAGAAATCAGAGAGATAAGGATACGGGTAAGGGTTGAGAGTATTTAGTGTATAGGATATATATTTTAAAATAAAAGTCACAAATAATTCACAACTTTATATAAGCCTTTATTTCATCTTTACAATAGTCTGTTAACAGCCAAATTTAATCCTTCAGCGGCGGCTATTCAAGCTCCTAACGCTACGAGACATGTTCATTCCATTTAAAATTTTGCTACCTTACTTATTCAAGTAAAAATTTAAAAACCCGGTGTACATATATTTATATTTCAACAACACCCGTAAATTGTGGTTATGATTTCCTTTTTTAATTGTAATTAAATTATAATGTGCTCAATATTTGCAATACAGTAAGATAATAAATAAAAAATGTAGAAATTCAAAGTACAATAAATTGTCTATGGCTTTGATACTGAATTGTCTGGAGGTAGATTTTTTTATATTTTAACTATGTAATGAAAATCTGTCAACAATCTAAAAAAAAATCTATTTGTTAGCATTAGGGATATTCAAGTGGTTTAAATTTTACAGTATTGCCGTAAAACATACAGTGATATTTTAAATATATTATTAATATGCTGTTACTCTGATTAAACCTCTCTATAAATTATTTAGTAAATTACTGAATTATGTTAAATTATCTTTTCCCGCTAGATTTTAAATTAAATTACGTTTGTGCTGATTGTGAGAAAGGCCTTTCCTAAACATTAGTAACATTCTACATGACACGACTTTAGTTTAATCCATTTGAAAAAAGATCTTTACTCATTTTCATTTGTTTTATTCGATTATACATAAACTGCTCGTCAATGGAAAAAAAAGATGATTTATTATAAAATATTATGCCTAACAAGGATTAGAAATACTAAAGTTAACAGTCTAATATTTTATCATTTTTATTTAAGATTTGTAAGATAAAACACGATAATGGAATTAAATTTATTAACGTTAGATATTAATTGGTTACAATAGCATTTTACCCTAGTCAACTAATAAAAGAAATAGTCTTCTTTATTATGCATTCAATGGCAAGTGTGTTAAAGCGTGTATTCTCAACAGAGAATAAAAATAAATTTGACTGGAAAAGTATTTTTTATAAATAGACTTTATTTGCCTTTTATATGTCACAGTGACTTTGAAACATTAAATCAGTTAATACAATAGAAAACACGTTGTATTATATATAAAACATCATATTTGCAACAAACATATGTTTATTTATATTATTTTCCATATTCAACAGTTTCCACTGTGATATATTACATTTCTATTTAAATTTAAATAAAATATAATGATTCTAAAATATAAACAAACCATATTAATACAGTGTTAAACATTTGAATCCATATTAGAAACACGATAGAATGGCTTAGTTTAAATTTAAAATAAATTGTGAATAAAACAATACTCGAAAATATATATTTTTTAATATTAAATCTAAAATACTGTTAGAGCGGACTACATTTTTACGTGAAAGTGAGGATCTTAAAACTTAGAAACTACTTATTTAAGTACTCCTTACGTATATTGTAGAACACTTTTTTCTCCATAATAAAGAAAATTACAAATCATTTGAAAACAGAATGTCATTTTGAAAATTAAATAATGAAATAAATTTTTTGGAATTTGCTATTTTCATGAATGAATTGATTTATATAATACATAATATTTATAAAAGATTTATTTTCAAAGGTTAACGTATGTATATTTTTAAAAACTGTATAATTGTATTATCAAAAAAAAAAAAAAATCATTGTTATCATTATACAAATCGTTAAAAATTAGGTCTATGAATGATTTAGAAAAATAATACTTAATCAAGTGAAATAAATTTTATCTGAATAGAATTAACTTCATAACCCCCAATATTGTTATCAAAAAAGGAATAAATAGTTCAACTGTAATTAGGAACATGAAAAAATTTGAATATTTAGTAGATGCCATACTGAATAAACTTGGTAGCCATAAAACATCATCTTTATCTGTGAAGACAAAACAAAAGCATAGAAACTGATGCATCTATAGAGCCTTTATTTAAAATTACCTTACAATGAGAAAAATTTGTTCTTGTCAATAAAATTCTCAACTCAATAATGTTCATAATTGACTGAAAAAACATACAAATGTTGTAATCATCACTAAAAGTGACCTTCTTATTGTCAAGTTATAAAGCAAACTTTACAAAAATTTCATTATTTTATTTATATCAAAATGAAAGCACATTTTAAACTTTCGATACCTAAAAGTAATATTTCAAATTTGTTTCACTAGTATATAATATACAAATAAAATTGCAAATATATAATTGTGACATGCTATTTCATAATGAAAACAATTACATAGGTTGATCGGGCAAAAAGTTTAACTGTAAATCAATGTTTTTTTTTTATCTAGATATTTACATACATACAATTCCATTTAACAAAATACTTCAATGGAAGATAAGTCAATGTTGGTAAGTCACAAACCTGATTATTATATACAGTGGTGGTCATACCTATGGTGGTCAATTAACCAGGTTTTCCAATTATCCAGTCTTTCATGTATCCAGGTCCAGATTGTGGGACTGGAAATTTTCTGCCAATTAGAGTTTTGCCAATTAACCAGGTTCCAATTATCCAGGTTCTACTGTGTTACTATTATTACTGGAGTTTCTTAACTAAGACTAATGAAAAGGGGAATGTGTTCAAAATATTGTTACAACTAGAAAATACTTGTTAACTGCTCACAATAGACTATATTAATTAAGTATAATGAAAGATAGTCTGGATCATAGGTTCCCAAGGGGGGGGGGGGGGAGAGGTACCTTTAGCATTTCATCTAAATTTGAAAAATTCTTATTGTTTTTGAACATATACAGTAAAAATCCGTTAATTCGAAATTCAAGCTTGCAAGCTTCTCGTTTGCACTAATGTATGTAAGCGCTCGAACCTGATTCTTTCTCATGTGACATTTCTCTTTATATTCATGTCTCGTTTGAATTATTAGAATTCGTAAGTACATTTTGATGAAAAACATTACGAATTACGAAATACGCGATATTTCGATTTAACGGTAGAATTTACTATGAAAAGTCAATTTTTGGACCGAGCAAATTATGAAAATTTCGAATTAGGAAATATCGTTGTTAGAATTAACAGACTTTTACTGTACCTAATATGGTTACGTATTTTGATATTACATTTGATAATGCCTTAGCAAGGCGAAACATGTTATTCTTATAAAATGGTTTAATATTGTTGGTGAGAAATCTTTGCAAGTTGGTAAGCAAAAACGTGATTAACGCAGTTATCCCTTTGCCCGCTATCACTGACTTTAGTTAGATTAATAAGTCGTGCACATCAGTATCTCGAGTCCATGTTTATTGATTATTTGATATTCAAGGAAAATTCCACTATGCCCCAAGACGTCTTCAACCAGTGCGTCTTGCCAGTCATGACGTACGGAGACGAGACATGGACACTGACAAAAGGTCTAGTCTACAGATTCAAAGTCGCCCAACACGCCATGGAAAGAGCCATGCTTGGAATAACCTTGAGGGACAGATTTAGAAACTAATTTATTCGAAAACAATCCAAGGTGACTGAGGTGGCTCTGAGAATAGGCGGGCTGAAGTGGAGATGGGCTAGCCGTATCTGTTGGAGAACGGCCGATGGGGGAGATGGGTTCTGGAGTGGAGACCGCGTACAGGATTCCGCAGAGTTGGACGTCCCCCTGCCCGCTGGACCGATGATCTGAAGAGGATTGCTGGACATGGATGGATGGGAGCGGCAATGAGAGGCCTACGTTCAGCAGTGGATGACAAACGGCTGATGATGATGATGAAGGAAAATTCTGATATAATCCATTATTAACAATAATTTAAATTGTAAGAAAATATTGTTTTAAAAGTGTCATTTTATTCAAAATGAAGACGTAGCGATGACGGATATAGTAACATTTGCGTAGCGGTCAAAGGGTTAAACATGTTTTGTTATATAGATAGTAAAATATAAATATTTGAATATTTTTAACTGTTAAGGATGAGGGGGCATTGTAAATTGTTCTTGTAAAGGGGGCGGTGGTCTAGAGAGGGTTGGGAACCAATGGTCTGCATATATCATACATAATATAAGAATACAGCTGGGCTAGAAGTGGCACTTACGGACAGTAGCTCTATACTTACAGTAACAAGAATATTTACATATAATATATATACTGTGTAGTCACAAAACACTACTTTATCACTAATACAGACTATGAGTAACTTTGGTTCAAGATTTCACATATTCAACATTCACTTCATACATATTTGACAGAAGAATAACATTATTTAACATAGATATATTTTGAGTGGTCTATTTGAAATTTTAAATGAAAACGTGTCTAATTTCACACTTACTTTTAAAATCTGTAAAATATTTAATCAGTAACTTGTTTCATAGGAATTTAATATGTCGTATTATATGCATATGCAATTTATTTAAAATCCTCTACAAACCAACAACAGAAGCACTTAAAATTCTAAATATTAATCAAATTAGTAAAGAATACAATCGTATTAGTAACATAACCTAAAAATTTCACTTATAAATTATTAATGAAGATTCTCGTATGAATAAAATACATATTTATAATCTCAACTAAATACTTGATGTTTTCGTAATCATCACTAGGACCTGCTATTCTACAAAATATAAAAAAAATGATGAATCCATTTGAAACACAAAGTGAAATTGAAAAGTATATGGCCATTAATGATTTCAAATAAGTTTGATTAAAAATATTGTAAATTATACCGGTAGACGAGTCTTGTCTTTTGATGCATCTTAAAATTGGTTACATTCACTTAAATCTGGAGATAAAATGGATATGCCAAGAAAAAATTGAACAGGTAGACCAATTCAGATATCTCGGAAGCAAAGTAACCAGCTGTAATGACCTCCCCAGAGAAGTAAGGTCACAAGTAGATAAGGCTGCAGCGGTTGCAGGCTGCCTGAAAGATGTCATATGGAGAAACAGGGACACGAGGACTGACAGCAAGGTACGCATTTATAAGACCTGTGTGCGACCAATCCTCACATATGGCATTGAATCGAGTCAATCGGTCAAGACAAAGAGCATGCTCAGGACAACCAAGATGAAAACACTCCGCACAATAGCTGACAAAACCCTACGTGATTGAGTTAGGAATACAGCAATCCGAGAAATCTGCGAGGTCGAAGATGTGGTCAGATGAGGACGTCAAAGACGGCGATACTGGCATCAACATGTAGAAAGAATGAGCTCAAATAGGATACCATACATACAGTGGTGGTACTCCCATAGAAGCCCAGAAGCCCGGTTTGCGTTAGAAATTTTGAATAAAACCCCCCAAATCTGAGTAATCGTGCCCCCACATAAACCAACAACCCATTAAATCACCTTCCAACAATGTTCTCATCAGACGTAAACAGATAGCCACAAGAGCTGAACATCTGTAAGCCAGAAGAGGTTTTGATTTAAAATTTCTTACGCAAGCCGGGCTTCTGGGTTTCTATGGGAGTACCGTCACTGCATACATAGCTCTCCATGGAACGCCAAACGGACAACGCCGACCAGGAAGACCCCCGAAACGGTGGAGAGAAAGCTGGAGTTCAGCGTCTCAATAACAGACTCCTGAGTCTACCAAAAGTGAAGGAGAAGAAGACTTAAATTGTTTGGAAGCATAAGAAGAATACAGTTTTATTTTAAAATCTCAAATTCAAATGATTTAATCCCATAAATAGATCTAAACATATATAAATATTTAAAGCGTCAATTTGGAACAATACGTCAAACTAGGAACACATTAGCAAGAGGCAAAATATTCAAATATTTGGAATACCTGCCTCTTGAACATTTTTTCATCGATATGAAAAATGTCAATCTCCAAAGTGATCAAGTTATTAAAGTCAATTGATTTGGTACTAATTAACTTGTATAACAAATGACGATAATACTTCTAGATTCGCACATCTGGACGATGAGAATGCTCTGATTATTGTCAATTAATAAAAATTACATTTACTTAGATAATAAAAAAACACATGTATAATATCAAACAAATTGATGACGGTATTTAAACAAGAAATATAACATTTTTGTATATACTCTTCTGTAAGAAAAATTGCAAAAAGGGCAACAAATATAAATATTAATTAAAAACATACAAACTGGTAACTTAATAAATAGCGTAATAATAATAAAAAAATATATATTTAGGAATGGTTAATAGATAGAATGGTCAATTTAAATAAATATACACATTCACAAAATGTTTATTAAAATGAGTTTCATGTTAGGTCTTCAATAAATAAATAGATTTAAAAACAAGAATACTTCACACAAGTCTCCATTATTAGAAACATCATATTTAAATATGTTTAAATTTTCTAAATCAAGAAAACTAAAATAGTCATTGGTGTAAACAAGTAAAATATCTTGGAATTGCTAAAATTGTTATTTGTGACAATGGATACTTGTGCGAGTCATCTTGTCGCAATGAAGATGGAGAGTTAAATCAGTCTCCTGTCAGAAGTTACGGTATCCTCGGGATCGGCTGCATCCCCAGTCGCGGGGACTCCGTCCTTCTCTTCCAGCGCAGCCTCTGCGAGCCATCTCTCAATTTCGTGTGTGTACATCCTCCGCTGAAGAACTTCGCGCGTACGTGGACGGGATCCGATGAATGTCATAGTTATCTGCGAGAAAATCGAAAATCATCACCATGTCATAAATACAATATTGAATTAATATAGTTATTCTCGGATTTAACGTCCCCGTATTTAACATTTTCCTGCCAATTGCGTTTAATTATTTCAGGCCTGATATATTTTAGTACATTTTTACACATTTTACGTTTTTTTTCCCCGCAATTTACGTCAAAAATATTCTGAATATGCGAGTTACGCACGCTTGACAATGAGTCGGCGCAGTAGACCCAGTATTTTGGCCGTGATTGGTCAGCAGCCACGTTGTGATTGGTTGGCATAAGGCGCACAATGTGGTGATTGGCCGACATTTTTCTATTTTCGCCTATTAACATCCTTCCTGTCAAACGGTTTTCGACTCGATTTGTAACGCTTCGTTTCTTTTAACATTATTCGAGATCATCATTTAAATACAGTTTCACTGTATATAGAAAGGTAACTTAAGTTGTCTATATTTTATACATCCCAATATTATATTAGTATAAAATAATACGCAAGTATTACCCCTGGAGTAAGGTGTGGCCGTATCTGTTCCGCCATGGCCCCATCAATACCCAGCTGCTGTGCCTCCTCCCAACTTACATGCACCTCTTCATGTAGTAATTTCTCCTCTGTAACATTAAAAAAAAAACAATTTATAAATTAGAAAAAACTTTAATTGATTAATGAAATTTCTTAGGAATACATTTTGTTACAAGTATAGTTCAGCTCAGAGTCATCATCATCCGGTCATCCGGCTTGCGCTGGATGCTCGCTTTTGGACCAGGATTACACAACTCCAACTAGAGGCGGTCTCCCCACTCTAGACGAACACATCCACACACTGACTGAGCGTTTCTTTCAGGGGGTTGCCACACACCCAAACCCCTCTATACAAGAAACCTCTAATTACACCCCTGACATTCACTACCATCACAAGCGCCCAAAACACATTCTCCTTCAGAGATATACCACAGGCCACACCTCACAGTCACTTCGCCCTTTCCCACCAGAACCCCTCCCAACCATCACCCCTCTAGATCCACCTTCGACGTGTAAAAAAAAAGGTATAAATAATGTACTATGTATGACTATTTAATGTCCTCCTAATCCTTCTCTCATTACCCCATCCTACATAACATATTCTCATTCCCAACAAAGTCACTTCCAACAGGTGGGGGAGCAATAGCCTTCGGGCTGATACTCTCGAAAGACAAGATCATAGATAGATATATAGACAAGTATAGTTTTATTAGAAGTACTAATTTTAAAAAATCCCTATTTTTTGTTTCATTATTAAAAATATCTTTGACGCTAGGTACTTAAAAATGAAGCCCCATATTTTTTTATTAGTACCTAATTAGTAATATACTTGAATGAATACGAATATTTTGAAAAAAGAACAAGTAAAACAAAATACTGGTACATTTTTGACATTTCAAACAATTGTTGATGTTCTGATGTATGATTTAATTTAATTTACTAACCGTCTCTTTTAGTGGTACTTCTTTTGTAATGAATGCGGAACCTAAATGCCTCCAGCACGCTGGCCACCACAATGGTCAACACCACCATTGTAAAGAGGTAAAATACCTGAAAAATTAATATCAACTTTTAAAAACAATCACATGGTAACCGTTATTCATTTTATTAAAACAAGCATAATTCCCAGAAAAAATGAAAATACGACTCCAATGAAATAGAGATTTATAGAATTACGATAGAGGTAGGAGAAAATAATATCAACAACCAGATAAACAAAATCAAAAATATGTCTTGTTGACCTAATACAGTGGTCAACAAACTCGTAAGCCAAAATAACCAAATATCAGCAGTACTATACAGTATTATTCTATTTTAAGAGCCAAATTTATTTACGAGAACTTTATATTTTGGTAGACTGAATAAAAATCAGATATCATACTATTTACCATAGTACTAATGTGTAAAGGCAACAAACCGTAACTTAAGTTGCGGCTGTTTGGCGTAACACGGCTCAAAGCATTCTTATAACTGGCCTCTATCATATACAATCACAGATTTTTCTCTTTCCTTTACTAAGATATTCACTATCCCAATAGCCGCAAAATTGTATTAATTTGATACATGTTTTGGCAAAAAGCATAATTTTAAGTTGCTGCTTTTTACCACGGCACAGCCAAAACTTGCGGCCTTTTGCTGCGACATAATATGTATCCTGGCAAATGACAGCAACTTAAATTGCGGCCCATTACCAAATTATTTATGCGACGGTCTAGCTAATATGTGGCGGCAAAACACATTTTCTTTAATAATATGAAACTTACTATACTTTTATGGCAAAAACACGTCTTAGTCATTTCTAAGAACTGTATTCTTACTTTTAAAACTTAGTTTGCATAAGAAAACTTATTTTAAATGATAAAATATAGCAAAAAACAAAATAAAACTATAAACCCATTTATCTCAAAACTACTATTTTTAACTTGCGGCTATTTACCTTTGCACATTAGAGTAATCTTACATAAAAATGGCGCTCTATAAATCATCCAATTTATTATTATTATTATTATTGATAAAAAAAATTGAAATAAAAACACTGTTATCTTTAATTTGGACAATAGCCTTTCCCATTTCCATAGAATGTTTAGGTAATTCAGGTTTTTATAAATACAAACACTTACATTCTACTTCTGAAAAAATCAAAATAAAAAAGTCAGGTTTGTACGAGGTATGTTCAAAAAGTATCGCGAATTTTGAATTTCCGCCGGTTACGTATATTCGATTTTTGATTTTTTTGTGGCGTTATGTTGGTACTCATGTCCCTCACTTATGCCGATAAGTTCGGCCAGTTTGAATGTTCAGTTAATTTTTGAGAGCCACTTTGCTTGCACGTGTTTTGGCTCGTCTTCGATTTTTGCCCACTCCAAAAAAATGGATCAAAGAATCTGTATCAAATTTTGAGTGAAAAACAAAATTAAGTCCCCGGACGCATTCCGAATGTTGACTGTGGCATATGGTGAAGCTATCTTGGACCAAAGCAACGTTTATCGGTGGTACAAAATGTTCTCAGAGGACCGAGAAGATGTGAACGAAAAAGAGCCTGCCGGACGCCCGAGCACGTCAACAACAGACGAAAACATTGATGAAGTGAATAACATAGTATTGGCCAATCGTCGAATCACCGCTAGAGAAGTTGCTGAGGACTTAAACATATCGCTTGGCTCGTGCCATTCGATTTTTACCAATGATTTGGGCATGAGATCGGTCGCCGCGAAATTCGTACCAAAATTGCTCAATTTCGCATTGGCTTGTGCGCGAATTTTTGGCCAAAACAACACACCAATAATGCCGCAGCCACCGTATTCCCCAGATCTGACCCCCTGTGACTTTTTCTTGTTCCCGAAACTGAAGAGGCCCATGAAAGGACGACGCTAGGCTACGATTGAGGAGATAAAGACGGCATCGAAGGAGGAGCTGAACAAGATCACAAAAAATGATTTTTGGGGTGCTTCGAGGATTGAAAAAAACGTTGGCACAAGTGTATAATATCTGGTTGGGATTACTTTGAAGGGGACAAAATAGAAATTCATGAATATACAAATAATTTTTGAAAAAACACAAAATTCGCGATACTTTTTGAACGGACCTCGTATGTTGTTGTTTTTCGTTTCAGAGATGATTCCAGGTACATTACAATTATTGTGTTGAATTGACCTGAATGACACAGAGTGGCGAGGGATAGAGAGTTGTGGAAGTCGGAAAGGAAGGCCTATGTCCAACATTGGATGACTAATGGCTGATGATGATGATAAATTATATTTTAAGCATGTTGTTAATGGAAGAGCCGCATTTGGCTCCGGAGGCATAGTTTGCTGACCACTGATCCAATAGATAACATAATAATAAGATAATGATACCATGAAGTAAAGACGGCTCCACTGGTTGGCCACGGAGGCATAAGCATTCATGAGGATGAACCAGTTGTTGACGACGGTCAGCTCAAACAGTGTCACGCCGCTGGTCAGCAAGTTTTCAAAGGTGTTGAGGTAGTAGTAGCCCAGGGCTGTCGAGCTGTTGGCAGAGTATTTGTAGAAGTCCTCCACCGTAGTGTTCCTATGGGATAAAAAAAAGTGATTTACAAATCTAATCTTTCAGGCAATTTTCGAAAACCGTATTGGAAGAATTATGCGTCTTGGACTCATTTTTTGGTATCATCACGAGAAGAAAAAAAATTATGATCAGCCAAGTCGCGTGTCATCAATCGAAACAAGTGGTAGTCGGATGGAGCAATGTCTCGTGAATAAAATTCTTCATCTTAGAATTTTTTCGGGGCGCCGGAACGCTTGTTATCTTCGAGGTCAAAATCTTTTTCCTCAAAACATGGAAACCAATATTTGCATGTTGTTTCTGATATAGCATGGTTGCTGTAAGTATTCACAAGAATTCAATGTGCTTCTTAACGTTTTGAGGTTAAAGGTTTAGCTTTAAAATAAAATTGGTTTCAGTATTGCCATGTGTACATAAAAAAAATTAATTCCAATAAGGAAAACCAATAAGATGATCATCAGCACCCTTAAGATGATTAATTCATAAAAAGGGCCTTTTATGAATCATCCAATTATTATTATTATCAATAGGTACTCACACACAGCAGTTGCGCATATCATAGCCGGCGAAGAGCTCCATGCCCACAATGGCGAAGAAATAGTACATCACCAGCATTACGCAGGCCGCTGAGGACATGAGCGGGGACAACAGCACCAGAGTGCCAAACACATCCCGGTACCGCTTCTTCAGCTTGTAGAGACGCATCAATCTGGAGGTGGAACAACAATTTAAAGCACACCAAATGTGGGGACAACTGTGAAGTGTGGAGCAAGTGGTTGCTGAAAATATTATTATATTCTTCTTATTCCTACCCCGGAGGCTGGACAACATCATAGCTATTTTTACTTTTGATACTACAGCTCTAAACAGGGATGTTGTGCTGCAAATGAACCATTCATCCAGCATTTTCGTCTTCTACCGACACTTGAATAATTAGTTACAGCACTTTGTATTTATCATTTGTCATAACATAAAATCCTGGCTAGAAAAGCAAGGATTTTTCTTCTCCCCAGACTTTGTTTTCTGATAATTTTACCTTGGATAATCAATTATAATTTTATATTTAAAAATATATATAATTTGTTTTTTTGTATACAAATACTGATTTTTAACCATTGCGGGTTAATCATTTTTTAAGGATTAATTGTATCTCAATAGAGACGAAGATGTGAATTATTTGGAAACAGAATATGGTAGTCGAGGCGTTTACAGGACTTATGACTTGGTTGGGTTAAGCGATCACTTTATGTTTGTTCCTTTATGGACGGTCTATAAGGCGTTGCATGGAATGGCACCAGCTTATATATCTGAACTCTGCATCAACGAGAACCTGAATGCTAGACAGTCTACATTGCGATCAGCTAAGTCTTCTGCGATCGGTAGATTGACTGTGCCAAAACGCTGTCCAAGCACAAACTTTGGCGACCGAGCCTTCGCGGTAGCCGGCCCTTCAGCCTGGAACAGTCTTCCAGCAGACCTTAAGTGCATTGAGAATCAATCAGAGTTTAGATCGAGATTAAAAACGCACCTTTTCAAATTATCATTTCCTGACAGGAAGGGCTGTTCGACTTCGTCAGGTGCAGCCCTCATACTAAATATGTTTATATATTTTTTATCATTATTATTATTATTATTATCTAGTTGATAAAACGGAGCATCTTCTACAGCGCCCTTGAGATGAGTAATTCATAAAAATGGCGCTTTATAAATTATCCAATTTATTATTATTTATGATTACTGTTACTTTATTATCACTTAATACGTTTCTTGAATAACCGATTCAATTACTGTGTTAATAGTTACAATAAGTCTCAGATTGTTAACTTTTTTTATAAATAATCTAACCTCAAAGGCCGGAAGATAACAACAATGATCAAGCCAGGCAGCAGCACAAGAAGCACGGCACCCAGCACGCCCAGCAGTGTGGCCACCAGGTCAAATAGATTCCACCCGCTGCTCAGGTACTGACGCAGACCCAACGCCATCATTCGAAGACCCGCCTCTATCAAGAACACTGCGAGAGAGAGAATAACTTCATTATGAAGGTCATGGTTCAACATCAAGAAAGCTGAAACCAATATCACATATTTTCAGTTTTTTTATTTTTGAAACTTGATTGTTGTTCAATTGTGATCAACACAAAATTAAAAATGATATGTTTTAAATATAGATGTAATAATACATCACCAATATTGTCAATTTTGTGTCATTAACCGCTTAAGGTTCACGTCCGGGTATACTCGGGCGATATTTATGTGCAAAGAACCATGTCTGTCCAGGGAATTCTGAGCATTCGGCGATAGAGCCACATTTCTAATGCTTCCAGTCTGTTCATTGAGTTGACTTTTAAGGTCCAAGTTTCACATCCATACAATAAAACAGACCACACATAGCATTTGATCATTCTCTGGCGGAGTTTCAAGTTTATGTTTTCAAGTTAATCACTGAGCAATGTTTAAAAAAAACAGTAATTTTATCTTTCCTTGTTATTATCTGCCACCCTACCCCAGTTGGGAGGTATTAAAACCTTGTACTTGGTAAATGATCAATAAATAAACGAATCTGCTCTCAAAAAAAAAATCTATCCATCGGACAAAATATTGTGTAATATATTTTTGTCTGATGACCTGACAATTTAGCCTCAACAGGCGGTAAACAATGGGTGAGAAAGGCGAGCGACAGGAACAAGTGGAGACCGTTGGAAGAGGTCTATATCCGGCAGTGAAGAGATCATGGCTGAGGAAGAAGTAAACTTACGTATTAAAAATAACCACGTATCCCAGGATGCACAGAATAGTCGAGCACTGTCCTGCAAGCCACCGGAGGCTTCTGTGATGCGAATCAGCATTGAAACTCCATTACCAATTATAAGGGCAACTGTAAAAAAAAAAAAACAAGTTTATAAAAAATAGTAATATTTATATACGACAGGGTTTCCAAAACAATGTTCTGCTGAATCTGAATAGGTGTTCCAGGATAATTTGTAAAGGTTTTTTACACTGTAACACATTTAAACATCATCTACATACTTCATATTGAAAGGGGATATAGTATATAAGGATGCTGGGGCTACTGCTCCTGGATAGAGGGGTTTTTACGGTTGTCTACCCCACCGGAATTCACCGGAATTTGTGCTGTTTCTTGCCCTCTGAGGGTGCGCTGTTTTCCAGCTGGGAGAGGGAGGTTGCCCCTCTGTGACGGGTCTCGTTCCTCTCCCTGTTGGCCATAATAATAATTTGTGCAGTGGTTTTATTTATTTATTTAATATTATGAAATGCTTCCTAAACCTCGTCCTTTGTCCTACATGCCAAAAACTGTACTCTACGTTATTATTATTATTATTTTTTTTCCCCATCCCGCATTTGTCTCTTCTGCCTCTCCTGTTCTTCCCGCTGTATATTACTGCGGTGTATATTTTATCTTTTATGAAATGTTCATGTATTATATATTATGCTTATTTATTTATTCAATAAAGTACAGCGGAGCATAGAAGTGAAATTGAGTAGATAAAATGTGGTCTGGCACCCCCTTGTTGTTGCCGTATTTAAATGTAGGTCCCGGATGGACCGGGGACAGGCCCAGGGAGTGTACGAGCGAGGCTGATGAAAGGGCGCCGCTACGCCCTATAACAGCCTCGGGTATGTGGCGGGAACTTCTATGTTCCTAAAAAAAAAAAAAAAAGGGGAATGATGATCAATCTATACTGATGGTTATGACATCAAGTATATTGGTACAGGCAGCTTTAGCGAAAATGGCCATTCACAATGGAGTTCTGGTCCCAACCCTTATGTATGTATGTGTGGTAGAACGATGTACGACGGAATCTCAAATGCTGATATTAGAAAGGAATGTAGAGCGAAATAAGGTATTATGAACAAAATTATGAAAGGATCGCTGCGTTGGTTCGGACATATGGAGCGCATGGGCGATGAAAGAATGGTTAAAAAAGTATACGTTAACGATGTAAATGGATTACGGAGTCGAAGTAGACCGAGGAAAACATAGCATGACCAAATTAATCAAATTTTAAAGGTCATGTTAGAAGCCTGAAGAATCGACATAAGTGTATGAATGTACTCGCTGTATGAATGTGGAGGAAGCTACAGAGGTATGTCAGGATAGAGTAGTGTGTCAGCCCATTCTCTCTGCCTACCCTTGCGGTGAAAGGGCGTGATAATTTGTTGTTGTTGCAGAGTTCCAACTTTTCTCACACCATGCGCATGAAAGAGATGGAGCATATTGTTTTAAATAAGTGTTCCATTGCAGAAAAAATTTGGGAAACCCTGAAACACAATAATTCCATATTCTTTTGGATCTCAATCAGAAGTGATATTAAGAGTACTCACAGACAATGTATTCGAAGTATGGCCAATTGACGATGTATGCAGAATACCGGCCCAGCACCTCCACGGGGCCAAGAGCTCCGTACCACGGTGCTTGCGAGTGTTGCGGGGCCCAGCGCAAAGCCCCACATTCGTACACCGACAGAAACTCCTCCAGGGACAGCGCCCCCGTGTTGGAAGTGTTGAGCTGCTTGAACATCAGCAAAACATCACGAGTAGCTAAAAAAGAAAATCGGCTTTAAATCACAGCTAGAATTAATATTACATAACTATGTAGCGAGGTTCGTTTATGTAGTCACTGCAGTTTTGATTATTGTTTTATATCCAATTTAAAATACTATCATTCTTTAGTTTATTAGTAAAAATATATATATTAGAGGTATGATGGTACGCACATTTAAAAATAATATTGAATATTTATAGTCAAGTAGGCTGCAAAATGATAATTAGTTTTTAATGTGATATACTGAGGTGGCTCTACGGATAGGCGGGCTGAAGTGGCAGTGGGCTGGCCATATCTGTCGGAGAACCGACAGCCGATGGGGAAGACAGGTTCTGGAGTGGAGACCGCGTACAGGATTCCGTAGAGTTGGACGTCCCCCTGCCCGCTGGACCGACGATCTAAAGAGAATTGCTGGACATGGATGGATGGGAGCGGCAATGGATAGGGGGCGGTGGCGGGCTTTGGGAGAGCGCTACATTCAGCAGTGGATGACAGACGGCTGGTGATGATACTATTTTATAAAAGCCCGCTTACTGCAAAAAGATTTTATGGCAGTAAGCGAAACAATGTGACGGTCCATAATTTCGACCAACCTCTTCAGAAAGATGATGGCGTGATAGTTAGTTAGTTAGTTAGTTGGTAGCATTTCTCAGTAGTAGATAAATAAGACCTGAAAGGGTATATGTGTACCTTTATGCGGAGCGAAATACCGCATCAGCCCGTGGAACTGGCGGAAGCGTACTGCAGCTGGTGCCTGGCGCGACACCAGGAGTCGGAAGGCGTGCTGACAGGCGCGGCGTCGGTGCAGCAGCAGCCGGCGGTACTTCTCGCGCTCAATGCGGGTGAATGTCTCGTAAACCACCGCCAACATCTAAGATATACAATAGTTGACAGCAATTATCTGGCACAAATCCTTGTGTAATTTCTTTTGAAAAATGTGCCACAAGTATCCACCAAAGAAAAGCAAAAAATATGTGTCAATAGATCAATCAATCAAACACAAACGACAATGGGAAAAGGACAATGCCAAAAAACTATCTAGTACCATTAATATTTTCCAAGATAAACATGATGACACATATTTACTGTATTCGGACGGTTCACGTTTTTTTATAATCTCAATATACAAAATAATGATAAATTTTATTTTTAAAAAGAAATACTAATAATATAATAAGAAAACAAATGAGAGTAAGTAAGAAAGAAAAAAAAAACAGAAGACAATAAAAAAAAATATTCGAGAACAATTTAGTAAAAATAAATATTGTTATACAATAAGAAGAGAAGCAAATAGCAATTTAATACATAAGAGATAGATGCTTTCTGAGGGGGTTGCCTCACCTTCATGAAAAATGTCCACATCCGAAAAGATGCGGTTTAATAGGATTATTGCCCTGCCCACGGGCATTACCTTAGGTAGATTGGTTTTACACAGTGGCAGGTGAAATAATCTATGTTGCCTTTGTCGCAGATAATTGTCGGGGACAAACAAAGTCCAGTCATTCAAAATATCAGAGTTATGTATTCGACCACGAAATGCTATTTGATAATGCCTCAGCAAGGGGAAACATGTCATTCCCATAAAATATAATAAAACCTCTATATGTGCTACAGATTTTAACCAATGAACAGCAAAATAAAAATATGTGTTAATAGATTAACCCTTAACGTATCGTGTTCAAAACAAAACGCTCGCTCCCATGTGGTCAATTCAGTTTACCGCTAACTTTATCTAAATATCAAGCATATGACTCGATGAATCAAAATTTAATTTATGTCATCTTGTAGGGAATTTCATTAGGAATAAATCGATATCTATAACATACATGGATTACTTGAAAAACATATCATTATTAATTTTTTTCTGGAACCATGCGATTTCTGATATGGAATCCGTCACAGCATATGAGCAACTGACACCAAGTATGAACTTGTCTCGCCCCGCCGCGCCGCGCCGCGGCCGTGGCGCTATAATTTTACGTATGATAAAGGCACCCAGGCAAAATGTATAGTACGTTCAAGACAACGAGTACGTATTAATATTTGTCCCTTTTGGTAAAGTGTTAATATTTTCACAGTTCTGATATTATTAAGTTGCGTGCTGCGTTTCCGTCCACAATCGGTATTATTACGTACCTATGAGAAAAGGCCAAACATATAATTTATAATACGTTCAAAACAGCGAGTAAGTATTTGTCACTCTTGATAAAGTTGTAAATATTAGCAAAACAAATTCTACCTTAACACGAATGAAGGTGAGGGTAGTCTTAAAAAATATATTTTTTTGGGATGAAGGAAGCAATTTTTTGCTTTTTTTTTATTACGAAATATTGAGAACACTTCAATGGAGGATTACAATTTTTATTATAATATTAGGGTCCATAGGTTTTAAGAAAATCAACTTTAAATTGGCAGTGGAAACTCAATTGACCACATGGCAACGCGACGGTTAATCAATTGAAACAACCAACAACTGCAAAATATGTCAAAAACAACTTTTTCATCCGGTACTTCTAATATTTTACAAAACAAACATGGTGACACAAAAAATAATGTTTTAATAAGAAAAATATAGCTGTAGTTTTAGCAAACAAAACAATGTCTTACCAAATTCATGAGCACATAAAGAACTGTTGCAATGTATGAAATGAAGAATATTGCGAACCACTTGGATTTGGCGTAAGACGGCATCATCACATCAGGAAAGCTGGAAAGGAAAGTTTTAATGAAATTAAATAAAAAAAGGAACATATTTTTTTTTGTAAATGATTTAAAAGGTCGCAATATGGAACTTACTTGGCTGTGGTGAGGAGGACAAACATGCTGACGAATGAGTCGCTGATGGTACTGAAATGTTGATTGTCCGTGTGCTCGGAGAATAGGTAGAAACCCAGTAGGGAGTAAGTCGTCACGAAGAACAGCAATAGGCCTATTTAACAAATAAATTTTGAACTTATATTATTGATGTATCCAATATAATAACAATATAGTAGAATTCAATTAAAAATTATTTAATATTGAGTAAAAAGGCATGTTTTTTAGAAACTTTGTTATTATATTTTAAGGAGAAACATGTTTGGCGTTGCCAAGGCATTTTTTGTTCATAATTTTTTTTTTGTAAAACGTATGTTAAATATATAACACATATTTATTTGATAATGCCTTAGCAAGGTGAAACATCTCACTAGAAAACTAATATTTTCCTCAATATTAAATAATATATAGGGATATATAGGGTGTTTTTTTTTTTAGAGGTTTGGTTTTTAAACTGGCAACATTGTTTCTACAGACTGTCAATTTGACAGTTGACAGTTGATTTGTAGTCAGTACGTTTTGCCATTTCACCATGAATAGACTGACATCAGACCAGCGCTTGCAAATTGTGCAAATTTTATTTTGAAAATCATGGTTCGGTTCGCCAAACTTATTGTGCACTATGTCCATTTTACGGTCGACATAATCATCCATCCAAGCAAGTTATTCGGAAGACCATGGATCATTTTCGCACCATGTACACTCTAGTGGTTTACATATAGGAAAAGTATACACCTTTCATGAATAAAAAACTTATCAAAATCTTTCATTACAGTGTTACATATTGGGCATATACAGTGGGCCAAAATTGGCTAACTTCGGTATTGTACAGCGTCGTCTTTCATTCATACATGTGTTTTGACGCATAAACCGTTAGCAATTCATTCCACAGAGACAACGGTTGAAACAAAGCTAAATATGGCTGACAGTCTCTCTCTTAAACCCTATGTGTATTGCTTATCACTGAGTACTGTAAATATTGTTATATATCTAAAATAGTAAAGTAAATAGTAAGCAGAACCTAGCATGTCGAGGATGGGAGGCAGAGACTGCAGGATCTGGCGGATGAAGCGTCTAACGCCCCCGCAGTGCTTGGTGTCCACCAGAAAGATGGGCCGCAGAGCGCGGGTCACGCGAAAGTGAGACGATTGTCGAATCAGAACCACAAACGCTTCCAGCACCATTATAAACAGCGTCACACACTGCAAAATGATCAAATACATCATATCATTAGTTTTGTAACTCGGATTACATTTGAAATGCGTTAGGAGGTATCTTAACCTTCCTTATATATTATAGCATTATTTGTGTATTAACTTAATTGATTGATTTTCATTAATCTACAATTAACAATGTTTAAAGTGAAAACTTTTGTAAAATATATATTTTATATCCCTCTTTAAAGCATCGAATTGTTATATTTGAGACAATTCAACAGATTTTTTAAATAACAATATATTAAATAATAATTAAATAAAACAATGTTTTTTTAAACTATCCACTTTTGTCTTTATTTCGACACCGACCAGTTTCGCCAGGCTCGCTGGCATCGACAGACTGGTGATGCTATTGCAAACCGAGTCCTTTATATACATACAGAAAAGGTGGCCAACGATTTCGATTGTCTGATTTTCCCCGAATGAGCTAAAAAAAAGGTCACTGAAGACTTCGTTATTCGTTTTGCATTAAAATATTCGGCTTCAATTTACTTGAACCATCTCGTGGACCCCCAATTTTTTTTGCAACTGTCGTAGACCCCCTGCAAGTTGTCGTATACCCCTGGGGGTCTATATAGACCACTTTGGGAATCACTGATTTAAATCCTTGGTGATAATCATTTTTTTTATTGCATAATAAATAAGTTTTTTCTATATTGCAAATTTTGAACCAAATAAATTAATAATTATTACCTTTAACATAGTACGTTTGTGCTTCAGTATAGTTTTCCAGCCGATCCACCGTAACTTAAAAAACAGTTCCACACCGATCACGCTGAGCGCAAACAGCTCGACTGTCCCATGGACCCCCACCGGAAGCTGCAACAGAATGTCAATCTTATGGGATGATCTACTTTCAAGAATTACTTTTTTTTACTATGCACTTCTACAAAACTTCAATGTGAATGCACCTTTTATTTTGCTTGAACTCTGATAAAAAGTTTGAACTCTGTCACTGATTGTTTTAATACAACAGAAATATATAACTAACTAACTAACTAACCATCACGCCGTCTCCCCGAAAGGGTAGGCAGAAATAATGGACTGTCACACTTTAACCGATGCGGCACTCCATCCTTCTCTTTTCGCCCCGCGGGAGACGCGGTGTGATGGGTTGCGAACCTCATCGCCACCAATAGGCATCTCCTGCAGAAATATATTTTACATCAAATATGTAGAAGTAATAATATATACATTTAAACCTTGTCAGTGAAGAGTCCCATTAGTCAGGAAAATTATTTAAAAGTAACTACAAAATAAATTTTAAGTAACTTATACCTATATCACATTGTCACCTGAGAGTAAGAGGGTTCCAACTAACAAAATTTCACATTTGGCTTTTTTTCGTGAAAAGGGTTCTTACTAACCTTATCTATACGTACAATAAAAAAAACATGTAATAGTATCGTCATTTTGATGTTACGAAAAGAATCAAGTTCCGTCTGATCATTCAAAACACACGATTCACTGAAGAAGGATTCATTTACACTTAGAACTTTATTATTCCAACTGTCGCCAGAGAAAATTTACACGCTTCTCGGTAAAAGGGTTCCATCTGCTTCAGATGGAACCCGTTTATTCCAAGATACACACCCGAAACCAACAAAACTTTGAGTTCATTTTTCTCAGCTTTTGACAGTTCGCTGAGAGTAAGAAGGTTCCAACTGACAAAAGTAAAAAGCTGAGAAAAATGAAGTCAAAGTTTTGTTGGTTTCGGGTGTGTATCTTGGAATAAAGGGGTTTTATTCCAATTTCCAGAGATTCTTTTACCGAGAAACGTGTAAATTTTGTCTAGCAACAGTTGGAATAATAAAGTTCTAAGTTTAAATTAATCCTTCTTCAGTGAATCGTGTGTTTTGAATGATCAGATGGAACTTGATTATTTTCGTAACATCAAAATGACGATACTTTTACATGTTTTTTTTAATTGCATGTATAGATAAGGTTGGTAAGAACCCTTTTCACGAAAAAAAGCCAAATGTGAAATTTTGTTAGTTGGAACCCTCTTACTCTCAGGTGACGAGTTGGAACCTTCAAACTCTCAGGTGACGACATGGAAACTGACTTGTGATGCAAAATGACATTTATGGTACCTTTTTATAATTGCAGTAAAGAATCACATTCATCCCCAACTGTAAAGAAAGATTGTCATTAATTTTGCCAATTACGCACTCAATATTTTTACAATATTCCTTAACAATTGGGGATATTTACGCAAAATAACTGTGATTCTATAAAAGGTATCAAAAAGGTTAATCTGTGCCATCCTATATATATTTCCGTCATCTTGGAGGCTATCCATCTTTATGTTTCAGATGGTTATCTTCGTCAGCGTCAGCACAGACTGTTTTATGCTGGTAGGGAAAGCAATCAAACTGCTGAACATGATCGCTTCGGAGATCGATGTCTTTCATATCAAATCAAATCAGTTTATTTACTCAAAAGACATTACAAACAGCATAGATGTTTAAGGCATCTATTGAGTACAGGTAAAATATTATATACATTCAACATAATACCAGGAGCGCATTAGAGATGGTAGATATTTGTGTTCACATTTAGATTTAAAACACATCTTAATGCGTCCTTGAGGTGATTACATCACAAAAACAGCGCTTTAAAAGTTAGCATATTATTATTATTATAATTATAAAGGTATTTAAGATTATTTCAAGTGTACGAGGTATTGTACCTGGAAAACAGGCACGGCGGGATCCTCGGTAAAGGCAAGTAAGATTAGCAGCAACGAGGCTGCCAGGTCTAGGCCGTGGTAGCAGGGATTGTGCACACGCAGGTAAGCCGGGAGCTCATCCGGGCTGGAAGGGTGTGAATCAAACTTTTCATTGTTCTGGCCCTCCTGGAATTATATTTAACAAATATATCAATTAACAACCCACAATAAACATTTTGTTATTCCTTACTGTTTTGCTGTTTATTATACAGAAATCATGGAACTGTTTATTATCATTAATTCCCAAGTAGTAAAATAAAATTTCACAGCTTTGTATCAATAGAAGTGAAAATAATTATCAGTAATTAAACCATAATGAATTTTAATTTATATATTCTTCGGGCACTTGTACTAGACATGGCTGGAGAGGGAATGATGTGGGACAACTTGTGGAAAGGCCCAGAATCCTCTTTGGATGATCCCTAGGGATGATGGCTTTAGACATAGCTCATCCATTTACTGTTTAGATCCAATTATATCGTGTACAAACTAAATATCCATTGAAGGCTAGTACTACAAAGGTGCTATATACCCAATCCATCAGCTTACAGAGAATGTTTTATTTGTTCTTACTTCGTATTGAAGCAGGTCACCCGATTCAGGCATCGGGTAAGTTGATAGGTTAAAAAATATCATTGAATCCTCTTAAATTAACTAACTAACCATCATGTCATCTCCCAAAGGGATAGGCAGAAAAACTTGGTGATCTTGTATAGACGCATGGTCACGAACCCTCCGGTAGATTGTCTCGGGCTATCTTTGGGATAGGATCCCTATTTTATGCCATATGGTAGTCATGCTCATTCCAGAGCATCTTATTTATCAGCACCCCATCTGATGATGTCTTCAGGCTCGCAAAATTTTCAAATTGTTGTTTTTTCAGATACAACAGGTTTTTGAACCCAATTACTATACATTTCAAACTTTTTTTAATATTGTTATTATTTTTTTGTATACAACAGGTCGTGTAAACCCAATTACCATATACAATTTATTTTTAGCTATCATATTCAATCTCATGACATGTGATAGGTAGCTAATCTATCGCCATTTTATTGTCACGTGAATTCTACATCAGACCAAAGACAGTGTGACAATCACACTAACATCGCCGGGACTGGAACCTGGGACCTTCGGTATGGTAGTCAGAGTACTTGTCACTCTACCACGAAGGTCTTTTGCCGGTTAGGCATTGTAGTACCTTCATCAATCAAATTATGATTTTATTAATTTATTTATAACTTAAAGTTTATATTTATTTGTCATTACCTCTAAATAAATAGCGGCTTCATGGTAGTTCATCTCCCAGTGGTCATCCTCGGTAAGATGTTCCCTGTTTGAGCGGTTGAGAGAGGAGCGGCTCCCCAAGTCCAGGGCAGCCCCACGGGGCTCCGGGGCCCCTTCCCCGTTCATGCCGGCGGCAGTTCTGTCTGAAATCAGAAACCTCAATTAGTTCTGACCTTCATTACTTAAAGGATTGGATAAAAATTTCAATTTCATTCTCGTTCATTTTTCATAAATTAATTTTTTTAAAAACATATATCAATATCATGAGAAAATTAGATTTTCTAATACACTAAAGATACAGATTAAGAGTTTTAAGTATATAATAAAAAAAAAATATTAAAAAAAAATAGAGAGTAGGAGAAAAATTATAAAATATACTGCATTTACAATTTTAACAAAGATAATGCTTAACTCAGGTAAGCCACACAAAACACAACAAAATATGCCGACCTCCAAAGTGACACGGTTTAACAAAGAGATTGCTTTACCTACCGGCATTACCATTGGCAGGTTGCCTAGGCATTGCGGGAGATAAAACAATCTGTGGCTTCTTTGACCAATTATCAGAGACAAACAGACTTACATTACTCAGGATTTCAGAGTTGTGTATTCAACTGCAAATCAGCTAAAATAACTGAATACCTATGTGAATGTCTCGTATTCTCCCGGCTGACTGGTGGCCTAGCATCCCTAGCAAGAAATTCGTCAGAAAAAACCTACATTTATTTCACTACATTCACTAGAAGTAATATAAAATTCACTATTGAATTAACAACTCTTTGCCGCTAAATTAAAGAAGACAGCCATTAGAAAAACTACCCAGTAATCAATATATTTTAAAGCAATTGCATAATAAGGCTATCCGTTTATCGCTTGGTGCATGGACCAGGATCACACAACTGCACCTAGAATCGGGAATCCCGATGATAGATGAATTCATTCTGAATCTTGCCGAACGTTTTTATTAAGGACTCCCTTCACATCCTAACGCCACAATAAAAGACCTCTCAAATTACGACCCAAACACCTCCAGCCGCCACAAGCGCCCAAAATCGATCCTCCTTCAGAGGAACCCTCCGGGCCACACAGATCATGCCCCCGCATTAACTAACAACCCACCAAATCACCTTCCAACAATGTTCCCATCAGACATAAGAGGAATAGCCACATGAGCTGAATTTCTGTAAGCCAGAAGATCCAAGTCCAAGTCCATCAGATTTTGAGGAAAAACAAAACAATTGAAAAATGTTCTTTTTGGTTATACTCTTAAAACAAATACCTTTATGTTTGCGTTTCTTTGATTTGCTTCGACAGTTCACTAATGGAAGCTCCATCTTGACACAAAACCACAAAGCTAGTTAAACAACTAAATAAAAATTTGGTTTATTTGATAATGATCAATAATGATAATACGATAAATGATCTAGGGTCTTCCTTGATAATGCATATTCTATTTTATTTTATCTATGCATTAAAAATCATATTGTTTTCTGCATTACATCATAAAATAATATTATCGTAAGATTGATAGTCACCGCATCTGATCAAGCTGGCATGTTTGATGCCCAAATGATGAGCAATTTAATTATTCAATTAACCAAAAAAATACTTGCTGACTATTACTTTTATCAGATTAGAGTAATGGTGATTGAAATAATTATAAATGAAATGTGTAGCATAACACAGATACCAGATATGTGCTTTGCGGGCATTAACACTTTTAAATTAGCAAGTAAAAACGATTCACTAAGCATTTTAATGTTGTTTTTTATGTCAAGGTGAATTAAATAATAAAACAGGTAGATGCAAATTCGAAAAACTAATCATCACAGACATAAAAAAATAGGCTTCGTAATACAGTTAAAAAAATATGCAAAGAAAAAGATTTAACATAATTTCTTACCAAATTAAAAAGTGGTTAAAAAAACCTTTGGCAGACTTTCATGAACAGAATTTATATAACCTACAACAATAACAAACTAACGCGCCGTTTCTCTGAAGGGGTAGGCAGAGAAAATGGACTGCCTCTCTAGCTTCTTCTACATTCATACAGCGAGTCACTCGAGCATGTCGATTCTTCCGACTTTTAACATGGCCAACCTTTAAAATTCTATTAATTTGATCATGCCAAGTTTATTTCAGTCTTCTACGACTCCGTACTTCATTCACATAGTCAACATATACTTTCTTAAGTCCAAACCAATGCAGTGATCCTTTCATAATACTTTCTTCCGCTCTACATTCCTTCCTTATATCAGCATTTGAAATTCTAGTTCTTCGCAGTTTTACCGGACGTATTATGAATATTACCATTTGAAAGTACGATGAAAGTAGAATAAATGCAGTAGAAATGAGATCTCTTAGACGAATGTGTGTTACTGTGTGTGATAGAGTGTCGAATGAAAATATAAGAAGTGAATGCGGTGCGAATGATGGTGTCATGAACACAATAATGAAAGGATCATTAAGATGGTTTGGACATATGGAAAGAATGAATGAAGAAAGAATGGTAAAAAAATTATATGTTAATGATTTAATGGAACCAGAAATAGAGGAAAACGTGGCAAGATCAAATGAATCAAATATTGAATGTCGGCCATGTGAGGAGTCAGGGAAATCGATGTATGAATGTTGAGGGAGCGAGAGAAATTTCAGGAAAGAAAAGTGTGGCAGTCCATTATTTCTGCCTACCCCTTCGGAGAGACGGCGTAATGGTTAGTTAGTTAGTTAGTTTACAATTTGAAAGTAAAATAAAGCTACATTCATTATCAGATTTTTTTATATGTATAGAATACGGAGTAATTCATTCATTGAATGTTGATAAGATGCATTTAGAGGCTTGGCACAGCCCTAATATTAATGCATAGGTATGTGGCGGCTGCTTTATGAGAGTAGAGTGAGATTAAAATAGGTATCCTTGAGGTGTATCACTTCTCGCAAGCTGATGTTATCTCTAGTTCTTATCTACTTAGTAATCAATGGGGCCGATATCAATAAACGTAAATAGAGATATACGTAACTTTGTTCTTTTTTCAAAAGCATAAAAAAGCATAGAAAAATTAACTGATTATTTTTTGGTGGACAAAATTATTTGGACTTCGATCTTCTGGCGTACAGCTCTTGTAGTCTAATATAAATATTGCTGGAAAGATGATTTGATGGGTTGTTGGTTTAAGCAGGGGGTTTGACCTGTGTGGTCCGGAGTATTCCCCTAAACGAGGATAGATTTTGGCTGATTGTGGGGGTTCGGAATTATCATGATGAAATTTGAGAATTTTTTTGTTGGATGGTTAGAATGTAGAGATCTATCATCGAGTTTATTGTTTCTTGGCGCAGTCCAGAGATAGTCAGAGGCCTTAATTTGGAGGAAACAAAGTTTTTTATAAGAATTCTACTTTTACCATTTTAGCAAGACACTGTTGGTTCGCAACCCATCACACCACGTCTCCCGCGGGGACGAAAAAGAGATGGATCATCTATAAGAGTAGGCTGACTTTCGTGCACATATCGAGAGGATTTGTGGCACTGCACTAAGGATGTTGGGCTTCATCGTCTGGACCAGAAGAGTTTTCAGAGATCCCCATATGCTCAGAGTCCTATACAACGTCTATCTCCTACACAGGGATCCGGGTACGGAGTACCACTAGCACAGACCCCTCACAAGGAGGCCCACTTAGCCAGGGTATAAACCAAACAGGGGCTAACGCCATGCTCCGAGACGCTCGGTCAGTAGTACTACTAGAGTACCGTAGGACATTCCGTAGGAATGTATGGCGTTTTAAAGGCTTTTGCTCCGCCTTTGGGGTTGTGCTTCCAGGAGTTGCATCTTCGTGCGTCTTCGGAATTACGGGATCCCCCCCCGATCTCAGGGTCGTTCCAATGGCGGTGGGTGGAATTTATGTATCATACACAAAGCATTCCATCAAAAAGATATTTCGAAATTCTATCTCGTTACAGTATTCAAATTGCACACTTTGGTTACTTGGTATTCAAAATGCATCAAACATAATTACTTTTGATAAGAATTTAATGTGAATATACTAGTGAGCAAATATATATTATTGATAAGAACCAATGTCATTATTTACAAAAAGATAACAATATGCATTATTCTGCAATTGATTGTACAACATTTTAAGATATCAAAATATACACCCACCCACAATAAAGAGAAGATATTAAACCAAAGTTTAATTAAGCAATCTAATGAACTTATCTACATCTGAAATATTCACAAGTGTAAGATTAAAAAAAAAAAAAAAATTATTGCATTATTCATCTTTATTATTTGTGTTAGATAAAACTATATTCTGAAAATATGTGAAAAAGATAAAATAAAAAACTATTTATAAAGCTATGAAACTGGGTTATATAAACAGAAGACAACATTTCATATTCAAGTCTTATAGAATTAAAAACTACTACACCGATTTTGCTGTAAATTTCACACTTTGTTCTTATTAGTGCCAGGAGTGTTTATAGCGTGGTGGTTGAATCTTCTTCTTCTACTATATAAATAAAAGGCAAAGTTGGTAAGTGCATGCCCCAGAGATTCAAAACTACTCGTTATCGCTGATAATCAAGAGACTAAAATTATTGAGTAAAGGATTACATTCGTAATCTCAGGATAGGTAAAATAATTTAAATGCAAAAAATTTGTTTGAATCAATCAATCTAGTATATTTGAATAAACCGGGTAATAAAAAATAACTAATAATAATAATTATTAAATAAACAATAACCCAATGTGCAAAAAAAACATACTTGTATTGAACCATGACTAAGACATTAGAATGCATAAAATATTAAGGTACATATTTTGTCAATATTTGTTTAAAAACTAACTAAGCATCACTTTGTCTCACAGGAGGGGTAAACAGAAAGAATGGATCACTACATTGTTCTATCCTGACATACTTCTCTCGCGCCCTTTACATTCATACATCGTGTCATGCACGCACGTCAATTTCTCATTTAATATATGATTAATTTCTTCGTGCCACGATTTCCTTGTCTATTTCTAGTTCCGTTCACGTTGTTTACATATACTTTCTTCACCATTCTGTCTTCATTAATCCTCTCGACACTTTTGTTATTTTGTTCATAATACTTTCATTTGCACCACATTCAAATCTTATATTTGCATTTGATACTCTATCTTATACAGATTTACAACATATTAATCTAAGAGATCTCCATTCTACCGTATTTATTCTACTTTCATCCTTCATTTGCCAGTTCTATGCTTCACTTCCATACATAAGGGTCGGCACAAGAACACCATTGTACACTACCATCTTACCTTTTGTTTTCTTAAAATTTATATTGCTTTTGTTATTATAAATTATTGTACATAATTATATACATTTATTCTAATTTGAATTTGGATTATATTTAGAAGAATAAATAAAATATTCAGTATTTTAATAAAGCATATCAGCGATTTATATTTACTTATCTTGATCTATTAAATAAATACAAATCTTCAATATCTTTAATCTATATAAAATGAGAGATTATCATAAATCCAAGAGATTTATTGCATTTCTATAGGCATAAGCGTAAACCAATGATAAACATTAAAATAAAAATTATGCCTGCGTATTGGTGTAACTAATTTGTTGTTTTCCATAATTCTACTTAGAATATTTTACATATCTATGGAATCATTCAAATATAGAATTGTTCTGCCTAGAGAGGTGATTCCATTGTTAAGTAGTACGTAATAACATGTTATTTTTATACTAGAATGTTTGCATAAATAAATAGTGAGGGCTTCGGAAAATGATCTATGAAAAATGTTCATAACGGAAACAGTAACAATTAACATTAGACACGGAAATACATACATCCTCTCTGCTTCGAGTGAAACCGTCACGACCGTGACATTATTCGCTAAATATATACACGGCAACTATAAGTATGTAAAGCCGATGACACTAGCATTGTAAACACCCCTACTTATGAATAAAAATGAAAAGGTGACAACAATTTTGTTAAAAACTAGATTCGTCATTTAACTTACTCGAATGGTTGGATCCATATGTGTTATTGGCGTTGTTTATTTCATCACTAAACCGAGTATACCCGTCCGAAGGAGTCACGGGACTCCTGAGTGTAGCCATTTCCTCGCTTTTTGACAGGTGACGGATGAAACCATAGATTCCGCGCATACTCGATATTTAACGAACCAAAGATTTTAGATAAAACACTGATTGTTGAATTATAAAAAATAACCCAGTACCTACTCTTACTGAACCACCATCTTTGTACGCTCCTCTTATTGTTGTGACAAAATATGTTTTGTTTTATACCTCTTATCTTCTCCAATGTAGAAATTAACCCCGACCTTTGAAAGATTTCATGCGACCGACTGAATCACAAACTGTTGTCAAGTAAATATAATTAATTCTCTATTCATTGGAATACAACAAAACTTTTACATGTTTAAGAATAAATATAAGTATTTATGAATATTAAATATTTCTCATATATTTCAATGCATTATAGTATAAATCAGCCCAACTGAATACTTGCAGTCATCATCCCTTGTTCCAAAATCAACACCTCAACCCCAATTCGAGGGGACCCTGACCCCCTCTACACTTCAGTTTACCCGGGTAGTCAGGTTTGAAAATCGGACCGAACCGTCCACATCCTCCTCTTACCATTCAACAATATCCATCCTCAAAATTCAACAAAAATTCAAATATATATAGGTTGGTACTCCCAAAAAGTCAAGATCCAAGAAGTAATAATATAAACCAACTTAAAACTTCCATTCATTTTGAATAAATATACCTATTGTCCTATGAAGTATTTAACTGTTTGATCCCATTTTAGTTTATTTTCAACAATACTTGCCTCTAATCTCCCCTGCGTTTTGCTCGTGTATATAACTTTACACCGCAACGACCGCCAAAATATCACAGATGTATTGCTTTACTTCTTGTTTTCTTGGGATGAGGACCAGCTGTCCTTCCATTTCTCGGGTGTAATCCTTCCATCTCTTTACATTGTATTTTATTTAAATATATAAAACTACATATATCTAAAATATATGGCGATGAGGTTCGCAACCCATCACACCGCATCTCCTGCGGGGTCAAAAAGAGAAGGATGGAGTGCCGCATCAGTTAAAGCGTAGCAGTCCAATTTTTCTGCCTACCCCTTCCGAGAGACGGCGTGATGGTTGGTTAGGGTTATATATAGTAAATTGTACAGGTATTCATGTGTAATGTACCGTATTTTGTGGACCATAAGACGCACCCCAATTTTTGGTAGAATTTTCAGAGTAAAAAGAGTGCATCATATGGTCTGAAAAATACGGTATGTTAATTTTGATAGTATACGAGGGTTGTCTTATGTTTTTACAATCGAGCAATAGATGGCAGTAGTGAGTTATGGCATCACTGTATTTGTGAACATTGACGTTTGTTATTACGAAGCCAGTAGCAACTTAGTAATTGACCGATTAGGTTGTTTGATAGTGAACGTTTAAAAGAAACAAGTTTGTGCAAAAATAGAGATCACTCGTGAAGGTTTGCGTTGGATGATTTTTCATGATTTTAAAAAAAGGCCTTACTCGACAACAATGCATAGAATTGCTTCGTGCAACTTTTGGTAATGAAGCACCATCAGAGAAGACTTTTTTCAATTGGTTTGCAGAATTTCGTCGTGGTCGTGCGTCCGTCAGTGATGAATGTCGAGATGGTCGGCCAAAAGGGTTGTCATTCCGAGAAACATCGCCATAAAGTACGTCAAACAACTGAATATTTGAAGGAGAAAAACATCGAATAATGGATCATTGCCCGTATTCACCTGATTTATCGCCTAATGACTTTTTCTTGTGCCTCACTGTCAAACAAAAGATGCGTGGACAGCGATTTTCATTATCTCAAGAAGCTGTTGAAGACTTTCAAAACCATGTTTCTACGATATCAGCTTCAGAGTGGAGAAAATGTTTCCAGAATTGGTTTAAACGTATGCAAAAATGTATAGACCTTAAAGGCGAATATTTCGAAAAGCAATAAAACACTTTGATTCCAACTTGTTTGGTTCTGTTTCACTTTTTGTAAAAACATAAAAGGCAACCCTCGTATATACCAAACGCTAATGAAACGCTATTTATGAAAATACAAAACTCATTGACAAAGTATTTAACTAAAGCAAAAGAAGAAAATTTTATATTCATGTTTTTTTTTTAAATCAAAAAATGAATTAATTTAAATCAAAGTAATTATTCAATGAAAGATATGATTTACGTTTTATTATATTTTACAAGTTTAACACGTGAAGGGTAATTTTGAAAATTAATAAAAAAAAATAAGATTAAATATTTTTTTATTGATACGTGATAACCAAACAAAACAAAAATGCAAGTTAAAAAAATAAACAAATTTCTAAATTTGCACATCTGAAATATGCTCCCTGTTATTAATTGAACCAGAAAAGATAATTAATATTTTGCACAAAAAAATATATAATTGAAGAAAAATATTATTTAATATAAACTTGAAAGGAAATTTATTATATTTTGTAAATTAAAAAAAAATCTACCTATGCATACAAAGAGATCTGTATTATTTTATATTTAATTCTATTTTAGGAGAAAATAAATAAATTTTGTATTTGTATTTGTGATATCAATATTAAGTATTTGTAAGACGTAAGGCATATAGAAAGTACTTGGTCCTAATAAATATTTAACTTATTTAAACAAATGTTCAAAGGTCATTAAATTTAGAATATGTTTTTCTGTCAAATAAAATTATTCAATCTATGAAGGCATACAACATTTTGGTTCCATCAAAATGAAATATTATAAGAAAAGTAATGTCACTCAACTAAAATTTATAAGAAACAACTAGTTTACAGAAATTACTTTAAAGAATAACCGTAAATAAATATTTGCTAATTAGAACACCGAAATACATACAATTATTTCATAAATGCAAGGATTTCAAAGATTGCAATATTGTTGATGAACTGTAGAATTTTTACCTCACAAAGATATGACAATTAAATAAATCAATATTATGACAATGGAGAATGTACCAATGTTGTTTTGCAGACGCATGGTTGTAACTCCCTTACTCGGAAATCAAAGTTCTTACTTGTTGCAGTATCTTATTTGTTCACATAATCTATGGTTTAATTAATATAGTCTATGGTGGTATTAAAATGTTTTTGTAACCTGGTAAATTATTTGTTTTTTTATTGTTTTAGTTATTATAAATCCAAGTCAAGAAGCTTCTGGTTCAAATCCTGCTAGATCAATTCTCCGCGGGTAATTCAGTTTAGGTATGTGTGACTATTGTAAGTCAATTGATTCAGTAGTCTGTCACGAGGAGTGATAATAATAGATAAACTGAAACCACTATTAATATTAAATACGTATTACTTGCGTAGTATATTAGTATGACTAATCAGATTCGCATCTGTGAAATGGTGATATAGCTTTGTGAAATAAATATTGTACATTTATCAAACACCATCCAACCACCTCGTGGGCTAAGAAGACATTAATCTAAGAGTACATCAAACCCTAATGAGATATTTTTCAGTACACCACTACTAAAGTACACAAGTTATTATATATTCCAAAAAGAAATATATTCTTAAATACTAAGTGCCCACAGCCAAGGAATGAAGTTCATGAATTGTTTATTTTTTATTGTACGTCATTAATCATTACTGTGTGGACAGTTCAAAAAAATACATCAAAATCTAGTTAATAGATTAGTACTGTAATATTGTCTAGAGTATCACAGATAGAAAATGTCACTTGCAAATCATGAAGTGTGAGAGAACTTCGTTCCTAGGCAAAGAACAACATCTAAACTAGCGGTTTTCGTTCACACTTTATCGTTACTTGAAGACGAAAGTACACACATTTAAAAAAAAAATTAACACCGTAAATAAATTAAATGGCATTCCTTTCATACTTTGGAGATTTAATATTGCACCAGAGATACCATACAGAATTTAAATAAACTAACCGACAATCTGTACAACTTAAGAACCGTAAAATAAACTTTGCCGCTTATAGAAATAAAGAAACGCACAAGGAACCTGCCATAAACTAAATGGCATTATTAAATAAAATAATAATTATATTATTAATTTGCTAAAAAAAAAAATTAAAACTTGGACAATTTTGTTTAATTTACAATGAAAAAAAAATCACATGTGCACACATTTCCTAATATTATAATTACTGACTGAAGACTTAAAATTTTAATAGCTTCTTAAAATAGAAGATTCCTACGCATTCAATGCACACAGACAGATAATTAAAAAAAAAGGGGGGGAGTGAGTCTAATTAAGATTAAAGAAAAGGCAAGAATGTAGGCATCACACGGCATGGATTCAATTTGATTCAGCTTACTATGCCTTACCTAAAGCTATAGGAGCTTATTCTATTCAATTCTTTGGCTAGAACATCCATTATCAAACTCAGAACTGTATTATTGATATTAACAAAGTTTGAAATAGATAACCATAAACTATCAATGGAGAATGATATAAAATAAAATTATTTTAAACAAAATAAAAGAAACAAAGATGCAACATGTACTAATTAAAATTCAATAGAATAACAATGGACAAAATATATCACGAGCAAATGGGTTGTTATTGTAGAAAAGATGTTTTGATGTTTTGTTGAATTAGCGTTTGTGGATAATTTATTACACTGGTGGATAGTCTTAAATACATTTGTTGGAATTGAGTCTATTCTGTTTAAAATAATGTAATTTATGAATCGGTTAAAGAAACCTTTTTTTATCCATGTAAGTTGCATACTCCTATTACTAAAACAAGAAAAAAATTATAATAACCTTTGTTCATAATGGGTAGAACCTTAGTTACCCAGAAATAAAATAGTCGTATCTGTGATGCAGTTAAAGGAGGATCTTGACTGACGCAATCTACCAAAAGTTTCGGGTGCGCGCTCCTCCCTTGGCCCTATCGTCGCCCCCCGTGTTCCAGGGGGTACCGCGGCCCCCGCGTCCCCCACGCCCGCCCCGGCCCGGCCTATTCATGCCCCTGCCCATCATTTTCCCTCCGAACGGCGGCTCAGCCGGCGGCCCCATATCGAGGCTGCCGTAAAAGTTGGGGCGCCCTTTGGCCATTCGCATTGGGGGAAAGGGCGGACCGTCCATCCCGCTGAAGCCCCACGCCATGTCACCTTCAAGCAAAAAAAAAACAAAAAAAATTGTCAGTCGAAAAAAAAACAAAAATAAATCGCGGCATGGCGGTTTTTTCCAATCGTATAAGACAATTTTGATATTGAGGGAGCCTCAAAAGTATAGCCAATTTAATTTAAATAAGATTCCCACTTTGATAAAAACATTATCCAAATTGAAACATATGAATACAATTTTAACATAGATTAATGTTTCATTATACAAATAATGTGTTTTGTAATTATTCACTTATATATTTTTTTGTGAATAAGCATGCACAAATGTTTTTCACACAAATTGCCCTCTGAGCTAATGGAACCATTAATCTGATACATATAAATCCAATGGTTATACATCACACCTGGAAAAGTATCTTTCTCTGGAGATATAAGTTTTCTGGAGGAGGAAAATTAAAAGTCAAAGTTGATCGTAATAAGCAGTTTAATGTTAACACTATACAAACATTATTGTAGACTGGAATAATGCATCCATTATATTTGTTAGTAAATAATAATTGCCACAGTATCACTGTACACAATAGTCCGCTATCATATCATTATACTATTAACAGTACAGATCTTTTTAGTTTATTCGCTGAGCAATCATAACTTATTTCGTTAACAAACATTTTAAATAGGGACGTCAAAAATATATATGCATGGGGATATTTTTTAAATAATGCCAAAAATACAGAGTTTTAAAAAGAATTTAAAAAGCGAGGAGACCTTAAAACTTTAAACACCTTCACAAACAATTGAATAAAATATATTTTTCTATATGGAGAATAACCTAGTGTATATGAATAATATATTCCTTATACAATATTGAGTTATATATGTATTGGTATGGCTGTCCAACAGATTAGATACTCAAAGCGACGAACGGTTGGGACTACCCTTTCTAGACTTCACAATTAGTTTAGGAAATTATACAATCCAACACACTCGCAATACGGAACACTCAACTACTTCTGGAATGCTAAAGTATGACTAGAATACAAATTAAATATTACGTAAGGACACTGGAAACCTATTTATATGTATTATTCCGTTCTAATACATTTAAGCTTATTTAAAAACTTACATTACCACGTTTAAAATAATAAAATATACACATGTTAAACGAAAGCAAAAATGGCCGTTCACAATGGAGTTTTATTACCAACCCTGACGTATGGAAGTGAACCATGGAACTGGCAGAAGAAGGATGAAAGCCGAATAAATGCGGTAGGTATGATATTCCTTGGATGTATGCGTGGTAAAATGATGTATGACAAAATGTCAAAAGCTGATATAAGGAAGGAATAAAGAGTAGAAAAAAGTATTATGAAAGAATTACTGCGTTGGTTTGGACATGGAACGCATGGATGAATAAAGAGTCGTGGGAGACTGAGGAAAACTTGGCATTATCAAATTGATGAAATTTTAAAGGTCGGCTATATTAAAAGTCCTAACAATCGTCGCGCGTGTATGACTCGCTGTATGAATGCGGAGAAAGCTAGAGAGATGTGTCAGGATTGAGTTGTGTGGCGGTTCATTCTCTCTGCCTAACCATCCAGAAAAACGGTGTAATGGTTTGATGTTGCTGTACACATCCAAAGGTTTTCTTAGATATATCATTTTTATGATACATAGAACATCCATACGTGTAGTGTTAACAAACTCAAATTAACCCTTAATGGATGTAAGTCATCTCTGATGTGACAACAGAATTTTGTCGTTGCATTCGTATGTCACATGTAAGACGACATGATGAATTATGTTATCTGTGGAATCTGCGCATAATTACTTCAGTTGATTATTACCAATGGATAGATTAACATACACAGTGCCTTTTTAAAATTAAATATTGATAAAATAACATATACGAAAGCTAGCGTCCGATAAGGGTTAATATTTCAAAATTTGTCTTGTTTCTCTTTTCTTTTCGCAATATATGAAACAAATAGAGAGATTATTAAAGAGAGGCCACTGCCAGGTAGGGAAGACTGAATGAAATTGGCATGCACTTATTAAAAGTTGGAAGACTAGATTGCCCCACCTGCCTCTCAACGGACGTCCCCTGGCGAGTGTCCTCGTGGAATATCCCTTAACCCTAATGCTTACTTACACTCAAACAAACAACAATGACAACACACGTTTACTTTTTTAGATGATAAAAAAAAACACTACATAAATAATAAATTCACTCACACCTTCTAGTTTTTAATAATAAACTAGGATTATTTTTACATAAAACAAAATAATATAAATTTTATTCAGATCCGAGTTTATGTTTTGGCAAAAAAAAACATATACATTTTATTGGCGATTAAAAAGTATTATTAATTTATAATAATTAAAAACCTAGTTATTGTTTCTTGAATAATGATACAAAACTCCGTGTTAAATAATTATTACAAATGAAAACGTGTTTTCTAGAAGTTTAATTATATTTTGTGTGAATGACATTTTAACAAATGTTTGATAATGACGTAACAAGGTGAAATATGCCATTCCCATAAAATATAATAAAACTTCAAGAAAACAGATGTTTTGATTCGTATCAATTATTTAATACGGAGCACTGACCGGAGCATAGTGGTAAGGGCAGAACCTAAACGGTAGACCCCTGTCCTGGACAGGCCACGTTTGAATAACTTTTTGGTAACATTGTATTATCACAAACACTTTTTTGCACTTTTTACAAACATGTTTCGGGACACAAACTTCCCTTCTTCAACGTATGAATTTTAACAGTTAAATGATATTGAGATATTACTTATATACTAAATGACGAGTGAAAAAGTGGAGGGGGGAAAAGTTAAATTTAGGGCCTATACGCTTCGGTTGTAAGTAAGTAAGAGGGGGTTTAGCTGTCAGGAAAAGGTTCATCAGTTCCAACTTACTTAAAACTGGAATAGGGCCTGACCTGAACAGAGGTCTACCTTTTGGGTCCAACCCTTACCACTGTCCTGGTCAGTGATCCGGAGTCAACATGTTAATAATCATCTTTTCATGCGAATAATAAATAAATAAAAATGTACTTATATAGAGTAAACACATTTGATCTTAAGGTACTTAAAAATCTTTTGTCATTTTTTCAAGCTATATTTCACCAAAAATATTAAAAAAAAAAAAAAAGGTATAGTGGAATTTAATAATTTGACACAACATACACGTTTCAATGTTGAAACTCTGTTCTAATGTCTTCAAATGACAAAAGAATTCAAAAACATAATTATTGCGTTCGTTGAATGCAAATTTTATACATATCCTTAAAATATTTCATTCACCCTTTATAGATTTATCAGTCTCTTTAGAATAAAAACACGTCAAAATAAATACATCCAAATGTTATAATAAATTTCAAATGCAAGTTGTATGGACTTTTTGGATGAGAGGAGGAAAACGGACACATATTTACATATTAGTATTTATTCAGATATTTACCGTGGTTGGGCATAGAATCATCTGAATAGTCGTCAAACTTGCGTCCGCGTGAGGAATTCGGTTCGCCTTCTAATCGAGAAAAAGATGATGTGTCAATACAAAAAAAAAAACAAAAAAAATCAATCCACAACTTTCCAATTTCACTACAACTGACAACATGATAATCGCAAAAATAAATAATATTTTTTTATGTAAATAAGCTGTAAAAAAAAATCTGTAGATAAATAAGTAAACAAAATATTTTATCGGTTTTCTGAAATAAAAAATAAAATTATTGCACAGTGTTGCTATATAATAAATTATAATTTCCAGTGTCCTAGCGTAATAAACACCCGAGTATAACATATGATTAAAATACATCATTTTAATTATAATTATGCAAGAAAAAATAAACAGGTAGACAGTGATAGATATGAACATATTTTAAGTATACATATTTAAAAAAAACTAAGACAGTAAAATAAAGGGTAATGATACTATTCTTCCCAGACACAGGTTTTCCAAAATAAAATGCAAACATTGTGAGTAAGAAAGGTGAGAGAATACTGTAGACCGTTTCTTATACATGTCAAAGATCATGCTGGCAGTGTTAATGGCATCAAAATGAATATTTTAATTCACGGGGTACACCCAGGCAGGTACGGAGTATGATCACACAAATAAAAAGGTACTTAGTCATGGGGTATTCATTATTATTTAATCACAAGTCGACTAGATCACTTTATAAGACAAATGACGATATACAAATGCTAAAAGTACACACTTTACAATGTTTATACATACATAGATTAAGTAAAATCTCTATTAAATCATTTTCAATACTATATCAGTTGAATGAATTAACTAGTGTATAATTATTATTACGAGTAATATGGCTTGTGGTAGAACATTGCCTCAAACTATATGCAAATATCTGACAAATACAACACTATTTTAATCATATCACCATTTCCAAGAAAAAAAATATCGAGATTTTGTTTTAAACCATTTTTGACTGAAATAAGATTTGGAATTTTTGGCTTTACCATATATCGCACCTCCAGTCGTAAACTGGCTCAATCCAAAATTCATGTTTTTTGGGAAATTAAGAAAATGTTTTTCGGTCCTCGACAGTTTTTGTTAAATCACACAATAACTTTATGAAATGAAAAGCTAAGCTTTTCTAGCCTTATTGGGGCAGTTTTTGATTTACTGGGTGATAGAGCACGCTTTTTTTAGTCATTCTGTATGCACTTAACCACTTAATGCTCGGTTTTTTTATTCAGAAAAATAGAACCAAAAATATCAGGTGATTTTGTTATTTATTTAGAGAATTTACATAATTTAAAAGTTGTCCAGTTCAAAAAATAGACAAACTCAGATTGTTAGTTTACCTTATTTAACGCAAAGAAGTGGAAACGCGCAAGCAGTGCTCGGCTTGGCGCGATACGATACATGCGCCGCGCGCGAACACTGCTCGTTCAAAAGCATTAAGTGGTTAACTCAATTCACCAAAATTTTGGAATGAGCCGGTTTACGACTGGAGGTGTGATATGTAAACTATTATGAACTGAAGTAATTCAATGGTAAAACCTTCTCAACTCTCAAAGATAAACAAATGAAATGAAATGTTTTGAGAATAAAGAGCTGAATAACAATAGCAACAATATAATAATAATGAGATTTAAAAATCATAAGACAATTTCATAAGAAAGAAACATTTTGACCATAAGTAACAAAAATATATGGCAACATTGTGTTGGACCACAAGCCACGGGATATTAAAATTTATCTAGTCAAATTACATCTACGTTCATTGTTTGTACACACCTTTATATCCGCACACTCTTTACCAATGGAAAGCTAAACATTCATATTTACTATAAGGACACCATTTAATGTGAATAATGACACAATTGACAAGACTTTATTACCATTAGTCTTAAAGCATAGACAAAACTAACCCTAAGAGACAGAACTAGTGCGGGAGCATGGAGGAGCATCCATAGACAGCGTCTTCCGTCTTGAAAATACATACTACTGGATGTTACACCACTGACTCCCATACCAAAATCTTACTTCTACACAGCACTGAATATATCATGTTCAAATCACTTTATTTTTAAATTAAGCATAAGTTAAATTGAAGAACAGAACCGAAAGTGAGTTCAACACTATTGTTCATGAATAAAAAGTAATATTTAATTACTGGAACGATTCCAAAAATAGTTGTAAATGTCTCATTGCCAATTCAAACACATAAGCGTTGTGTATAATACTAGTGGACTAGTCTAGTCTAAGAATGAATTGTACATAATATCGGCAGATTCAGTGGAATGTAGAACTGTAAACTCGTTCCGTGAATGATACAGGAGGGAACCTAAGCAAACCAGACACCCACACTATATACAACAGAGCATTTCTTATTGTCAACTTATGAGATTATCCATTTTGTAAAAGAAACACACAAACCATCTCTATCCTTTGGATTCAGCATAAAAGGAGAGGATGGTGGCATGCCCCGTCTCGTAATTGAAATTTGAACATCGGGTGACGAGTAAATAGTTAATATTTCAAGTATAACAACATTTAAACTTTACAATTCCATAACAGATTATGTTCCACACCAATCGGGAGTATATGAAGAGTATATTTTAAGCTAGGTATGTTGTTAACAAAGAGACATTGCTAAGTGCGTTGCTACAACGGGAAGAACACGAGGTGTAGAAATATAAACTCCAAACATTTACTGTGGAAATCTTTGTAAATATTATTAGAACATCCCAACCAAGAATGTATGTACATTTTATTTATACATATTTTAACCCTGTTCATCCAGGACTTATCGGTCCAACGCCTACTATAATGAGGTATATTTATTCTTTTAGTATACAAAAATAATATAAAATATTTTGTTTTTCAGAAAGAAACAATAAGTACACATTATTTTGTCAATTTGATTACAGAACGTGGAAAGTATTCCACGAATAAATGTATATTTTTCAAAAATGAATGTGAATCGCGTAAGTTAAAATACATATTGATAAAGTGCACATACATTTAATAGGGACATAACAATAGGACAGAATAATGATGAAAACTTGACAAAAATGATTATTGCTGCCCGAATACATCGGGCAGATGAATACAATATATTCTATTATTTTATGTCTTCAATATTACTAAGAATTCACAAATACATATTATGTTACACAAAAATTCGTACACCGCGATAAATATTGGTGTATTCTGAAATATTTTACTAAGTATTCTATACACAAAGGAAGAAGCTTATCAAAAAGCACATATACTTTTCGGGGAAAGGTTGAAGCGATTTTTCTTGTTAATCAAACATAAGCCAGAAAATAATAAGATTATTAAAAGAAAATTATATCAGATGTATATCTGGCTTTATTTGACTACAGAATTTTCCTACCTTCTACAAGATATTGTTGTAGTTTTATCAGGTCAAATGAGAAACTTAGAGCCCGAGGTGCAAGATCACATTATGTGGGCTATCATTTAAAGGTAAAACAATTTAAATATACCAGGTTAGCGTCTGTTGAGCAATGTTTTATAGGCGATATGGCAGCATTAGTTACTGTTACAGCAACAAAATGTACGTATCATACAAATCAACAGAAAAAAAATATATATATACATATAAGATTTGAAAATAAATACATATAAGATTTGATATTCGCTGTAAAATGTCTAAATGAAATAATTAAAAAATACTGATTCCTTTAAGACTATAGCTATTAGAAAAAGTAATACTAAGCTGTTATATATTATATTGCTTCGTTTATAAGTCGTGTGCGGAATATTACAGTAAAACGTTATTATTTAAGGTTTACACAAATGTGTAAGTGAAAATCACAAACTTTTTGCTAAATGATGACTTTTTAAAATCGCAATATTAGGCCAAACATTATTTAAAGAGAGGAGTCGTCAATTTGGCACACCGGTGGCTATACTGAAGTGAGGAAGTCAAGGAGTGAAGGGAACTAAAGAGACATCCTCCGTTACTTTACACCACAATTAAGTAATACTTTAAATCGTTGCAAATTGGTAGAAGGCCAATGTAACAGGCACCTGTGTGACACTCATCCGCAGATTGCTCTTCGTACACATTCCTCGCCTAAGCGGCACCGTCATTTGAGAACTCAAACAATTCAAAAATAAACAGCGGAAACTTTTACAGCATTAACTGTAAGGTTTTTTTTTAAATATTAAACCACACAAAATAATGAACTTTAAATAAAATTCAATATCAGATGTTCACACTATATAAAGATCTGCGAAACTTCCTCAATACTTTGAACGTCAATTATTTAAGTTCGTTATGTATTAGTAACAGAACTGACTACACAAAGACTATTCCAAATGAAACATTAATAATATAATAATAACAATACATAAATATTTGATACACCATTAAACTAACAAAATACTTTTATAACATAACATTATGTAAATTAAATTAAATTGAATTAAATTAAACAAAAAATACAACACCACATTGGTAATAAATAATTTAACAGTCAAATTATTTTATATATCTATAATTTTAATAAACAATATAAAGTGAAAATCTTAAAATATCAATTCATTCAAGTACTTCAAATACGTTAAATATAATTTAATTTTACTAATGGAAGAAGTCACCTACAGCGCAATGTATTATTTGCTTTTAATATAGCACTCGGATCAATTTATATAATAATATCTGCCGACTCGGCCACCACCAACCTGGTTAACAGAAGGGACGTTACATACCCCATTGCAGAGTACAAAACTAACTACGGTACACTGCCTCATGTACACTGCAGTATAATACATATGCAACACTCCAATATAATCCACTAGGCCCTGGGTTCTGCTCCTCGCCCATTGGGAAACACCACAATCACCCTATTCTCTCAACAGACTACAACTGCAAAAGCCCCCTTATAAAGATAGATAATTCGTTACTTATATCACAAATATATTTTTATTAAAAAGCGGGTTCAAAACCAAACTTATCTAAAAATTAAATCATCTAGCCTCTAATTTCTAACACGATACAAATATTTTCAACCAAATTTTTCCGGAGACACTAAAATCTGGCCTTTATTTTCATTTCTAAAGGTTTCTACTGAAAAATTTGGTTTGAAATTATTTGATAAAATATGTACATTTTCTCCCCTGTATTGATTTATTAGCCAAATTAATTATAGTACTCGTGAAAGATATATAATTTTAGAGAAAAATTAGTCACTTTTAATTACAAAATCCTAAATAAATAAAAAAACATAGAAAAATAGATAATTGAATTTAAGATAAGATAATTGAATAAAATTAAATAAACAAATGAGGAAGTCATTGTTTTGGAAATGCATAATGCGAGGTATTTAAAAAATACATATATGAATATATTTACTCATGTAAATAGAGTTTTGAAACGAATTTTTAATATCGATTTTTTGAAATGAGAATATTCAAAATAAAGGAATGTAAAAGTGAGATTTAAATACATATAAACCCTCATTTTACAACTGGTTTCATTTGTAGTAAAACAACATTGTCTGGAACTGCGGTTGACTACATTTACAACTCAAGATAGTTCCTAATAATATTACATACAATTTAATAGTTAGGAACTTAAGTAAAATGGTTTATAAAAATGTACTCTGCAGCTGTTTAAAACCATTTTTTACTGCAAATGTAACCAGCCGCACTATAGGGGTTAATTAAATATAATATTAAGAAGTAAAAAATTGATTATTTCACATGTGAAAATAGAGAGTAATGCATTAATCTGAAATAAAAACCAAAACATTATTTATGTTTTTTTTTTACACGGAATGTTTTGAACGCTAGTTTGAATGCAAATTCCCCAACGGGCAAGGAGGGCAGAAGTCTTCTACACACAAAACACGCACACAGACACACTATACAAAATTAAGACACTTGTTGAGATGGCTGAGGGGGCGCCCGGGCGGTCAGAAGCGGATGGGGCGCGGCGTGCGGCGCAAGAAGCGCGTGACGGAGGCGGGCAGCGGGCTGTAGGCCGCGGCCACCGAGGCCAGGCCCAGCCCCGCCAGGGACACGTTCTCGTGGCTGGTGTGGTAGTTCCGCTGGTGGTTCCCGCCCATCCGCGACATGCCCGCCTGCTGATGGTGCCCTACGGCCCACACGCATGCCACCTCATTATACACACCCACCTCATGTTACACCCTACACTACATCCTACATATCCATACCCTTCTTCTTTCTGCTTTTTATCATTTCATTTTGTATTCATTTCAATGTTGATTCATTTATAAAGATACTAAATAATCCATTAACCGCTTAACGTGCGCTCTCGGTCATATTATATACTATACCAAATAAGCGCAGGTCGTATTGAATCGAGGATTTTGTTTACTATTTAATTTTATATTATCCAATTGCCGACACTTTTTAATATTTCGCACGTTAAGAGGTTATGGCACTATCATGCTCTAAGGTAAAATTGTGAAAACATATTTAATTATATATTATGAACAGAATGTTGGAATAAAAAGTAAAAACAGAGTTCTTATCTTCCCAAAATAACATAATTAAATGTAGTCCATTGTTTTGCCCGAAACACTGATACTTCAACATTATTACTGTTATAATTTATAACACTGTTATAATAAATATCACAATTTCTTTTTATTTACTGAGTGTCGCGACAGCTGTTTCGCGAACCGGTGTTGGCGAAACAACTGTTGCGACACTCTTAGTGAATAAAAAGAAATTGTGATATTATAAGTGTTTTAAATTTTAACAGTAATAATCAAATGTGTCACTAAAATGCATTTAAATTGTGAATTTTATCACAATTTAACAAACGAGGAAATGGGAAATTCCTTTTTTGGAAAATTTAAATGAAATATATACACCTGCATCATTATACGATACAATAAATAATCTTAGTTAATTCTGAGTCTAATTATATAACAATTAGCTAAACCATAATATTGGGAAACTTGGTGGATGAAAATTTTCTTAAAACACAAAATGTGTAAGATAAAGAACTGAAAAAATGTGGGAGTTTCAAGTGGATAACATGCGTCAACATTGTGCCGGAGATTAAATAAACAGTATTGGGTAAATGGGGTGGAAATCTGGTAACACGATACTTTGAGTGATTTTCAAATATGCCTCATCAATCTTCTCGAGACAAGAAACTTGAACAATAATATGAAATTTAGATGCTCCGAAACTGCTGGATATAACAGAGAACGTAATAAATAAAAACCGTAATTTTTCGTACATTATCCTAACTACAAATTATTATAAAAAATATATATATTTTAGTATAGGGGGAAGAGGAATATAGATTAGCATTTAATATACATTAAAAATATAATTTCATCACAATTGAATTGATGGTAGCATTGTCAAAACTTTGTCGGTTAACAGTTTAGTGGACTGGTATAAAACTTCCATCGAAAAGTCAGCGTTAACTATTAAAATTGTATATCCATACCTATTTGGCAAAAGCAAACATGTCAGTTATTGTTGATTTTGAGACTTTAATGCCAATTTATCATTAAATACTAACTACATATTATGGCTAAAGTATGTTTCTAAAACATACATATTTCACACAAAACTCTTTACAAAAAGAATACATGTCATAAAATGTCGAACTCAAACGTGGCTAAAGGAAAGATGTCTACGAATCCAGTGGAATTTAAATAATATTTAAGGAAATCAATGAAATATCTTATAGAAGTGACCAAGCAACAGCAGACAGCATTCATACTGTTAAAAAAAGTGAATGAATGGGAAAAATTTGCTTCGACCAAATTAAGAAATGCCATATTTAATTTTTTTAATAAATATATGTTCTTCTTCTTCATATAGTGCCATGTTAGGTCCCCTTGATGTTGATTTCCTCGGGGAAGTGTTACTTGAGTGATTTGTTACCTTCTCTAATAAACATTATTCTATTTCATTGATACACAGATTTGTGGGACTGTTTTAAACTTTAAAAAGGCTAACTAACTAACCATCACGCCGTCTCCCCAAAGTGGAAGGCAGAAAAATTGACCACCACACTGTAATATCCTGACATACTTCTTTCGCTCTGTCAACATTCATTCACCGTGTCATGCACACATGTCAATTTCCATTACTTTAAAAAGACTCTCCTGTAAAATGTGAAAAAATGACGTGTCCTTTTGCCAAATAAGTACGGATATATAAATGTAATTATGGTGACATCTATTAAACAGTTATCAAAGTAGACATTCAGTTAAATGTTATTGTAATTTAACGCGACTACCCGCAGACTATGAGTCAACGTGAATTTATAAATTTGTATCTCATTACCCATGGATGTGTCGTGGATAATCCAATAAGTGAGTAATGAGTGTGTGGGAGTACGTACCCCTGTTGTGCACGCCGGCCGCCCAGCCCGCGTAGTAGGCCGCCTTCTGCTTGCCGTGCTCCTCCGCGATGCGCACCGCCAGCGGCTCGCTGCCCCCGTCCGGGATTACGTTGTTCAGGGCGCTGATGGCTTCCTGGGCTTCTTCACGCTTGTCGTACCTTCACAATATATACAGACCAATTAAATTTGAATCTTCCGAACTGAAGAATAAACATGAACCAACGTAAAAAAATATTATTATAAAAGTATTTTTTTCTTCTTAAGTTTCAAACCTAGGATAGATTGGTTTACAGTCAAGTCTAATGTCTTTTATGGTTCTCGAGATGATACTTGAGCCTTTAATGTGATGGTTTCCCACATTTTTGTATACAACAAGTTATTTAAACGCAATAGATTAATCTTAAAAAATTAATTAGTACAATCAAATCTACATAGATGGCTAACTGGAACTGCCACGTGAAGATAAGTATGAATTTGGAGTATATATACAACTTCCATGTATCATACATGATCATAATAACAATGGTGGAATAATGTTGTAATGATAATGACAGGTCATAAGTCCTGTAAACACCTTGATCATCCATATTCAGTTTCCAGTTTGTTTCTTCGTCTCTATTGAGATACAATTAAAAATTTAAAATTAACCACCCACAGGTGAAAATCCAGGATTCGTATACAGATGTAAGTATACATTTCACAAATATTTATTTAAACCCAATTTCTGTTTACATTTTTTTAGCTATTGATTGATATGTGATGATAAGTACCTAATCTATCACAATTTTTATTGTCATGTGAGTTATATTAAACCAAAGACAGTAATTTTTTTTTTCACAGTCATCACCGGGCAACAAACCCAGGACCTTTGTTGTGGCAGTCATAGCTGTTGCCACTCTGTCTCAAAAGCCCTCATTAGTAAATCATGAAATACGTAATTCTATATTCTGCTCATATTGGAGATTATATAATAAATTCTAATACCATTGATTTCAATGTTTGGTGTTTAAATCCTTTAAAACAACAATAAAAAATAGCGACTCAACAAAAATTTATAATGTGAACACCAGAAACAATGTAGAACTCATTACATTTCTTTTTTTCAATTAAATGCTAGTTTACCTGACAAAGGCCACACCGCGAGTAAGCCCCGACAGCTTGTCTCGGAGTATGTGCTTCTGCACGATGCGGCCGTACTTGCCAAAGATGATCTCCAGCTGCCCCTCTGACACGTCCCGGGGGAGCCCCGTCACGTACAGGTTCGTCTCCTTGATGTCGTCGCCAGACGGACGAGCATAAGACACCTGTCACAATTATTTGTTTATTACATAACAGGGTAAAAAATAATTTTGTAGAGAATTAAATAAATATTTGTTTTATAACTAATTAACCACCACGCTGTAACACTGTTCTTTCCTGATATATTTCTCTCATCATGCATGCACATAGATACCTCCGACTCCTCGCAAAGCGGACATTTAATATTTGATTGAACTATTCATGCTACGTTTTTCTCGGTCTTCCTCTATGTCTTGTTCCATTTATATCTTTAACATATACATTCTTTACCATTTTTTCTTTCCGTGTGTAAACCATCTCAATGGCCCTTTCTTCTTTATTCGCACTGCATTTACTTCTAATAATTGCATTTGAAACAATACACAAATTTATCATACATTGTCTAAAAGATTTATTTTAATTTCTACTGCATTTATTCAACTTTCATCATTTTGCCTGTTCCATGCTTCACTTTCCCATACATAAGGAACAAGTGGATGAATTTAATTGCATTTGTTTTATAGTTTTTCAGAGAACAAGGTTTGAACATAATTATATGGTCAAGGAAAATTTTTATGTAAACTGTACTTGAATGAAATTTTTTAGCAAAAAAATTATATACTTAAAAAAACTATATTAATGGTTTGATTTTAAAAAAATGTATGGGTTTATCAAGGAGAACTAACCTTCAATCTCTTGTCCTGGACAGCAAAGCCATTCAAGGCCTGGATGGCGGCGATAGCATCTTCTTCTCTGACATAGTTGACGAAACCAAAGCCATAACTGTAGCCAGTCTGCAAGGAAACAAATAATCAATAATACAATTAATACAATTGTTAATCATAACATCGGAGATAAAATATGCATCCAAATGAATGTGATTTATTTTTTAATTTGTCTATTTTACAAAAAAAAAAAACATAAAAAATTATGTTTACAGTGCCACCAACCTTTCTATAGAGTAATCAAAAGTGGAATTAACTCTGACATATTGAATTTCCATATTAGATTAGCATTTTGACGAATTTATTTAAATATTATGAAATTTCCACATTACAAATATATTGCATTTGATATTTTCTAGCTAACTAACCATCACGCCATCTCTCCGAAGGGGTAGGCAGAAGGAATGGACTGCCACATTTTAACAGATGCGGCACTCCATCCTTCTCTTTTCGCTCCCGCGGGAGACGCGGTGTGATGGGTTGCGAACCTCATCGCCACCAATAGGCATCTCCCGTATGATATTTTCTAATGTCACAAAATAAAAAGCGATTTCTTAGATAAGCTTTTAAGTCAGTAAACATATATTTTTAATATGTAATAAATAAACAATTATATTTTGTGTACTAACATAATAAACTGCATTCTTTAAATGAGAATTAGACAATCCAGTATTTTGGTCGAAACATTATTATATGGTTAAATTTTTATTAAACATCACAATTTATTTATGAACTTGTCGCGACAGCCGTATCACTGTGTAAATAAATTGTGATTTAACAAATAATATTTGTTTAATTTAAGTTAAGTAAATCCTAGATAGTGGGGAAGTTTTCAGTAACTGGCAACACTGCATTTACAGAAATGTTACGCTGAATAATAATAATATGCTAACTTTTAAAGCGCCGTTTTTGTGATGTAAGTAGTTCCCAATTAGTTTCTGCGTACCACTTCAAGAAAGACCTCAAATACACATACCCTTTATTGCGGGAATAATAATAAAAAAATTAAATCAGTTTTTTTTTTTACATTTATTACCATCAAAATACAGTTCCAATGAAAATCAGTTTAATGTGACAAATGTGCACGTTTTTCTTTGCACAACTCTGGTTGCTTTTTGGTCAGCTTCAGTCTTAAGTCGTCAAGAGATTGCCATGCATACCCCTTGATGCAACCTTGTGTACCCCTGGGGGTACGCATACCACTAATTGGGAAACACTGATCTATACACAATATATTAAACTAACCTTAAAGTCCTTCATAAGCCTACAGCTCTCAATGGCACCAAAGCCGACGAACAGGGAGTAGAGATCCTTGTCCGTCATGTTCTGCGGGAGGTAGTTGACTATGAGGTTGGTCTTGGAGTTGTCCCTGGAGGAGGGCATGTCCAGGCCGCAGTCGGCCATGTTGCCCCCGCTCCCGTAGAAGCCGCCCGTGCTGCCGGAGGAAGACATGAACCCGTGGTACTTGCCCGAGGGGAGGCTGCCGCGACGGTTAAGGTACACGCCGTGTGGCTGCACATAAAATCTCTATTAGTTTGGACAATAAATTCTCCTTCAAACATTCCACAATCATTAAAATACCTTTGCTAATAAATGAAAGGATGGGCGAGTGGAAAGGGATATTGAAAGAAGAGTTGCACAAGTTGTCATCACAAACAAAAGCCTTTCTAAAAAAGTTAAGATAGCAATACACAATGGTGTCCTTAGACCGACCCTTATGTATGGAATCGAAGCATGAAACTGGCAGAAAAGGATGAAAGTAGAATAAATATGTAAATAGTAGAAATGATATCTCTTAGACGAATGGTGATAAATCTGTGTATGATAAAATGCAAATATAGGAAGGGCTGTGCGAATGAAAGTCTTATAAAAAAAATAATAATGAAAGAATCATTAAGATGGTTTGGACACATGGAAAGAATGAATGAAGAACCGGTTTTGCTCTGTAGCGAGCTTCCACAGGGCTATAAACAAAGTAAAATTAAATATAGAGCTACAGAGTGAAACCGTGTTGCTAACTCAATAAAGTGGTTTATAATAACTGAAAAAGTGTTAAATTTTATTTTTAAATATGTCAAACCACCAAGTAATTAAACCACCAAGTAATAGTAGTAACCAGCTTCGTATCAAAGTTTATTAATTAGAATATTTATTAAGGATTATTTTGGATTTAATAAACATATTCTTTAAAATAAAAATAAAATTGTTAATCCCGAATTCGTAGTTTATATGAAAATCCTAATGGTGAATATAAAAATCCTTTGTAAGATTAATTTTATAATCAGAGTTTTAATTAAATTGTAGAATTTCAAACATAGAAAACACTATATAAAAAACATATGTATATATGATAAAAATAAATTAATTAATCATCACTATCGCTGTAGTTTACTGCCTGGAAATTGCTGGTTTTATTATATATATACATAACATAATTTTATAATTTGATTGTGATTAGTTGCAAAGTATAAAATATGTAACAGAGAGTAAAATATTGTTTTTAATCACACTATTGCACCTTTTTATTATCACTATATTGGGTACCAAGCATGCATTATATTAATAAATAAATATGAACACAAGGACTTACAATATTATAATCGTAGGCTGACGAGGAATATCTCTGATCCCAACTGCTGCTGCAGGGTGCAAGCAAAGGCAGAAAAATACACCTTATTAGACACTTAATCTAAATCCTGAAAACATCACTTCAATATTAGCATTTTATAAAAAATAATCACCTTATCACACTCGTGTTTGCAGAGAACTTATTGATCAAAAATGTTATACATTGAGTTTTATCTAATTAATAAATAAATAATATACAAAATTATAATTGAATGTTTAAAATATATTTAATCATACATAAGGTAAACTTTGAAAGCAAGAATATATATTTGAAATCTAAAAAATTGTACAAATGGCAATATCATAGACAGAATTTTACTCATTTTCATACATAGTGATATGATTCATAACATTTAATCTGACATATAACATAATTCACTGCTTTTTATTGTCATAAAAATATAAAATAGTATTTTTTAATTATAAACAAATATCATTAACTCACCGGTCAGCACCAAAAGGTAGAAAATGACATTAACAAAATATTTTGTTTTGAAAATTAATAATAAGGTATTCCATTTTTAAAACGTTTAAAAAAATTCAATGATCGTTTCAAGGGTGTAGGTTCCTTAAAATAATCAGTTAATGGCTAAAAAACACAATACCTTAGGGCCTTTAAAAAATCGGTGATAATATTATTAGCAAAGGAGTAAATAAGTTAATGTAAGATGCTAAAAAATTAGTAAATCATTAAATGCATCTGCTGTTTTGACACTGACTTAAATAATTTTTCAGATATTAACTACAAACATGCAGTTAATTAAAGAAAATGCGAGTGTTTGCTCGAGATAAAAGGATTAGAAGATGCTAACGTTGAAACGATCATTCAATTTGCAATGTTTATGATGCGATACGAAATCACAGAAATTATTTTGACAGGCGAAACCCCTCAGGGCTTCACGGATTTGAGACTTACCTTATGTGTTGATTGCGATGGTAGTAACCATCCATTTCGAAATGCAGCCTTTCAAATGAAAAATTCTTTCCTGAGACGATATCATCAGCCGCATTGCGATCCAAAGCGATTTTATGTCATCAGTTGGCAGCGTGATTCGATAACCGCTTTCAGCAAACAGCCATTTACATTATCTGTCTCCCTTTTGCATCAAAAGGACCACTGCACTATATATCGCACCAAGATTTTTGGGTGTGTGCGTGCCAAAATAGTCTTTATGAACATGATAATTAAGACTGTTATCGTAGAATACAATAGTCAGTCGGCATAATAAAGTGAGCATAGAGTATTTTATCGGATGGAAAAATAACCCCAAATGTTATTTGCCTAAAGACTACTTTATACAAAATATAAACGACCTTTGATACTAATAATACTATGCAGATAAAATTTGCAACCAAAAATAATGTCAAGGGCAAGATATCGCTATAAAGGGTTGGGGTGCAATGTTATTTGTACGCTTTATGCACCAATTTGATATTAATAATTTATAATTAGGAAGAACCTTTTTTATAGTGTCATAGAATTTTATTCACTTTCAAATCGACGCGAAATAGTTTGTATTTCGTTTTGTTTTGTGCGTTTCTCATCGATGTTTTTTTTATTATTTATTCATACAAGAACTATAATTTTTCATCTTAGCATAGCAGAATGAGATTTTATAAAAATTTATAATTTGATTAAGGTATATTTTTCCCTAAATGTATATTTATTACAACGTTATGTAGGCTTATAAAGGCATTAACCCCAACATTTTGAATGTATAAAAATACTTGTAGACAAATACTGGATTTTACCCATTGCGGATAAATTATTTTTTTATAAGGATTAATAGAGATTATAATAGAGACGAAGACGTAAATTGTTTTCTAAAATTTGTCAGACTTGGTGGTCGTAAGAAGGGCGGAATGGGAAATGTTGTTAAACATAAAGCGATCGCTTAACCCAACCAATGACAGGTCATAAGTCCTATAAGCGCCTCGACCACCATATTCTGTTCCCAGAAAACAATATACATCTTCGTCTCTATTGAGATACAATTAATCATTAACCCCAATATTATTAATAACTCTGTGTTTTTTTATTACATTTGTAGAGAAGATAAATCATGAATTCTTACCTTGTTGAGCTTGCTTACGCTCTTCTGTGTCTCCTGAGCCCGCTATCATACTACCGAGTTAGCAAAAGATGGTATATAAACTTTATAGATAAGACAATAAAAATGTACAAATGGGTAGAGAAATTTAATTTAATTTCACACAGTTTCATAATACAACATTTATGGCAGGATTTCGGCAAATAGTTTCAAAATATCACAAAAAATTTCATTCTTAAAAAATACAAATATGCGAGTGCATTATTATTTTTTGCACAACCTGAAACTAAACTGGTTAACAATATTTTTAAAACTTGCAACACTTTAGAACATTTTTCAGTTTTTTTTTTATATTAGTCAATCTTAATTACAATTACAAATAAATATTAGTTTGGATGCATTGAAAAAAAAATTGAGTTCATCTATGTTAAAAATATTACGTTTTCTATAATAATTTTTTAAAATACCGGATTTATCCATTGAAATATTTATGGTCTTTGTTTTCATGTTTTTTCTAATCTAAAGTCTTGTTTTCCCAATAAGTATTGCGTCTCAGACAAAGATACACGCGAGGATTATAACGACCACACACTGAAAGAGACATTTTGAGTTATCATAGTTTATCCAAATGAAATGATTGGTTTTAAAAGTTAATATTTAAAACGCTACGTTAGAGATAAAATGTAATATTTTTTCTACAAAAGATTGCTTGTGACGCGTTAGGAAAATAAGTTATTATCGGATTATGATGTTTCGCCGCACCTTCTACAGAATTAAATGGTTTATTTTTTGTATCTGTAGAATCTGGCTGCGGTTCTTCGACTGGTGCAGGCAACCACTGCGTCTCCTTGAGTCCCTTCCGGGCATGTGCAGACTGCAATGTGGCGCCGGGCATGACATTCTGCTCCAATTCCACATTGTCCGATGCAAGGGTCCACGCAGGCATACCCTACACAAGCTTTGTTTTGGGGGCATTCATCGTCGGTCTGGCATTCGCCCTTTAAAAATAAAAATAAAACATTATTTTCCCTATTTCTTTTTTTTATATACTTTGTTTAAACAACACTTACATTAAAAAATTAAAATTACATTGACATGTTTCGGACTACCAGTCCTTCTTCAGTGATACATATTATAAAGATATACAATTAAAATATTATAAAATTGTTTACATGATCTGACAGATGTTATAAAGATTTATTTATTTTTAAATGTAAATCTTTATAATATGTATCACTGAAGAAGGACTGGTAGTCCAAAACATGTATGTTATTTAATTTTTTTAATGTAAGTGTTGTTTAAATAAAGTAGGTATATAAAAATAAAAAGAGAAATAAAGCATCTACAACACAAAGTATGGTGAATATAGAAGACATTATTTTCTCCATCGTTCATTAATAATTTAAAATGATAATACAAAATTCAAATTATTTTATACAAAATGAATTGAATAATAAAATAAAATTACCCTTGTGCAACTGGTGAGGGCATTTCCCACGAATCCTGGCAGGCAAGTGCACACAGGCCTCTTCCTGTTGGTGTTATCGTATCCTGGCTGGCATTGGGCATTAGTACCGCAAGGGTTGGGTTCGCAAAGGTCGCCTACAAATATTTTTCATTTAAAATATTTAAATTATTTATCCACCACAAGATTCAGATAGGAATCCTCTTAGAAATAGGGGCAAGTTGGGAGACAAAATATTTCATGTTAACTAACTAACTAACTAACCATCACACAATTTCCCCGGAGGGGTAGGCAGAGAGGATGGATCGCCACAATGCTCTGTCCTGGCATACCTCTTGGGTTTCCTCTACATTCATACATCGTACCATGCACGCACGTCGATTATTCCGACTTCGAATGTGACCGCCTTTTAGTAATTGATTAATTTGGTCATGTGTTTTCATTTGCTCGGTCGTCCATGGCTTCTTTTTCCATTCACGCTGCTTGTGTACAACTTTTTAACCATTCTACTCTCATCCATTCGTTCCATATGTCCAAACCATCTCAGGGATCCTTTTTTAATTTTATCCATGATGCAGTCATCTGCCTTACATTTCTTTCTTATTTCATAGTAATAATAATAATAATAAATTGGATGATTTATAGAGCGCCATTTTTATGAATTAATCATCTCAAGGGCGCTGTAAGTTCGGTATTCTATCATACAACGTTTTCCCGCACATTCTTCTTAGTGATCTCATTTCTACAGCATTCATCCTGCTTTCATCCTTCTTTTGCCAGCTCCAAGCTTCACTTCCATACATGAGGGTTGGCACTCCATTGTGTATTTGCTTCTGTGGATATATTTCTAAACCCGGAACAAATAGATGAAATCTTTTGAAAAATACGGTAACCTAGAAGAATTCCGTGATAAATTTTAAAATTCAAGAATACTTATTGAAATTTATTAATTTACTGATTCTCTTGTAAAGCGAAAATAACTCAACGTTAGAAACTAACAAGACTTTTCTGAAACACGAATTTAAATATACCCAATTCGACGTTGAGTTTTACACAATCGGTTATTGAACGGTGAATATCCTGAATATTAATGAATTACCATCGTTGAAGAGTCTGCAGCTGACGAAGGGATCTCCGGTCATGTCCTTGGGGCAGGAGCAGATAGGCGTAGCGCCGCGCAGTTGACAGTTGGCTTGGAAACCGCACACCCCAGAGCATGGGTCCACACACTGGTTGTATTGGCACGAGGGCTTGCCAGTAGGGCACTCGGCGTTGGTCGTACACTCGGGCTGACAGGATCTATACGGGTCCCCGAAGTAACCCTAAACAGTCGAATGATATTTTTTTTATCCATGAATATGTCGGCTAGCAGTGTACTGGAAGAAGATCCCATTGGAAGACCTTCTTTTTGGGCGACATTTTTTTACTTTTTACTTTTATTTAATACTCGTATTGTCTTTTCGGGATAATTTCATTCTTGGATGTTGAGGTTAGATTTGTTTGCTTAGTTATTGGGTCCGATATTTGGACCTGATAACCCGGGTAGGGAGGAGTTGTGAAGAGGCCGAGGTCATGGGTGGAGACCGAGGGACGGTGACAGGGAGTGGCCTTGGGTGGGGACCGATTGGTCCTGGGTACAGAACCGAACGGGACGAGAGTGGCTTTGGGTGTGGGCCGATGGTCTTGGGTGGGGACCAATACGGCAAATAAGGTTGAGATACAGGATGGAATAAAGATGGTGGAAAGGGAGGGGAAATATTTTTTATATATTTTTATTTGTTTATTTTTTCTTTTCAAATCATTTCATAAAGATTCATAATTTGAAAGGCTTTCAAGACTGCTAACAAATTTATGCAGGTACTGTTTTTTTTTTATTCCATGGATAAAACAAAAATATTCATCCAGGTACCTACTACTTTGATTTAAATAAGAAATGTTCAAATCTAATCAAGGCGTAATAAATAAAATGTTAGGATTAATAAGATGTAATCTGAAGGTGTAAGATCAAAATTTCTATTTAAAAAGTTGGATTACCGCATCTTAACACTTAAACAAATCGATGTATTCATTACCGAGTCTCCAAATCGTTTTTAAATAGTGTTTTTTGAAGATATACGGTCGACATCTTTTGCCTTACAGAATTTTATTATTATATTAATAATAATATCCTAGTAAGGTGAAACATTTTAACCGAATATCAAGTAGTTTGTAAATGAGATGGTGTGGTTTGACTTTGACATCTAATGTGGCAAATAGTTTACCAAGAACTGAGAATTTCGGAGTGAACGAAAACATTGTTGACTTTTTTTCTATCACCTTTATAAATATTTTTAGGGGGGCACGTTTCCGTTATTGGTGTAGGGTTATTCTTACCCTAGGACAGGTGCAGACTGCGGAGTGGCTCCTGACTGTCTGGCACTCAGCATTGATGCCGCACTGTGTGCATGGGTTCACGCACTTGAATTGCTGGCAATGTTGTTGCGGTCCGCATTCACCATCAGACTCGCACTCGTGCCGACAGCCACTTAGAGGGTTGCCCTGGTCAACAAAAGCACAAACAGTAATTAAAATGCTATGAAAATTCACTAAAATATATTGTTTAAAAAACAACACTCAACTCAAGCATACGAGTAATACAATTATTTTTGTCAATCGTCAACAGGGTTTGTTGCTTATCTATTCATTTTACCATACTCTAAAGCAAAATTTACCAGCAATAAAACCCCAACGAGTGGATTTATGGAAGTGTTTTCATACAAACACCCTCTCCAAATCAATTTCAGCCAGTTTTAGTAGCTTGCCTAACTAGTTGCGATTTGAGCCTGTCGACTTTCAGAGAGTATTTACAAAATAAAAGGCATGTATACGATGGGCTGTAGAGCCATCTAAGAAGAGAGGCTCGATATGGGCTGTAGGGCCATCGAAGAAGAAAGGCTCGATATGGGCTGTAGGGCCATCGAAGAAGAAAGGCTCGATATGGGCTGTAGAGCCATTGAAGAAGAAATGCTCGATATGGGCTGTAGGGCCATCGAAGAAGAAAGACTCGATATGGGCTGTAGGGCCATTGAAGAAGAAAGGCTCGATATGGGCTGTAGGGCCATCGAAGAAGAAAGACTCGATATGAGCTGTAGGGCCATTGAAGAAGAAAGGCTCGATATGGGCTGTAGGGCCATCGAAGAAGATACGGAAGTCATATTGCTGAAGGACCCTATGCATAAAAGAATTTATGTTACATTTTTAAACATAATAATATATATAATTTTATACGCCACTTTTAAGCTTATTTATACAGCAGTTATTTCATTTTCGATCGGTTTGAACATCAATACTGTATTCGCCGGATTGTTTGGTTTGCCACCAGATGGCGACGCAGGCATTATTACTGCCAAAACCAGTCACGCAAAGCATTACTTTTGTAAAATAAAATATAAATGAGTACAATTTATTTCAATATTGTCCATAAAGTACCTACCTAAAGGGATGCGCAAAATTATAATACCTTAATGGTAAATTCTTTAGAGTATGAAATGACTCTGAAGAATTTTTTTCCTTGCCATTTACACACTGAATATTTAGTCATTGCCACCCTATTTATGAAATACAATGATTTGAAACGTTCTTATTCCCGAAAACAAAATATTTTAAAGAAGCTTGCAAAAAAAATCCATTGTGTTCGTACATGTATTGTCGATTTTATTTATTTATTCTAAAATCCACCCAAGAATACTGAAGAATTAATCATAAATAATTATCATATATCTTAATGTTTTTGAATAAGTACCTATTCATTTACATTAATTATTGTATAGTATTTTATTGTTGTGGTTTTACTCTACCTGATAACCTGGGAGACAACTGCAGGTGGGAACGGTGTTGATGACGTCACACTTGGTGTTGGTTCCACAGGGGCTAGGGTGGCACGCTTCATCTAAATTAACGAGTACACAAATTAGCTGTAAACACAAAAATCTGGTCACAATAATTAAAGTAATATTTAGTATATTATTAAAATCCCCATGGAAGTATTACATGTTACGTGAGGTCTTAATTATTTACTTGTGTGAACAAAAGAGCGTAGGTACTCGGACTTCTTCGACTAATTTTGTGGATGTTTCATCAAAAAAACTAGAATATGATCCATAAGAATTTATCACAATGAACTATTTGAAGGCTGGTTATTACGAAGGCTCATTATTCCTTATTACGAAGGTGCTTAGTGGTTTAAACACAAAATAAAGAAAAAGAAAAAATCTGTTAATTGTTACATGTGTCTTGTACCACGGGTGACATCTATGCGGCGAGGTTTGAACTACACTAAAGCCTTTACACAGGTATTGGTTTTTACTTTGGATCAAAAAGTCATATTTGACTTTTTTGGTACTTGGCACATTTGTAATGATCAGCCCTCATTTGTTACTCTCGTTTGCTACTTAATCTAAAGATATGGCTAAATATTATTAACTACTTTCATTGTAAGATTTCAGCCATATAAACCGTCTTCTTTCAAATGTGCTGTGTTTCGATCTACTCCGAGCAGTGCAATTCATAAGTACCTATATGATTTGTAAAAAACTACACAAATAATAGAAACCATATTCAATAAGCTGGTAATTATTTATAAAGTATATATTGTCTTATATTGGCATATGGAATTGAGACGAGAGCTGGCATAATTAGAAAAAAAACCTTCTTAAAAACCACAGAAATGAAGACCATCCGAACCATTGCGGTAGCAACACTCCGAGACAGAGTGCGAAATTCAGAAATAACGAAGATTTGCGATGCCGAAGACGTTATGCAATGGGGAAGACTGAGACGACGTTATTGGAGAAATGATGTAAAGAGAGAGCGTGTTTTGAAAAAGTGATTCTGTGAGTGAAAAGCGCGATCTCCAGAAAGATCACACAAAAGATGGCGAGACAGCTGTACATCTAAATCTTAGGAACAGGCTCCGAGAAATAACAGGAATACAGAAGAAATAGTTTAAAAATCTTACCGGGATCCATTCGTCTGCATCCAGTGAAAGGATTCCCTGTGTATTGTGGTGGGCAGCTGCACACTGGAATGTGATTCCTGACCTAAAAACAAATAAACAAATAAGTGTGAAGCCGTAATTTTAGCTACTCGTATAATTATTTGAATTGAATCGATTCTAGAAAGATAATATTGGCTTACATCGCAGTTAGAGTTAAGTCCGCACACTCCGGCACAGGGGTTGACACACTTGTTGTCCTGGCAAGCCAAGTTACCCAGGCAGTCGGTATGTTCTGGAAATTAAATAACAAAATAAACGAATAAACGCAAAAAGAAGATTCCGAGGAAGATTTTTGGACCCACGCTGGAGCATGGGACTTACAAAATCAAAAGAAATCTAGACCTAGAAGTAGGTGTAGTGGCTGCCGTCTCGTAGACCTTAGTTACTCCCGAACACTTCAGTCAATAAATGTACTAGCTAGAGAACTGACGTGTCTTTAATATCACTCCCATAATAGTGTTTCCCATACACACATAGTATAGCTTACGTATACGTGGTGACCCCGACGTGACACGTTATTAAAGGCACGTCACTTATTAAACATTGGTGATATTCTGTAAGTCTCAACGCTTACGGTGTCCTGGTCGCGTAGAAAGAATGCCGAATGACAAAACACCGAAGATTATGTCCAGATGGACGCCACGCGAAAAGAGATCAAGAGGCAGACAAAAAAAACAATGGGCGGATTAGGTGGAAGAGAACTGGAGGTAATTGGAAAGACCTGGAGATTAACCCTAAGGGTGCCTGTCCACCGGAGCGGAGCTAGGTGGCGGAGCGGTGAGCGAGGTAAAAATCCACCAATAGAATTGCATAAAATCTCCGCTCCTCTTCAGTGGACAGGGAGTTGCGAACTAGTTTAAAAATTCATACAAAACCGGGAAGCGAATCTGAGCGAATCCGTCCGGAGCGAGGACGCGGAGCGGAGAAGCGGACTCGCGGCCTAATGGAATAACACAGTCCGCAACTCCGCTCCGCATTACTCCCTCGCTCCGCTCCGGTGGACAGGCACCCTAATAGGCAGGGACCGATGAAGGTGGCTTCTGTGGGCAGCCTATTCCTAGTTGTAACGCTATCGTTTGAAAATAAATGTGCAATATTCACCTGTGCATTCAGCCTTCTTGCATTGGTAGAGCGGGTCACCGGAGTGACCAGGAAGGCAGGAACAGACTGGGCGACCGCCGCTGGCGTACGTGCAGCGTGCGTTCACACCGCAAGTTCCGCCAGAACAGCCAGTTGTGTAGATGGACGGATAACTCACGTAACTGGTGGGGTAACTCATGCCTGGAACACGGGGAAACACCGCTATTATTATAAGAAAAAAAAATATTTCGAAACACAAATTATGTTTAAAATCAAATCTTTCAATCATGACCACCGGCCCTCGCCTAAAGACACTTTCGAACCACCCGTTTCCGTACCCAGAATCAATCGGCCCTCACTCAAGGCCACATCAGACCACCCGCGTAGTCAGGACTAAACCCATTGGACCTAACCCACCACATCCTCCAAGGAACCCTTCTCTCACCAACTAACAAAATCCAACCTCAACACTAAAAAAAGAAATAAGTAAAAAACAATCAGCTGTTTACAGAGAGCTACCAATATAAAAATGAATAAATAAACGTAACGTCACGCATTACATTTAAGGACGAAATTTGTCCACTTAACCATTCCCTCTATTATGTCGTGCAAGAGACCCTCGTGGCACATAATGTGTCCACCAATTGGGCTCGCCTCTCTGAGATGATTTTGATAAGTTGCCTCCCTCCTTCGAATCTACTAAGAACCTCGTCATTCTTGATGCGGTATCTACAAGAAATTCCTAATATTCTTCTGTAGAACCACATCTTAAAAGCCTGCAATCTGCTTCCTTCTCTTTCGGTAAGACACAATATCTCACAGCCGTACATCAATATGCTCTGTATAAATGCTTCGATAAGTTCTTTTCGGAGCTATAAGGTCTAGTAGTACGTAGTAGGCACGTGTTGAACACCATAGCGGAGAGGCGCGCAAGATGGATTGGTCATGTGTTGCGACACGAATGTTTCCTGTATAATGTGTTGGAGGGAATGGTCGAGGGATCGATTGGCAGAGGACGACCTCGCCAAGAGTACCTAGACCAGATTTGCCGAGATATGGGCTGCACCTCTTATGCGGAGTTGAAGAGAGTTGCCGAGGACCGAGCGGAGTGGAAGAGGAGATGCGTCGCCTTGCTGCAGACCAATCATTAGATTGAGACCGGAGACGAAGAAGGTCTATGTTATTTGACTCAAAAATCTTCGTTTTTGTTGAACGCAAGCCTTGCGTGATCTCTGGGGCTGTGAATTTCACATTTTGTTATATCATCCCAAGTGATACTTCTAAGCTACACAAATTTGCAAATTTGCAAAATTGCATTCGTTAGCTGCTCTAATGGCCCACAATTCTCAATTGAATGCATAATTTTATCATTATCGATCAATAATTAAATGTTAAATAATTCCTGTTTTTTTTGTGATGTGTTTCATGACTCATGCCTTTGACACATGTTACCACATATTCACAGCAGTTTTAATTAGATAACCCCTTCTCATTGTTTTCTATTGACAAAACATGATTGATACAGGAAGTGAATATGGTCTCCGTATACATTAATATGTGTAGGTTTCATATACCTACCTTGAATATACTGCGACGTATTATGTAAGATCGTAGAGTCAAGATTAATTAGGCACAAAAAACAAGTATACCTACGCTAGTGGGCTGGGCGGTCAAAAGGTTAACATTTGTTTATTTAAAAGGAATACACTTTTTTATTGACATGAAGATGGACGATGAAATAAATAACTAATCGTGATACTTATTAAAATATTAGAAAACTGGTTATTAAAACGTTTAACAGCAATTCTAAACTAATTAATTTGAATGAAAACATTCGTTTTCAAATGTTTTTATGGTTTATGGGAATGATATATTTCATGTTGCTATTACATTATCAGGGAGACGAAGTGTGGGAAGACCCAAGCAAAGGTGACTTTACTTTAATATCGATCTTTAATATTTAATATCGAGTACTACAATCTTGTAAAATCTTATTCTGAAGTCACATCCTATGTTTTTATTTTTTTTATTTTAATTGAATCGCTCTGTACATCATGACAGCATGAGCCAAATTGATGATAAGGTTATTTATAGCTATCATAGTGATTCTCGTGACACGTGATAGGTAGCTAATCTATCGCCATTTTATTGTCACGTTAATTCTACACCAGACCAAAACAGTGTGACAATCACTTTGCCCTCGCCGGCAATCGAACCCGGAACCTTCGGGGTGGCAGTCAATGCACTTACCACTCGGCCACGAAGGTCGTCTATGTCGTGCATTCCCTTAGAGAGGATTCACTTCGTAGTGGCACATTATCATTCTGAAATTGTCAGTGGTGGTTTCATGTGCGTAGAAATGGAAGCATTACATATTACACAGTAGTGAATTGGAGAAATGTCGTCGAAACAAGATGTAGAAGTAACCAGCTGATGGTGTGCAGCGAGCCTTATATACAAATCCATAAACTATAATGATATTAACCGATTTAATGTTAATAATTCGAACAGCAGCCAGTACCTACCGAACACTGTGGGTTGGCATAACAGCGCCATTAAGGGGACCACCCACGCTGCCATTCTCGCCATGGTCATCTGAAACGAATGCGAAACGATAAATTAGCGACGTTGTTCAATACTCAATGGACACAATAATTACAGACATGGCAATCAGTACTGCACTCTTCAAATGTGATTAATTTCTTCAGTCAGACGTCTAATCTAGATTTATTTATAATATTTTAATTACAATGCATATAAGTATGTAAGTATATTTAAAATAAAATATTCCAAACTTAGGAAATTGAAAAACTTAGTTTAATCCAATATTTAATAAAAAATATTTAAAAACACGACATGTTTCGGAGGATACCTCCATTTTCAGGTGTAAAAATATAATAAAAACTAAACAATGAAAGACTAATAAAAAACGCATTTAAAATTCGATATAATAATTCAAATTGAAAAATTAACCTGTCTACTAACAATTATTTTTTAACACTAAGAACTAATAAATAATATTACAATAAATAATAATAATACATGATGATAAAATAAAAAAATATAAAAAAATTGTAATATAGAAAAAACATACATTTGAAAAGACATAATTTATATAGAAATTTATATAGTCTATTCACGGTAAAATGGCAAAACGTACTAACTACAAATCAATTGTCAACTGTCAAATTGACAGTCTGTAGAAACAATGTTGCCAGTTTAAAAACCAAACCTAAAAAAAACAGCCTTTATTTATTAAAATATCTAATAATTACCATGTAACTTGTACTACACGGACTACCAGGTGAATGTTTCAAGAACATTTTTCTAATGCCTTTAGTTTGAGTTTTTTCGTGTTAACATTAATGTTTTAAAAGCATCACATTGTTGCTAATAAAATCTAAATATCTTATTCTATTAAATAACCTATATATTTCCATATTCGTTTAATAAATCTAAGGGATGCATAAATCTGTCAGATTCTTATCTTAAAATTTGCAGAAAACCTACGTAGTCATTATAAATACCTACGATAACTATAAAAATTACTACTTTTCATGAATTCAATGCAAGTCATGCAGATTGCATAGAACAGGCGCGCGTGACGCTTTCCCTTATAATACTTTATTAGTAGAATTTGATAAACACTCGTTAATTCAAAAGCAATATTATTTCATTATTCCCAAGTGTTGAAAACAAAGTACTATTACTTTAAACGTGATACGTGCATAAACTCTTTATATAGTTTGCTCCAATTATTATTTAAACCCACTTGTAAAGTAATGTCACTCGTGACATTTCCTGCATCAAGATTTCACTATGTCCTTTTATATAAAATTTTATGAAGAAGTTCTATCGTGTTAGAATCATCATATACCTGGAAATATTAGCGATCTATTTGCATTATAAAATGGAGATTTACGCCCATATGATATTTGTATCATAATGTATAAATTTTAAAATAAATGTATACATTTGGTTGACATTTTTGAATAATATTATGCAGCTTAGCAAAATTATGCACTTCAAAATAGACACCACTGAACTTCTTACAAGTTGACACCCCTTTGATTCGCACAAGAGCCACTGCGAGCCAAATATTTAACCTTTTTGATTATCAAATCAAACCAAATCAAATCAAATCAGTTTATTTACTCAAAAGACATTACAAACAGCATAAATGTTTAAGGCATCTATTGAGTAAAGGAAATATAATATACATATACAACATAATACCAGGAACGCATTAGTGATTGTTCGACATTAGGAAGATAAGATACTTTCTTAATTTAAGAGTATTTGTCCCCTGAACGCACTTTCACTAATATGAAAGACGTCGATCTCCGATGAGACCGCGTTCAGCAGACTAATTGCTCTTCCCACCGGTGTCACCAGAGGCAGAGTGGTTCTGGCGGCCGGCAGGTAAAACAATCTGTGCTGTCGCTGTCGGATATAGGTATCTATTGGGAACAAAAAGACCAACATCCTCCAGTACGGCCGAGTTCTCGAAATATCCCCTAATTAATATATATCCCTTAATTAATATTTATCGTACCAACTACGCTAAAAGCGCGGCATTAGGTATACCGGATTTATGACAGCTACAATAAATGGTGTAGTAGGTAACATCGATACTTTCTATCTGAACAAATGTATTTGTTTTTAATAATTGAACAATATTTCGGCGTGAATAAAAATACGTGTATAATATTACTTTGCTTTTTGTGTAACTATTTAAAATGTGGAAAGTAACACAAACTACCACATTTAAGGCCCAAGTAGCATCCCAAAATCTAGCAAAAATGGTAACACATTGCTGCAAACCAATCCCTTGGATTCAAACTAGCGAAAACGATTATTTTATGAATCATATTTAACATCGATTTCAATTCTTTAGTCAGTAAATTATTTTAATTATTTATATTTGTCATAGTACGTAACTGGCCTTATTTTATTGTTTCTTTGTGTTTTATTAAAATCGTTGTTTGTTACCCTAAATAAAATAAAAGTAATTAAACATAACATTAACAATTTCTTCTATATACGCTATACGTTGTTATGGTGGTTTATTTCTATTTTTCTTTTTTATACGCTTTGTTTACACAACACTTATATAAAAAAAAATTATATATACATGTTTCGGACAAACAGCCTTTCTTCAGTAAAGATACATATTTATAAAAATATTATAAAATTGTTGTTGTTTACATGATCTGACAGATGTTATAAAGATTTATTTTGGAATTTTAAAATGAATCTTTATAACATCTGTCAGATCATGTAAACAAAAAATATATATAATATTTTTATAAATATAAATCTTTACTGAAGAAGGACTGTTTGTCCGAAACATGTCTACATCATTTTATTTTTTTAATATAAATGTTGTGTATACAAAGTGTATAAAAAAGAAAAATAGAAATAACATTAACATTTTATTAACTTTATAATTTCATTTTGCTTTTGATTCATTCCAGCGTATGTATATTTTAAACAGAATTCAAGATTTATTAAACGTTGATATTTGCTAAACTACATCTAGTTAAATAATTGGATGTTATATTTATTAACAAGTAGTATTGATCTTGTCTTTATTTATTCAAATCTCGTTATAAATTATGTATATCCTGATACACCAAATCTACATTTTACGCTGCGTTTTGAATGTCAAGCGGACGATCAAATTGGCGGGAAAAACGCGAAAAACAAGTCTAGTTTCGTGACAATATATTTATCCGTCAAGATGACAACATTGCGATACAATTATTTATAAACAATGTAGGCGATGGGCGTCTCGGAATAATAATAATTTGGAGGTCAACTGGCTAGATAGATTTTACCTTAAATGCCAAAGTGCTTTGCCCACTCTATTGTTAGCCTGTTCGATATGTTATTATTATGTATTATGTAAGTAGGTTGGAAGAATACCGCATGCAAATTTTTGATATATACATAAATTATTAAAGGATTTTGCTAAGATATTCAAGAGCATACCTCCAAGGACGCTGTGTCTATGCTTTACGGCCTGAGGATTATTTTTATAGACTGGTATGCGAAGATAAATCGATGTTTAACAAAAAATTGAAAGGGTTACATCACAATGTATCCGCTTCAGTAAATTACCACTAGAACTAGCGACTAGATTAATAATTACTTAAAGCGTCTTCATATACCGGTTTTTACTTTGTAAAATTCATTAAAATAAATTATTTAAGGATTAATTGTATCTCAATAGAGACGAAGATGTAAGTTGTTTTGGAAACAGAATATGATGGTCGAGGCGTTTACAGGACTTATGACCTGTCATTGGTTGGGTTAAGCGATCGCTTTATGTAATACATGTTGCTGCGACAGCGCCGACATCAATTGTTCTTTACTCCGTCACGCAGAACCAACCTGCCTTTGGTGATGCCAGTAGGAAGAGCAATTCGGACGCTGAATCTAATCATTTCGGATTTGGACATTTTCAGTGACAATGAGGCAGTATTCATAAAAAAAAATTTGCAAACTCTGGAAAGAGTACTGCCTCACTGACGTCGACATATTTGGATTCCTTCTGATATTTATGATTTTTTTGGTCTCGTGTTGTTTTGTTTTATTTCATCTTTGTAATACCGTTTTGTGTCCAAATGAGTTGCCTAAATGTTTTATTGTTTGTAATGTCTCATTTGTGTATAATGTATAAATAAATAAATAAATATAATATATAATGGGAGATGCCTATTGGTGGCGATGAGGTTCGCAACCCATCACACCACGTCTCCCGCGGGGCGAAAAGAGAAGGATGGAGTGCCGCATCGGTTAAAGTGTGACAGTCCATTCTTTCTGCCTACCCTTTCGGGGAGACGGCGTGATGGTTAGTTAGTTAGTTAATAAATAAATACAACATTCCCCATTCCGTCAACCAATGACAGGTCATAAGTCCTGTAAACGCCTCGACCACCATATTCTGTTTCCAAAACAATGTATATATCTTCGTCTCTATTGAGATACAATTAATCCTTGAATGATAATGGGTAAAATCCAGTATTTGTCTACAACTATTTGTATACATTCAAAACAAAAATGTTGAATAAAATAAATTAGTTTAAATGTATAAAAGTTTTATATAACGCGTCACAAAGAAATAGTCAGAAACACTTTATGTAATCCCGAATCTAAGAATTGCCTTGGAAATAGTGTGAATTACTATTTAGCATAAATGTGTTTCCATTTTATCTATAATTCATACACGAGCTGAACAAATTCTTCTATTAATACATTTTTTAAAACGTTTAAAGAATTAATTGAATTTGAATTAAAATTATAATTCTAATTTCGAATTACTTTAATTAAATCCACGCTTTTGTATGTGAAATATTCTATTCATTGTTCGTCTATGAATATTAAAAAGTTTCTTAAGATTTATTAACACATTTACGCACAAGAACTTGTGAAAAGTAGCATATGAAACCATTTGTAGGTTAGGATTATATTCCGACCAGAATGTTTAATTATGAAGTGTTTTTTTATGTGTTTCTATATCATGTGTTTCTATATTGTGTTTATAAATCAAACATTATTTTAATGTTTTAAGATTATTTAAAATTCAATGACATTTTTATAGCAAAAATATTGTAATAAAAAATCATAAAATTTTAGACCCTGTTTTTTGGTGTGTCCAAATTTAACCACATATGGTTGTTGAAAATTATTGATAGAATATAATTGTAACCGATAAATAGTTTATATATGTTTAAATGTATTTTTTTTTAATATTATATGCGCTTATTTTTTATGTTTAAATCGAACAATTCATTGAAAATACCTTCTGAACCAGACGATAAATACCTACCGCCAAACAAAAGATATAATTTAGCTTATGCGAGTATATAGTTTAATTCCACTTGGTTTAATAACTTCAACCGGTTTCGGCAGCTCGCTGTCATCTTCTGTTGTCTTCATTTACCAGAAGATGGCAGTGAGCTGCCGAAACTAGTCGAATAAAATATAAAGGAATTTTTATTAATAAATTTATTTTCATTATTTAATTTTAATTAACAATATTATATTTTAATAAATGGTATAAGTAAGGGGGATCCTATTGACTCTTCGAGCGGTGCATGGCCATCACCGTGGTGATGGCCATACTACGCTGGAGGATTGATCTGATTCCAAGTACCTATCCACATCTCCTCGACTTTGGTCGAGGTCAACCCCTGGAAACTATGCGAAATGTTAGAGATTGTGTGTGAATAACCTCGGTGGATAATATTGATGCATAGGCTAACGTGGAAGGAAACCTCGCCAGCACGTCTGGCAAGCGTGGCGTTGTAATGCCAACCACCCCTCGTATGACATGTCATACATGGAGAAGTATGGGGGAGGCCTATATCCAGTAGTGGACGACAACGGCTGTTAAAGAAGAAGACATTAAAAATACCTAGAAATTATCGTTTATAATATGTCATCCTGTTTGATGTATGGATACTGTAGGGAAAAAAGTATAGGAAATTCAACAATATTGGAGATCTACATAAATTGTAGAAATAAATATAGAAAGATTCAGATTTCTAACTAAATTTGATCAGTGCTAGATGTCTAAGTGGTTATTAATAATTCACTCTCCTTAAACAAATAACGATATGATTCAATATAATTATAGTATTAAAAAGTATTATAATTGACGCTACTGTTACAAGAACATAACATACCTATACTTCAAGAGAGGCCTATTTTCTACGATTACGAACTGCCTGTTGTTCTAAACATTGTTTGCACTAGAATGATATTCGTTTAAACATTAACCGTGACGTATTTCTGTATTCCTTTGAAATAATAAAACACCGCTTCATAATGAAGCCGCGCTTACTTTTTCTTAACTAGTAGTCATCATTGTGTGGACATATAAAAGCGGATAACGCGTTAAAGACTTCGAAAGAAGGGGAAAAAAATCACTGTAGGTAAATATAAATAAATGTATAATTGAAGTAAAGATGATAGTACCTACATAACGGAGTTTTAAGTAAAGTTTATGGATTCAAAGCTTGGAGCTGGCAGGATGAAAGTAGGATATTTATCCTACGTTCATCTTATTTCTACGGTATTTACCGTAGAAATTAGATCACTGAGAAGAAAATGCGGGAAAACAATGTATGATAGAATACCAAACGACGAAATAAGGAAGAAATGTAAGGCAGATGATTGCATCGTTAGCAAAATTAAAAAAGGATCCCTAAGATGGTATGGATATATGGAACGTATCGACGAGAAAAAAATGGTTTAAAAATTGTACTCGTATATGCAGTGTGAAAGGAAAAAGCAGCCGAAGACGCCCGAGGAAAACATGGCATGATCAAATTAATTAACTAACTACTCAAAGTGGCCGCAATCGAAGTTAGAAAAATCGACGAGGGTTGTACGAATGTAGAGAAAGCTCGAGAGGTAAGCCAGGACAAAGCAGTGTGGTGGTCCATTTTCTGTACCTACCCCTCCGGGGAAACGGTTAGTTAGTGAGTTTATTTCGAACACAAATATGAACGTGTTATCTTGTCTTAAGTATCATCATAATCATCATTAGCCGTCTGTCATCCACTGCTGAATGTGGGTCTCTCCCAAAGTACGCCACTGCCCCCTATCCATTACCGCTCCCATCCATCCAGGTCCAGCAATCCTCTTCAGATCGTTGGTCCAGTGGGCAGGGGGACGTCCAACTCTGCGGAATCCTGTACGCGGTCTCCACTCCAGAACCCGTCTCCCCCATCGGCCGTCTGTTCTCCGACAGATATGGCCAACCCATCGTGACTTCAGCCCGCCAGACCTCAGTCACCTTGGTTTGTTGACGAATAAATTCGTTTCTAAATCTGTTCCTCAAGGTTATTCCAAGCATGGCTCTTTCCATGGCGCGTTGGGCGACTTGGACTCTTAAGTATCACACTGTAGTAAACGCAAATAATATTAAAAATTCATCGTTTTATTTAAATTAAATCAAAAACTTTTCTGGCACAGGGCCCCGACGATGAGGTCACCAGCCAGTTGTATAAATGCCATTTTATTGATGGAAGGTTAAGAGAAAAATGAGTAAAATATATGCTATTCCCCCGGAAGAGTCTCGCGCCACCTTTACCAACATTCGACAGCAGGTCCATTGTGCTAGCCGTTTCGGAAAATGAATAATGCAAATCTCGTGAGCTGTTCAAGCCAGAACGCACCGAGAATTATCATTTCTGTTTCTGGGAACGCACGAGGAGGATGCCAACCCGATGCCTTAATTAGTATTCATCGGTGCCGATAACACAATTAAATTCTTGTTAAATTTCTCAGACAGAATGACGTTTGTATAATATTTTAATTAATAGATTCGTTGACGCTGCGCCGAACTCGATATAAAAAAGCGTCCGATTCAAAAATCGTTCAGTTGAATAGGTTTAATTTATCAGACGCCACACTGTGAAGACGTTACCAAAATCTACCTCTGCATATCTTCTATCATATTCTATTCTATTCAATTCATACAAAAAACTTCAATCATTGTACAAACATATTTTTTCTAAGAATGAAACGTAAACATTTTTGTTTTAATATAAAAAATCATTCATATCTTAGATCATTCAAATAAATAGAAGATATGAATCAAAACATTAATGATGTCTTGATCTTAGCCGTTGTATCTTATATATACACATATTTCATATATAGACTTGGAACCTATCATATATCCTAAGATAGTACGTAAATTCGAAATATCTTACCATATAAATTAACTAACTAACCATCACGCCGTTTCCCCGGAGAAATAGGCAGAGAAGATGGACCGCCACATTGTTCTATCCTGACTTAACTCTCGCGATTGTTCCTACTTCGAGCATAGCTTATCAGCAATTTATAGATTTGCTCATGCCATCATGACGTATGGAATAGAGGTCAGAGCCGATACCAATAGAACTAAGAACCTTTTTAGAGTAGCAGAAATGCGAACCCTACGCTCCATCGCACGCAAGACCCTCAGAGATCGAACCAGTAATGAAACGATAAGGTCTGTCTGTGATGTTGAGGACATAGTGTGATGGGGAAGAAGCAGAAGAAGCTTTACCTTTTACTTTTATACCACGTGGACCGCATAGAGAATACAAGAATTACAAAAAATGTTAAAGATGAAAACCCAAGCAGCAAGAGATTACCAGTAAGGCCGCCGATGAGATGGAGGGATGGCTGAACATCATCATCCCAGGACAGCCCACCGTCACAAACTAAGAGGAAGAAGCAGAAGAAGAAGCTCATGCCATGTCTTCCATGGCCTCTCTCGACTTTTTTTCCATTCACACTACTTGTATATATCATTTAAACTAACGGAAGCCCTATTTTGAATGTTTTTTTTTATAAATATTTATTAAAAATCTTTTTCTCGTTTAAATTATATTCTATTATAAAAGGAAATAACATTTTATTCAAGTAATAATGTGCACAAAACGATGTATTAAGTATACCGAACGAAGTAATTGAAGGCAGATGATCGCGTCCTAAGTAAAATTTAAAAAAGGATCATATACCATAGATATGAAACGTATACCATAGATGAGAGACGAATGGTTAAAAAGTTGTATAGAACAATAAATCTTTGACACTATAAGTAGGTAATTCTTTTTAAAATATTATAAAATACTACCTGATCTTTATCATTCTTATTTCAAAAAAATAATTAGTGATTTTCCGAATTCATTTTTTTAGTTTCGAATATCATTTTGATTTCTTGGTTTACAAGTACTCCACAACTTCATCTCCAAGAATGAAATTTCCAACATGTGGGGGAGCAATAGCCTTCGGGTTGGTACTCCCGAAAAGACAATATCCAAGAAGAAGAAGAAGTACTCCACAACGGAAGTTTTTTTTAATATCGTTCAAGTCTTGATAAGGGTGAATGATGCTTTATGACTTAATTATATATTATAATATTTATCATCCTCACAAGATTATATTCTTTGTTTTAAACAAACTAAAACTAAACAAACTAACCATCACGCCGTCTCCCCGAAAGGGCAGGCAGAAAGAATGGACTGTCACACTTTAAATTGTTTCGAAATTCAAAATATAAACGCTAATCTTTCGATTACGAGAATTGTGTTAAAATAAATGTTTTTTTTTGTACGTGGTTAGAGCTAATATAAATATTTTTGGTCTAATTCATTGATAACCTTTTGTAGTATACAAAAACAAAATATTCACAGCAATTCAGAATAGATAAAATACGTAGCCTAATTGTTAACATAACCTATTTAAACCATGCAAAAATGTGGAATTTGTGGTCAAATAAGTTATCGCTATAAGATATAGTTTTAAATAATTCCAGAATGTAGACCTTGAAATATCAATGAAACAATCTTACGCCAAAACATATTATTTCTTGAGATGATTCCGTCTTCTTAAAATTGTATAATTCCTAATCATCTTATTCGTGTTGATAGGAAATATTTAATATTTATAATAATACACATTTGTACAAAATAAATATTTTTAATATGTATTTGGATTAATAAATACCATGCCATTAAATTAATGTATGGGAGAGTGGAGAAGGATATTGAAAGAAGGGTTGGGGCAGGTAGCAGAGTAAATGGTGCACTTAAAGTTGTCATCGCAAACAAAAGCCTACCCATAAAAGCTAAGATGGCAGTGCACAATGGTGTTCTTGTGCCGACCCTTATGTATGGAAGTGAAGCATGGAACTGGCAATAGAAGGATGAAAGTAGAATAAATGTAGTAGAAATGAGATCTCTAAGACGAATGTGTGGTAAATCTGTATATGTTAGAGTGTCAAATTCAAGTATATAAGAAGTGAATGCGGTGCGAATGAAAGTGTTATGTAAAAAATAATGAAAGGGTCGTTAAGATGGTTTGGACACATGGAAAGAATGAGTAAAGACAGAATGGTGAAGACGACGTGAACGGAGATAGAAATAAAGCAAGACCGAGGAAAACGTGGCACGATCAAATCAATCAAATATTAAATGTCGGCAATGTGAGGAGTCGAAGAAATCGACGTGCGTGCATGAAAAGATGTATGAATGTAGAGAAATCGAGAGAATTATGTCAGGACAGAACAGTGTGATGTTCCATTCTTTCTGCCTACCCCTCCGGGAAGACGTGGTGATGGTTAGTTAGTTAGTTAGTTAGTTAGTTATTTGAATTAATAACTAAACTCTAAAAAAACAACCTGTCGCCTCTAAAATATCAACCTGTAATCCGTTTAGAGACACCAAGCTGGGCTAAAAATAAACTAAGAATCTATATGTTTGAGAATAGCGTCTTGACAATGATCTTGGAAGCATATAATTAATCAAGAGATTTGCACAATGACCCAGCAGCCGCTTATAAGGAGCACCGTGAGAACCTGTCGTTTAGTATGGATTGGCTATGTATATCGAGCCGAAGGGATCACAGCAAGTACTCGTATGCGTTACGACTAGCTGGAGCAAGACCTTAAGGAAGACCTAGTCAATTATTTTTGCCTACCCCTTCGGAGAGACGGCGTGATGGTTAGTTAGCTAGTTTGTTCGATTGGTTAAGTTTACGAATTGTCGAATATTAAACCCGTATTTATATTTGAACGAAGGCAGTAAAACTGGTCATACTGTAGCTTATTTATAAAACTAATTATGACGTATTATACAATAGAATTAGTTCCACTTTTTGACTGGTAAAAATAAAATAGAATTACACACTAATTGGGTGATAATTTAATTGTTCGCTGATATATTTAATTGTTTCCATTAATTACATGTACCTACTCTTATTTTCTTAATATTATATTCATATGTTAAGATTACAGCTACATTTTAATTAAAAAAACAAAACATTACATTCAGCAATCTTACCTATTATGTATGATACATTTTATTATCATTGTTAGTGTATTTTAATATTTAAACATCGCTTTAATTAAGATGCGTATATATCGAGTGAGCAGCCAAAAGTATATTTTGAAACTAATAACAATTGTTAAAACTTTGTACATCGAAAAGGATATGTCATATCCGAACATGTCCATGAAAAGTGTAATAAAGTGTTGAAAAATACTAAGTGAAGTTATTTATTCAAATACTAGCTGACCCGGCGAACGTCGTACCGCCTCAGAATCAATAAATGTTGTGTTAACTTATTAGTTGAATTAAATTCAGTTATTTATTAAGTTAAGATGAATAGTCAAAATGAATTAAGTTCAATAATTGTGCAAAAATCAAAATGAAAAGTATTTGAATTACATTGATATGAATGTAATTCACATGGCAGCAAGGGATATGCTTTATTGAAGCGAATCGAAAGGATTTGCATAGCATTGTTGGACTACTTTCTTTTAAACTATTATATTTGCTGGATGGGATGCACTCGGGTCGATTTTATTCCGATGTTTTAATGGTTATTCTGCTATTCGGGATGGAGATAAATCCAACAAAGCAAAGATCTTCAAAATCTGTCCAGCCGTTCTTGAGTTATAAACGGTGTAACTAACACGACTTTGTTTTATATACGAGTATATAGATCGATGAATCCACAATACAAAGTGAAGGCGAATATAGAAGAAAATAAATAGGTTATGTTGTATATTAAATTTTATTTATTTATTTAAAAATATTTATTATATCACAACTTTTAAAACGTAACAATTTATTACTTATTGTACCCAGTTATTTGTTGTAAATATTATGTGTTTAATTTATAAATATATGAATTTACTACAGTATCCTTAAATATTTTTAATTACACTTATTTTTAGTCCATTGTTTTGGCCGAAACACTATGATACTTCAACATTATTACCTTCTGTTAAAATTTAAAACACTATTTTAATATGAAAATTTCTTTTTATTCACTGAGAGTGTCGCGACAGCTGTTTCGCAGCTGCAACATTTTATTGTAACACCTGATGATGCCAACATCGGCCGAAACAGCTGTCGCGACACTCCCAGTGAATAAAAATAAATGTTGATATTATAACAGTCTTTTGAATTTTAACAGCAACACTTATTTTTATCTAATATAATTATTATCATGTATATTTACTTTTTACAGATATTTATCAAAGAAACAGCAATAAATTGAGGAAAGGATTGAAAAATCAATCGTTCTGATTTTATTTAAATAAAATCGGATTTGTAATAAGTTAAATAAACTCGTGAAAATGCATTATTTTATATTGTATTTTTTAATAAATTTATAAATATTTTTACTCTCTTAGACGGATATAAAGATGGGTTGGTTATTCCATAAGCTTTCTTTAAAGAAAAGTGAATCATGATTTTTATTATTACTTCTTATAGTTTCGACCGGTTCACGGGCTTCGTGGTCTCTTCTGGTGAATAAACACATAAGATAGGAACGAACTGCTATAACTGGTCGAAAATATAAAAAGTACAGTGGAATACATAAAAAAATAATTACAAATATGCATATTTTGTTTCATTACCAAGAAGTAAGAAAGTAGTTCCAAATAGTAAAGAGATATGAAAAACTGATTTATTTTTACATATGTATACTGATGAATGTGGTATAGCCACGCCTTGGTAAAATGTCCCTACATTTTTTAGAAAATTCGAATATACACCATTTATATGCATAATAACACCATCTTGGATAAGTTAAAAGTGTACATGCCTTGTAAATAAATTGTTTAAATTCAAACTCGTAGAATCGAACATTCTAAAACCAAAATGGAACTGAACACCAATTTTAACCGACTTCTTAGGAAAACTTTTTTACTTAGAACCTCGGGTCATCTGATTTTTATCGAATAAATAGTTATGTTACAAGAATGCAAATTTAATTTCGGATTCACATGGTTATAATAAAGTAAAAAACATGGGAAAGATATGAATGATTTATGATAATTGACAGAAATAATACCTATCTAAAAAGTCGTGTAAAAAGCAATTGAATATTAATCTTCCACATATTGAAAAAAAAAAGGTTTTTGCATGAGTCGGACTTTGAATACAGCGCATTTCAATTTAAATGCATTAACGAAGCTATATACTATCTGTAACAAGGGATGGCATATCTATTGCATACCCACACACCTTAAAAAACGTCAATTTTTAAAATCATAATAACCGTTTAAGTACCTACTTTGTTTTGTAATACGTAAAAAGAAAAGTACTTACTTTAAATGTGAGTCCTTTTCTGTTAATTTATTTTCGAACTTAACACTATTCGTATTTCAAAATTAAACAAATGAATATAGCATAACTTCGTGCAACTTGATTTGTTCGGTCGGTACTCCTTCTAATCCTCTTAGTTTGAAGATAGAATCACAACTGGTATCGTTTTCGCCGTTTTAATGTTTATATTGATGGTATAAAATAATTTTTCTTCCGCCATTGTGCCGCGTCTCCACGTTTCCATCTTTGGGAATAGACCTATCCTTGAATGGCCGGTTATAACAAAGGTTTATACGACTTTTTGTATTATTACTGAGTACGTGATATGTGATGTAATTCGTATACAGTTGACATGACTCAATACCACGGAGCTATTAATAAATTAGTTAGATATTTTGTACTGCAACATTTTACGAAGAATTAAAAATAAATAAATGCTTTTGCCTTTGAAATAATCACTATTTAAATAAATACCTACACGATCAGCCATAGTATGTTGTTATATATATTCACACAATTTTTTATAAGTAATTTTGATTTGTTTAAACCTTTTTTTTCGGAATTACAACATTAACGATATCAATAAGGTGGTATTCTTTCAAGTAATGCTAATGTTACGTATGAACACCGTTCCGCTAATTTTAAAACTTAACAATAGTTAGATTACTCTTCCCATTATTATCACCAAAGAATGATCGATTCCAACGCCTGGGAAAAAGCCATCAAGTTTATTTTGTAATTTAACTACGTATTGGTATTTTTATTTATAGTTTCTGTCTTTTTGACTTTTAAAAGACAACTAATCATCACGCTGTCTCTCCGGAGGGGTAGGCAGAAAGAATGGACCACCACATTGTTCTGTCCTGAAATACTTGCTGACTCGCTTCCTCTACATTCATATATCCTATTTTAAATAGCAAAAAAATTAATTCATGAATTATAATGTTTTATTTGTAAACTTATGAGAACAAGAATTCTATAATATAATTATGCAGTGTTATAAATTAGAACGCTTTTTGATATCAACTTGATTCGAATTTAGTAAACCCTCAATTAGGAGAACGATGTAAACATTATAAAGCTTATCTTGTTCTTTTTCTTCTTTCCCTTTGCCATTTCCCATCATCTGGGATCGGCCCTCCTCGTATGAAGACGCTATTTCTATCCTGACTCATCTTCACTGTCAGGTTCTCGTTCTGCAGCTCTTTTTCCATGTTGGCCTACCAATGGGTGCCCTCTACCTTCCTTTTGTGGGAATGCCAGGGCTTTTTAGACAATATTTTTGCTGTATCTTCGCATCACATGACCTTAATTATAAAGCTTTATTGTAAATGTATTAATTTTTAAAACATTCTCACGATGACGAAACATTACTACTTGACTAGAAATATGACTACATAAATAAACCAATTAAATAAATTTATTAAACTTTTATCGAATGTATTAATATTCAAATAAGTATTTCCATTCAAAATAATATCTATATTTGTTGTTGACTACAAGGAGATCATGAGGCAGACTAAGCAAAAGATGGGAAGGCTGCGTTGAAGAGGACTGGGAAAAAATTGGAAAGATCTGGAGATTGGAGAGAGATGGCCAGGGACAGGAGCCAGTGGAGAACTGTTGTGGAGGAGGCCAAGTCCCACACCAGGATGTAGCGCCGAGCAAAAGAAGAATTATTGTTGACTACTTGAAGTAATAGTTTCAATTTAATTGAAAACCCAATTTCATTGAATCATTCAAATTGAACCGTGCCAACAGCTGTGGACTCTTTAACGTTATTTCCAATGTAACAATTTGATAATCGTCTCCACGGTAATGTCTCTGATCAGTAACCTCAAAATTGTTTAGATATTCGGCCTTTGAACGGGTATTTTATTCTCAGAGCGTCTTTATAATTTTGTTTACTTGATTAGTATGCGGCGCCACCGATATTTTATTATAAATCAACACTAAACGCTATAGAAACATTAAAACTGTTTACTATATATGTATATACATGTAAATTCACAAAAATCTGTATTCTTCTACAAATTTTATCATCTCAAAGGTTTTTCCTATTATTTTCGTAATTTCTTGGAATCAAACATCCGCAAATTAAAAAAATAATAATATTTAAAAAAATCACCAATTCATAGAAATGGTATAATCCCATACATCATTATTATAATTGTACTTTAATGAAAATATACTTTAAGTCATTGTGGAATTACAAACAAAAAATGTTTTGTTTAAAAAACATTTTTCTCCTGTATTCATTATAAGGGGAGTAAACGAAATAAAAATAATGAAAAAGTCTTTTATGTTTGTCATCGCTTTGTTTTGCGGATTCACATTTAACTTTTTTGCACTTTTCACAAATATGTGCACTTTTCACAAATATGTGTGTACTTTTCACAAATAAGTACACTTTTCACAAATATGTTCACTTTTCACAAATATGTGCATTTTTCACAAATATGTACACTTTTCACAAATATGTGCACTTTTCACAAAGACATCCAACCATCCATCTTTAGTACCGTTTAAGTTTTAAAAAAAATCACACCGAGTAATGTGATTTTTTATTTAATATGTAGTCGCACCGATTATTAAAATCATAAGGAAATATCTAAAAATAAATAATGCAAAATATAAATATATTCCATGGAATCTCTTGGTAATCTAATCGACCCACGTTTCGAGATCATTACAGTCTCTTTCTTCAGGATAGCAATTGGATGTTTTTAAAACGCGACTACCTCCTATCCATTGCCACTTCCATCCATCCACGTCCAGCAATCCATACAATATCGTCGGTCCAGCGGACAGGGGGACGTCCAACTATATGGAATCCTGTGAACGGTCTACACTTCAGAACCCATCTTCCCCATCGGCTGTCGGTTTTCTGACAAATATGGCCAGCCCACCGCCACTTTAGCCCGTCTATCCTCAAGGGTCACCAAGTTGAATGATGTAGCTCTGAGGAAATCTACCAAACGTGAAAATCTACGCGCATCAATTCAATATATAATTCAAATATAATAGCAATCATTGTCCACACACCAAAATAACAATATTTTAAAGTTTTAATCATGTCTATATATAGGAAACATAATATTGATTTGATACGTACTAAAATCAAAAGACAAAATACACATAAATAAATTTTCTTCTCTCTACTCTATGGCCGCGTGAGTACAACTAATGCGGTGTTCTATTTAATATGAGTCCACATATTACAGTTCCGTATTGTTGCCCAATAATATATTTTGGCAAGGAATATTTTCATGTAGTCTGACAAGGTAGGGGAGATGTAGGTAATGGGAGTCACTTAAGCGAGAATTGAAAAAAAAACCAAACTATTAGTTAACTATTTATTGCTTAAGCCTTATTATAAACTTTAGTTATTAAACTATTAATTGAGATCACCTTTAATCACTTTGGCTTTTTACTTTTGGAACAATAATCATTTGAAAAAAAAACAGGTTTGACCACCATTGCCCACATCTGTTGGCAATGGTGATCAGCATGTTGGCAATGGGGGTCAACACAAATCGTACACATAATTGCAAGCTGAGTCCCACCCAGTGCAATCTGAATGAGCCCAAAGTCCACATGAAGTGCATCGGAACCACATCTCATTATCTCGCCCGAATTCGCCGCATACAAGACATTGGTTGTCAGAATCTTCTGCATCATCGTTTTTGTCGTCCTGGTAAAAGTCATTAGTGTTCATATCTGACGCTGAAGTATTGTTCGATTCCTGCAGAATTTTCTTCTTGATCTATTTTTTTCGCGTACCTCTTCTGAAGACTCGAAAATGGGATGTTCATTGTTTTCCCGGCTTTTCTTATTAAATAACCTTTTTCATCGATGAGCTCCACGGCCTTTTTCAGGTTAGCTATAGACCAGTTAGCCTTATTTGTCTTTCTAGGACAAACGTTCGGTATCTACAAACCAAAAATAAGATTATTTTATCGAAGACAGGAAATGTTAACAATAAGGGTCACCTGACTCCGATTGCCTACATCGGTAAAAAAAATAAAAAACCTACCTTGACATAAAAGTAAAAGTGATAGTGGTAAAATGAGTTTGAAATCATGATCTAAAATGCTTTAGTCATTACATATCACAAGCGCAAAAAGAAACACTCAGTAGTTTGATCCTTACCTTCGGATTTGTCCACTCGAAAAATTAGATCAGAAGGGCCCGAAAACTTGTTACGTCTACCACTCTCTAGCACGTGATGCGAACTGAGTAAGCTGCCTACCGCGGATGTTACCGGCAAACAGCTAGCGTATGACGTCACTGAAACCGCCATCACGCGTATTGTTTTCGAATTAAAGGGGTGACTCCCATTGCCAACTGACTCCCATTGCCTACATCTCCCCTATTATACAAGTAGACAATATTCCGTCGTTCCCATTCAAGTGAATCAAAAATGTTTTCTATGATTCTCCACCGGTCCCTGTCCAGATTTTTTTTATATCATAATATAATCTTGAGTCGTTTGAAATACGAGTACATCACGCTTACTTATTAGAACATTCTGAGTTTGAAATTTCAATTTAGTAACACTCACAAACAAACATCGCATCTATTCATGTTTTGTTTTGAAGTGAGGTTATAGAACATTCCCAAAAAGCTTTTTTACGCGAATAGCATCCATACAGCTAGAATAGTATTAAGTTTTCTTAAGTATTCCTAATCAGTAAATATATTTATTCAATTTGAGTGTTTAACCTCATCTCTAGGTTATTTTTGTAACACTTAAAACCAAGAAATGGTTATTCTAATCGTGAAAATGAACGCAGTATAAGATAACATTTTATAGTACATGCATACGTGGAATTTTATGGATTTAATTTGAATAGAAGTCTAATGATCGCTCTTATCTTCCCCTCGGGAACAGACTTTTTTTATAAATACAATCCCAACCCTAACTGGTCTTCCATTCCTTGACAAAAATGTAAGACTTTATCATAAACCCTAAATCCCCCCATCGCCCTCTTTCGGAGGGACACTCCGGGCCATACATTTAGCCCCATCATAAAACAACTACCAAATCACATTCCAACAATGTTTCCTACAGACGTAAGAGGAATAGCCATTAGAGCTGAACCTCCGTAAGCCAGAAGATCCAAGTTCAAGTTCAATGCTTTACTTAATATAATATATTATTTCATATTATAATTATTATTTTGTTGAATCGCTCTTTACAACATTACAGCGCAAGCCAAATCGATATACCTATCATATTGATTCTCATGACATAGATAATATATCGCCAATATGTTGACACGTGAATTTTACACCAGAACAAAGGCAGTGTGACAATCATACTGCCATCGTCGGGAATCGAACCCGGGACATTTGGTGTGACAGTCTTGCCATTCTGCCACGAAGGTCGTATTTGTGATTGTACAAAAAATAAATTGTTACCCATACAAATTTTATGAAAAAATGGCTCAAAATGCCTTCAAATGTAATTAATTAATCTACAATTTTGTTTTTTTTACTTCACATGTTATTTTAGTTGACTGCACAAATTATTAACTATAAATATATAATTATTTAATTACTCATATCGTAATGGTGTAGGCATCAACATCTCGATCAAACTGAAACGAAAAGTCTATGAAGCCTGCGTTCTGCCAGTTTGTACTTATGGCCTTGAAACTGTTACATTGTCCAAACAAAGTGCCGAGAAACTACGAGTGACCCAAAGAGCCATGTTAGGAATAAGCTTAAGAGACAGAGTCAGAAACGATACGATGAGAGAAAAAACAAAGGTCACTGACATCATCCATCGGGTGGCGACTCTAAAATGTCAATGGGCAGGTCACGTAGCCAGATGAAATGTGGACAAGAAGACTGCTGACTTGGAGACCGTGGACGGCAAAGAGAAGTACAGGGCGACCGCAACTACGGTGGAAGGATGATCTGAACAGACACGTCGGAATAACCTGGATGCAGTCTGCACAGGACAGAGTGACATGGAACCGAATGGAAGAGGCCTTTGTCCAGGAGTGGACGGGAATAGGCTGAGGAAGAAGAATAGAGTAGGCACGCTTATATACAAATATTATAAATTTATTATGAATTATATATTCCTCTCCTTCTATTCTCTATATATCTCTCTGCTGGATGTTGGCCTCCTCAAATAGTCATCATTTTTTCTGTATTGCGCAATTCATATCCATCTTCTTCCCCCGACTGGAATTGTCGTCAGCTAAACTTTTCTGGGGTCGACTGATGTCTCATTTCCCTTCTAATGGGGTCCACATCAAGACTGTTATATACATTATTATGCAAATATATATTAGATGGCCGAAATTATACATGAATCATGGGGCGTTTATGAAATCTCACTCTTTGAATTTATACATTTGTATGCTTTTCTTTGTAAGAAAGACAGTTGCACTGAAGGATGTCATCGGTGAATTTATAATCACGAAAGATGTTTCAAAGAACGAATTAATTATGCACCGTTTACAAAGTTACGTGTGAAAAGTAGAGCCTTTCAACGTATTCTTGAGACATTTATTAAAATAAAATCAATGACAAATGGTCTGGGTGCCATTTTAATGTAAAATGATTAAATTCTTTTTGAATAATGTAACAGCACAATACAGTTATATTCTTTCAAATCTTATGTAGGTGCTTCTTCTTCTTGTTCTGTCACACCTCCGTGGTGCATAGGGCTTCAAGAAATCTTCTCCACCCGACTCTATCGCTTGCCTGATGCCTAACATCATCCCAAGTGAGACCTGTTGCTTTGACCACGTCCTGTAGGGCTCTTATTGGTCTTCCAGATGCTTCTAGGTCTGCCTCGCTTTCTCTTTCTCTCTTTCCCCCCATAGGAGACCAGTTTAGTGCGCCCTGAGCGATGCAGGCTGGGTTCCGTCTCAGGGTGTTTGATTTGACACTGTTTGGGGCCAATAGATCTTGAATATTGAACGAAGGCGCCTATTTATAAACACCTGGAGTTTTCCAATAACGTCCGCGGTAGATTTCCAAGTTTCACATCCGTACAGCAGTACGCTTGTACTACATTCGCATTATTTTTTAAATTATTAGTGATACTAGAAATATGGTTTAAAAATGTTATTTATCTTCTTAACCCTTAAATCACTGAAATAGAAATATGAGAAATTCCGTCTTGAGAATTTTGGTTCTAGTAAGATTTTAGGCTGACAGACATGAATATGAAGTCCATTTTTTTTTTAAATGTTAACCTGAGGGCGCTAGGTGAAACAGGTGAAAGACCCTCTGTAGACGGTCTTAGTGGGTTAGCTTTAAAAAATAAAACAATGTGCTGTATAATTTATGTAAAACAAATGGTTTTTATTCAATGCGAAAACTCGATAAATGGGTAAAAATTAATCATTCATTTACATGATAGTCTTTAAAACAATTTTTTGCTTTAGAAAAGCACAAGTGGCGGTTACATTTAATGCAAAATGGGAGTGTATCCGATGTTTTACACAATTTGCGCGATTTTTTTGATCCCCATTCAGGAAAATGATTCATTCCATCAAATCTCACACTTGACACTGGATGAGTTGCTTTTTTACCAACACAATTGCTGGAAGTTGGTTGTGTGGCAGATGGACGGCCAACTGAGCGTTTCTCTTCTGGCTTACAGAGGTTCAGCTCTAGAGACACACAGTTATTTAGCAAAACTCACGCGAAAAGCCTTTATCGTCATATCTTTAATTTTTTCCTGATTAGTAACCACAGTTTTATTCTTGTCAGCGTTGAGTCTTCTATACAAAATGAATGCATTGGTTATAGCCATGTCCAGAAGATGGTAAAAGATTCTGGTTACCATGTCCTGAGTTTTAATTTTGAGTCCATTGCGACCCAAATACCTTTTTACGCCACATTATTTCTACGCCACATTATGTGCCGTATCAGGTCTCCCTGTCTGTGGTGATCACTGGAAATAATGCTTTCTCGACACAGTGATTTCCTGGGAAGTGTTACTGGAGTGGTTTATCGTTGCCGTCTCCGGGGATCTTTTGTAGGGGTATCGATTCTGTGACGCATAATATACGCCATACGCCCTCTCCTTGTCTGCTATGACCCTGATGGTGAAGTCGGTGATCACATTGCCCAGGACTCGCGAGATCACGAGAACCACTCTAGGACTTACTGAATGTCTTGCTTTTGTTATGAAATATGGCATTTTACTCCATTTTATAGATACATACCTTCCAGCAGAATATATATCACCATTGCACTTCCAGTCATTCGAGTCCCCTATACAATATAAAATCGCTGTCAGATTAAAATAGAAATTCTACGAAATCGGTACGTATTTGGCAAAAGGTCCCAGATGCGTGTTTTGTGAAATTGAGTTAAATATACCATCAGTATTATTTTTGCACACTTTATGTTTTGACAAACGTTAGAGCTGTACTTTTTTTATTGCATTTTTTTACGTTTTTTGAACAATTGCATTCAACCCATATTTTTTTTAAATATATATTTTTAATTTAGTTACTGATATATCTCGTAGATAACGTTATGCTAAGTAAATTGATATTTGTAATAAACAATTTGGAACACAAATAACATTTTTATAAATAATCCAAATAATGTAAAAACTTATGTCCAGTCTGTCGATGCCAGCGAGCCTGGCGAAACCGGTCGCTGTCTAAATAAAGACAAAGTGGAAGTAGTTAAAAAACTTCGTTTTATTTAATTATTATTTAAAATGAACTTCCATCAAGAGATTTCAGTAAAATCATTTGATTATCGTAAAAACTTATTTTTGCTCTCCTGTAAAATTAATAAAAAAGCATTTGGGACATTTTGCCAAATAGGTACCGAAATATATTTATGTTTTTAATGGTATGTACCAACATCAATTAAAACTGCTGTGTTTGTCCTATAATCCCTCCGTCAATAATAATCTCTATGAAAATATCAAGTACCTATTGCATTTTATGTGAAAAACATGTCCGTCTCCCAGAGTGGCTATTATCGCAGCCTGATTTAAAACGGTACCTTTTTCAGGTCATCGCATTTTGAGAGCATCTATTTTTAAATGGAACCACACAAATAATAAAATTGCAACCAAAATCAGAATATAGTTACTACTGCCTATATCAAAGAGCCATTGAATCATTTGCATTTAAATTTTGCTAGAAAAACGTAAGTTTTTCGTCACGTAGCAGTGTGTCGTGACGCGCCACAATGATGTAAGAAGTATATCCCTATCAATTGGACTTGGACTTGGATCTTCTGGCTTACAGAGGTTCAGCTCTAATGGCTATTCCTCTTACGTCTGTAGGAAACATTGTTGGAATGTGATTTGGTAGTTGTTTTATGATGGAGCTAAATGTGTGTCCCGGAGTGTCCCTCCGAACGAGGGCGAGGGGGGATTTAGGGTTTAGAATTATAGTATTTTGTTTAAAAAAAGTCAGAGCGTGTCCCGACACGTCAAATGATGGGCACGCTCACCGTCACGTCAGCAATCGCCACGACACGATTCACCACAATAGTATGTTTCTGCTTTTGTAAAAGTTTTATTAAATTTTATTTGAGTAACATTTTTCATCTTGCTAGGGCATTATCAAAAGCGTTTGTTTAATAACGTCCGGGCAAAGAAAAACATGCCACGCACATAAAATCTAATAAAACTTCTAGAAAATGGACATTGTCATTTGTATTAATTAATATATTAAATACTAAGTGATTTGACAAATATATGTTTTGTAACGTGAAATATAAAACAATATTATTAATTTATTGAAAATTAAGAAGTACCATAAATGGTTATCACGCCTTCTTATCGAGGAAACCCGATTGGGTAAAATTAATGTTTCTATTAATTGTACCTAATAGTTAAAGTTTGCATAAATTATTTTAGGTATACTGTAAATAAAACTCATCCCTTCTTTCTTATTTTTGTCCTGTCACACCTCCGTGGTGCATAGGGCCGCAAGGAACCTTCTCCACCCGACTCTATCGCATGCCTGATGCCTAACATCATCCCAAGTGAGGCCTGCTGCTTTAACCTCGTCCTGCAGGGTTCTTCTCCAGGTGGCTCTAGGTCTGCCTCGCTTCCTCTTTCCCCCCATAGGGGACCAGTCTAGTGCGCCCTGAGCGATGCATGCTGGGTTCCGTCTCAGAGTGTGACCGATCCACTGCCATTTGCGTCTAGCGATTTGTTCTCTAATTGGCTTTTCGCCATCCATGGTCCAGAGAACGGCATTTGAAACTATTTGGGGCCAATAGATCTTGAATATTGAGCGAAGGCACCTATTTATAAACACCTGGAGTTTTCCAATAATGTCTACCATAGATTTACAAGTCTCACATCCGAACAGCAGTACGCTTTTAACGCTACTGCTGAATGTTTGGAGCTTGAGCTTTCTAGAAATGATAATGGAACGCCAAATAGGGTGAAGCATAGCGAAACTTCCCCTTGCCTTGTTGAGTCTGCTGGCTACATCTTTCTCCGTACCTCCCGAGTCTGCTATCATACTACCGAGGTAGCAAAAGCTGGTCGTGGTCACAAGGGGGACACTGTGGAACAAGATAAAAACTCATAGTTAGAGCATACATTGACCAGTTAATCTATACATTTTAAATAGGAACACATATTGATGTGATACTTATAATACCAAAAACGTGCGTTATTTATTCATTTGTATTTCTTGCCAACTATCGTTGATGGGGGTGTTTAAAATTTGTTTATGGCTCAAGAGAACACATCATTTCCGATGTGGCAGAAAAGCCAATATCTCAGACAATCGAATATTACAGTACTTTTAAAAAGTCAAATTTAGAACATCTGTCTTTTGTCATAGCTAAAATTCGAACCATTTTGCATAAAATTAAATTTCTTTCACACCGATGGTTTAAATATATCATCATTATGATATTTATATTGCCAATAATTATCAGTTATCTACCTTAAAATGACTCAAGCCTAAAAGTTACAAAATATCTTTCCTGGGAATTTTAAATTTGTTTTTATGCTTCAAATCGAACAAATGATTTGTATTCAAGTACCTACTCTTGTATACTTATATGGTAGGTACACATTTCGATCTGTGCGTGGCCGTATAACTCTTGAATAGTTTAAGCCTCCTTAGTGATATTTTTTCAAGCTTTTTGATCCTGTGTGTTTGCCCCAGTCCTGTTAGGCCCATACGAATTATATTTTTTGTGAAAAACAAGAAACCAATGAAATATAAAATAACATTATTTAACATTAAATTACTACTATCTGTATCTTCTTTAGAGTGTAAAGAAAATGATCATTAACGTAATAGCAAGTTTTGATAAGGACGACAATGAGTTTTTATTTATGCATAATTAAATCTAAATTTTATTTAAATATGCCCTATATTTCACATTAGATTACCAATGTAAATAACACTTCTTCCAAATTCAAATAAATAATAATTTGGAACATTTAAAATGTTGTGCTGCATAGGTACCTATTAAATAAGATAAATAGATAAGGAGTTATTTTGATATTTAGAATCCATTGACATGTAGGAACTGAAAACCTTAGAGCACCCAAGCTATTGGTAGTACCTATTTACGAACGCGGAATTTATTATTTACTTTCAGTTTATCCAAGCCCAGGTGTAAATATAATGGGGCAAATTATGGAGACACATTAATCTCAAGAACTTCTCAGACTGAGCTGCTCATGAAAATTCATATTATTTAATTACTTATCGATGATTTAGTAAAGTATACCGTGCGAGTGAGGAATGTGCTGTGTATACAAAACTTAGAATTTTATATCACCTCGATCATTTCCGCCAGTTAGGCGGGTACCTACGTTTACCTAGTACCTACCTACTTATTATGTGTGTGCGTCGGCGACACGGTATTCCTCTACATCACCTTATAAGCACCCCCAAGCCCCACACTAACTGAACACATTTATTTAAATATTCACGCCCATTGATTTGTTTACATGATCTTGTGTCGGTAATATATTTTTCCACTTATATCGGGAAAACTGATTTTGAAAATGTTTTATTTTTAGTTTTATCAACAAATTCACCATAAAGAAATTGTGTTATACTTTAAAATTGGCATAAAAATAATGGAAGTACTTCAGATAATTAAATAAAATTATTAAAGGTACCCATTTATATTGCAATAATAAAAATATTAAATGCTTTTAGAAAAGTACCCAAAGGGAAACTAGTTTATTATTAAGTGCCTATTTAGAAAATTTGTGTATCTACCTACCCACCTAATTTTTATAAAGGTCAAGAACAGACCCAAATTAGTGTTGTTTCTTTTTTTACTGCGAAATTAACGGAAATTTACTCGAGGTCTGGATATGGTTGTGTAACAAGTTAGGCCAAATATGAAAGTAAGCCACGATTGTCGAATGATCCGTATAATCTAGATTCATCTTGTGATTTATATTCTTCTGTTTACTTTAGTTGTTTATTCCGTAAACAGAATCCACGTAGTCAAACAATAAATTAATGTGTTTTTATGTTTATGTTTTCAAATTATAAACGCTGATTCGGAGTACAGAAATAATTTAAATGCATAAATAAAAACAAATTTCAATGTCATACTGCGTAACGAAAAAGCCACACCCCCGCTGACGTCATATTAATAGCATTCGAACTACAAAATTTATATAATGTCTCAAACCAATGAATATTTTGGCTATTTTCCATGAAAATATCGTACGATCTTTGTTTACGTTTCAGGTTTCAAATGTATATTTTAAAACATTATTTTAAGTTGTTTACTAATTTATTGTTATTGCGAACATGATTATGGCAGCGTTATCATTACCAATGATAAGATTGCCAAATCATGAATTGCCATATATATTGCAGATTAGTGGACAAATATTTTGGCCAATATTTAAAAGAAAACATATGGAGGAAAAGTTCTGTAGCCTATATTAATATAATGTAAAAACTTGTCAATAAACTTAATAATTGATGAAATGAATCATATGGTGTGTATGACAAGAATATAATATATATTTTTCAATTTATAATTTTCTAATTGAACGCAATCTGCGTTAAATAAACGTTTGAATTTAAAAAAATATATATATTTAAATTATTTACGAATAAACAAGTTTGTATGTTGTAAATTTCCACTTTCTCCCATATTAGCTTTTTGTCCTGAAAGGACCTACTATAGGCCATCAGGTTAGAATTACGATAAAAGAGTGTCAATAAAAAAGTAGCACAAGAAAGTAGATGTTAACAGCGCAAACATTTTATCTTTCTGCTTTTCTTTTTGATGATTCTAAATGTTGATCTTATTTTGTGCAATCGTATTCGTTTTTATTGTAAATTGGCTAAATATGGCGAGTTTTCATTAAGTGGTATCCCTAATCAGCTGACAATGTTTTTGTTGTCTATGGATAGGTGGCAAATATTTTTCAATGTTTACGAAGCGCGCGTTGTACGACGATTTTTCTCGCTATATAATATTTTGATTTCCCTCGTTCGTGTTAATGTGATGAAGATGAGTGCGAGCAAACTTGACGCGGTGTACCGGAGTATATTAATCACCAAGTTCTTCACCAAAGGTTGGGGCAAGCCGGACAATCTGCGCAGGTAAGATCGTATCCTGTCAAAAACAATATGCGCCTGATGGAATATTGTGAAAACAATCCGTGACAGTTTGCACGTATTTATGTAACGTTTATAATTAGAATAACCATATGACTTCTTGGAGAATCAACGACTTGGAAATTACTATTTTAATTCGTTAAATGCCCGTGGCAACGCTTAAATATTTGCATAATATAATTATGAAAATTTTATTAATTTTCACCGGTTGATTATTTTCTTTGTTGGTAAATATTTTCGGATGCATTTTTATTCTTGGTTTGTTGAATACGTATAAATGTTTTTGGCAGAAAACACGGTTTTACACAAAATTTAAAAGGGAGTATAGCATCAGCAAACAAATATTTGGCAACGTTTCAACTCTAACTGCCGTTCTAGAAGCAATCATTCGAATATGGGATCAATAATATAATCAGTAACACTGACCCAGACCGTTTAACAATGTGGCTTATAATTTATCTGTCTACATATCAAATTCTCAGCTCAAATAGAATATCAAAATATATCATGATAATTACAAAATCAAATTTTATCTGTTTATATTGGTATTAAAATCTTGCAATAAAGACAGAAAAACTGTAAATCTACGAATATGTTATAATTCATGTTATTAATAATAAAAGGCTAAATGAAAATATATTTAAATTTGTAATTCTGCAATGCGTTGAATCTAATTTATCCTATATATTAAATTATGAAATCTACAGTTAATTTTAAAAAAAAACAGTGGAATAAAAATTAAATAAACACAAATGTCCGGATCGTCCAGCTGACGACAAGTGCACCATCTAAAAGAACATTATGTGTTAAATTATTTTTATTTGTTATTTTATTTTATATCATTGTATTTTATATAATTTGTTTTAGATTTATTGTGTAGACGTTGGACGATTGAAGTGTGTGCGGGAGATGCCTTTTGGTGGCGATGAGGTTCGCAACCCATCACACCGCGTCTCTTGCGGGGGCGAAAAGAGAAGGATGGAGTGCCGCATCCATTCTTTCTGCCTACCCTCTCGGCGAGACGGTGTGATGGTTAGTTAGTTAGGAAATCTATGATTAATATATTTATATGAGAGGCCCGTCACACATTCACAACTGTTATAGGACGCAGCGGCACTCTTTCGTCACTTTGCCCTTGTGCTTTCTAGGCCCCTGTCTAAAAAATTAAATTCTTATATATCTCATACTGTTACATTGATACAACTTATGTATAAAATTTAAATTAAATAAAATACATGCAATTAATCTCTTATCTCTATTGCTGTAGCTGCGTCAATAATAATAATTTAATATAAATAAATACTCTAAATGTAAATCCCTTCATTTTCATAGCTTATTGCGCTAGTATTTCTAAACCCAAACTATTTTCATCCAACGTCACTTTAGAAATACCTAATCACATATATTGATTTATAGAAAATTGGAATTCATATATTATTATTATTATTATAGTGTTGAATAGCTGTTTACATCATTACAGCACAAGCCAAATCATTGTAAAGGGTATAGCTATTATATTCATTCTCATGACATGTGATAGGTAGCTAATCTACGCCATTTTATTGTGAGAATATTTCACCAGACCAAAAACAGTGAGAGAATCACACTTTTAATGCGGAGAATCAAATCTGGGACCATCGGTGTGGTCATAGCTGTTGTCACTCTGGCATGAAAAGGTCGTCTATGTACTCGAAAAAATAAAATGATTAACATTTCTAAAGTGACAATATCAAAAACACCTTATTGACCAAGTAATATATCTGAACTCTGTATAACGGACAGCCTAAATACAAGGAAATCCACACTTCGTCCAACAAACTTCTCGGCAATAGGAAGATTAGTTGAGCCGAAGCGTTGCCCTACTACAAATTTCGGGGATCAAGCCTTTGCGGTAGCCGGTCTATCAGCTTGGAACAATCTCCCTTCACACCTTAGACGCATAAATGATCCGACAGATTTTAGATCTAAGCTGAAAACCCACATTTTTTGTATTTCATACCCAACTTAAAACTATTTTGTTCTATTATACTTTCTAACCGATCGCGAATATCGGATACAGTGTTCATATTTAGATTTTTAGATTTAAAACACGTCTTAATGCGCCCTTGAGGTGATTACATCCCAAAAACGGCGCTTTAAAAGTTAGCATATTATTGTGTCACTTTAGAAATATTAGTGCAATATGATACAATTGATTAGGCCACATTATTCAAAGGATTTATTAAAAAAAATAAACAAAATTTCTGTTATTAGCCTTTTTCATGTTTGAGTTTATTTTTTTCATGGCTTCACTGTAGTCTAATACATAATAGAAGGGAAATCTAAGATTTATAAATTAATAAATAATATTCCTACATGAAGTGCCACTGAGAAGAGAACTGATTGATGGTTATAAATAATACGAATGCGTCAATCTAAAATGTTAATCTTCGTATCTTATTGTGATCCAATAACAGGTTGCAGTGACTAACGGATGCCTTAAATTAGATTTCCCACTGAGATTACGCTCTCGCCTTCACATGTAACTGATTACAGCTATGTTATCTTCAATGATAAACAACCCGAATCACACCATATTTTTCTAACGGAGCAAGTAAAAAAACATACATTAAAAATACTGCCGCACTTAAGATAAATGCATTAACTAGGGTTTGACGCTTTTCGAGAAAAACATGTTTAAAGTTTTTATTTTGCTTGTATCTGAGAAACTAGATAATGTACCAACATTAAAGTTGTACCAAAACAAAGAGAAAGGGGTTAAGAATACTAAAAAATACAAACATATCGCACCGTGAGTGTAAAACCGACGTAAGTGCAAATATACAGTTTGGAGATATGGGAGTTTAAACATTTCATATTGCTTGGAAAAACTGTTTTTTTTTTAAATAAACCAACGATTTTCGGCTTATAGTAATATACCTATAAACGGAAAATTATTGGTTTATTTAAAAAAAAAACAGTTGTTCCAAGCAATATGAAATGTTTAAACTCCCATATCTCCAAACTGTATATTTGCACGGTTTTACATTCACGGTGCGATATATAAAAATAAAATATAGTGTACATATAATTTTTAAAAAGTACTTATCGCTAGCAGCCTCTAATACTTTTAGGCCATAATAACTAGTCATAAATGCATCAACTACCCTATTTGATGCATTTATGCTTAGTAAATCAATTTAATGCATTTTCTATAGTAAGCTTATACCTCAATTCTTCAACAATACATATGATAAGTGCATCAACTACATCATATAATGCATTTATGTTAAGGAAAATAGCTATTATATGTAAAATTAGTGCGATCTATGACTAAGCGATGACTAAGAAGCTATTGAATGCTAGAAAACAAGTCTGTACTAACTACAGCTAGTGTGTTCTTGATAAGTAAAACTGCACTCGAAGTCTTAGTTATTGCGTCTATGAAAACTGAAAAACCGAGAAAATGAAGAAATCATGAAATGTCACTTTGAGAAAGTTGTAGATCTCGTTTTCCTGATACCAGATAATGTAATAACTCAATTTCGACAAAAACCTTAGTTGATGCGTTTATCGTAAGCGCGGCAGAATATATAACTTGTTCGCCTTTTATACACTGTTATTGGAAACATAACTTAACCCTACATTTTCTATGATGAAAATGAACTATTTCAATGTTTGTTCATAAAGAGATTGCATCACGAATTCACGAATTATCTCAAAATGCTACAATGCTATTAATGATTGTAACTAATTTAACTTATTAGCTAACCGTCACGCCGTTTCGCCGAAGAGATACGCAGAAAGGATTGATCGCTCCACTGTTTTTTCTGGACATACTTATCTCACTCCTTAACATCATGCATGCATATTAATTCATCAGACTCCACACGTGGCCAACAATTAAAATTTTATTGATTTGATCGTACATTTTCCTCTGTTTCTTATATCACTTGCTCCAATCACATTGTTAACTTTCTTTTCCATTATTCCTTCTATTAATCTTTTCAAGTGTCTAAACCTGATATCACCATATTAATTAGCCATTCTTATTTTTAATAATAATAATAATCTTCTTGTTATTCCTCTCCTACAGGAGGTTGCACAACATCACCGCTATTTTTACTTTTGATACAGCAAATGAACCATTCTCGAAGGTTTTCTAACCAGGTCTTAATTATATACATATTTAAATAAGACATTATTTAACATCTTACCAGATTACTTGAAAATGTTTACCAATGAGAGTGTTAAATAGTATTTTGTCTACTTTGGTGCTTATCTATTCATAAACATTTTAACTTTATTACATACTCTTGGGTTTTAAAAGCCTGTATGCGGTGTGAAATATATGTTAATAATATATATAAAAAGAATCATTAAACGCAAAGAGTATGCAACATAGATCTTGTTCATAGGTCTCCAAACTTTACTAGAACATCACCCCCTTTACAATAAAATTAATTTTCAATGCCCCCTCTTCCGTAACAGTTGTACCAAATATTAAATAAATATGCTTTTACATTGTCTATATCTATATATTTATAATCGCATAATTAGAATTAAAAGATTATAAATGTATCTGAAATGTTTATATTTAGATGGTTTCTTAAATTGTTTATTTATGACAATAGTATCTTCAATGTATTTCATTATTATTTATTAAAATCAGCCGCCCCCTTTGACTGCCTTCTTCTTCTTTTTGTCCTGTCACACCTTCTTGGTGCATAGGGCCTCAAGGAACCTTCTCCACCCGACTCTATAGCATGCCTGATGCCTAACATAATCCCAAGTGAAACCTGCTGCCTTAACCTCGTCCTGCAGGGCTCTTCTCCAGGTGGCTCTAAGTCTGCCTCGCTTTCTCTTTCCCCCCATAGGGGACCAGTCTAGTGCACACTGAGCGATGTGAGCCTCAGAGTGTGACCGATCCACTGCCATTTGTGTCTAGCGACTTATTCTCTTATTGGCTTTTCGCCTGCCATGGTCCAGAGAACGGGATTTGACACTGTTTGGGGCCAATAGATTTTGAATATTGAGCGAAGGCATCTATTTATAAACACCTGGAGTTTACCAATAACGTCCGCGGTAGATTTCCAAGTCTCACATCCGTACAGCAGTACGTTTTTAACGCCTTCATATACCTCTGGACCTGCTATACTCCCATGGAAAGCTCCAGTGCCCTCTGGAAGACGGTACCGCCCCCTTTGGAAATCTATGTTCCAGTTGGATAGAAAAAAAATATTAATACTGGGCTTGTATGAATCCCTTTAGAGTAAATACCAGTAGAACTAAATCTCTATCTATCTTATGAAAAATACGTTCCTAATATTTTTATTTATTTGATTCCAGATTGTTTGAATTCCGGAAAGTTGTTTCAAACCGTGAAGAATGTTTCAAGCTCATTCCCTCGGATTATCCTGTTACCATCACCAAGGTAATAAATATTTTTTATTTAACCTTTAAGTAGTGACGAGGGTGTCCCACAGATAGGTGGGTTCACAAATTTGTTCCTTATTTCGTTTTTATAAGTCATTTCCCCCCGCACGCCCTGCTAGCTTCGCGGTTTGTGATTCCAAACGGAAATTGTAAAAATACATGCAAGATATGTCCATCGCTACTCAAGAGGCGTACTAAGTACACATGTGTAATATGTCGCAAGCCTATACGAGTAAGTCTCAGGCATTCTAAAACTAATTGCGTTGAATGCGCTGAAACTATTTAAATTTCAGAAATTTTTTGCTGATATTAGTTTATTTGTCATAAATACTTTTTATTATATTTTTAAGTAAAAAATGTTCCTAAATAAAGTTAAAAATAGTTTATAAGATAAGCCTCAATCGTAAGACTCTAACTTGGCTTTGAAAAGTGTCAAATAAATGTTGATTTTGGATATACGAGGCATATCCAGAAAGTAAGTGTACTGAGGCTCTTATGACCGGGTGGATTTTATTTTCGACATGTTGGAAACACTTCCGTGTAGCCTGACCCTTCCCCTCCGCAACGAAACCGGTTCGAGGTCAGTACGTTGAGAAGTGTCGACGCGACAACACGTTTCATGAAAAATATCAATCCAATCTCCCGCCAATCCGTTATCTCATTTGAAAGGGAAAACATCCAGTTGAGGTTTATAATGAGGTGAAAACTGCATATGGTGATAAAGTTATGAATCGTACGAGTGTGTACAAGTAGTGTTCTTTCTTCACCCTCCACCAAAAAGTTCAAAACCACAATTTCAGTCAAGAAAATCATGGCATCCGTGTTTTGGGACTGTCAAGGCATAATTTTAATTGAATATATGCCTCAAGGGGAGACCATTAACTCTGCAAGATACTGTGAGACCCTAAAGAAATTGCAGAGGGCGATTCAGAACAAGAGGAGAGGCATGCTGCACGACAATGCCAGAAGGAACTGCTCGCCTCTTTTAAATGGGATGTCCTGAACCATCCCGCACATTCCCCTGACCTAGCACCTTTAGATTACTATCTCTTTACCTCCCTGAAGCTGCACATGGGTGGATAAAGGTTTTCAACTGACGAGGAGGTAAAGGAGGAGGTGGAGAAGTGGACAAAGGGGTTGGCGGGAAACTGCTTTGAGGAAGGCATCAAAAAATTGATACCATGCTTCACCACCTGCATTGAGAGGAATGGCGACTATGTTGAAAAATAGCTTACATATGTACTACGGATACCACGTAATTTTTTTGTTTAAATAAAAAAAATTGTAACCTACAAAAATTCAGTACACTTACTTTCTGGATATGCCTCGTATATTGTTTTATTTTTTTATTCATTTTGTTACTTAATTAGTGTTCATACATGTAATAATCATCAATACATGTTTTCATATTAAAATTATTTTAAATAATTCCTACTATTACAGACCGTCTGTGAGTCGTCACATCACTATTAATGGCCTGAACTAACCACGTCACTACTCAAAGGTTAAATAGCTTTTTGAAAGAAAAAAGGTAGTCTATTAATTTAAATTCAGCCTATACATTTTTTAAATGTGTATATTATATCTTCTTAGTCGCATTCCTCATGACTGAGAGTCGTGTCCATCGTAATAAAATTTAATGTAGATATTTTATGCAAATTTGCATGTATATTTAATACTTGTGTGGAATAAACAACCACCTGAGATTGATGATTAAGTGATAACCCATACTTAGTAATAATGTCACATTAGCCCATTAATCTGTTGACACTGACATAATGTGATAACGGTATTGAATCAAATCATACACATTGCAAGTCAAGTTATTATCAGATTAAAAGTACGAGTACTTGCATTTTGTTTGATTTTATTTTATTTTATTTTTTAAATCTGCAGTCGTTAAACTGTTGCTCGCAAGGCAAATGCGGTTCTTTGGCTACTTGAGTGCGGATCTTACAGAAATGCTTAAAATACATTTCTTTTATAAATATCATATATTTTTAAATATTATATAATAATTTAAATGTACCTGGAATCATCCCTTAACTATTTATATGATATAAGCATCTAGGGGCGGAAAAATAAAAGTAATTGTGGTTTTACATTAGTTTTATTATGCTTTTTCAGAAAATTTAAAAAAAAATTGAAATTAAAAAAAAAAAACATGGTGGGAAGTCAGTTCCCTCTGCCCGTGATATGACTTGTTGTGTGGCAGATGTCATGGGCGGGTGCCCATCACATCTTTAGTATCTTTCCGAATCAGGCAAGATACATTGCCCTTGACTCTCCATTTGTACGGCCCTTTTTGAAGCTTCGGGCTAGATTTCACTAGTTTGGACAGCTCTTTTCTCTTCTTTCGTACGGTTCCTGTAGCAAAGATGCCAAATTCCTAAGTTGGAAATATGCCTAAATTTTAGTTGAAAAAACATTAGTCATTAGAAAAAATAGCATCTTACCGTTTTTAAATTGCAGAAAATGAAGATTTATAAAGATTTATCTTGTACGAAAATGCACCAGTTGTCACTTTGAGAACGTCAAACGAAGAAAAAAACATATGGCGGCCTGTCATCACCACAGATAAAAATATCGAATTATATGTCAATTGAAATATTGGCATACAAAAAAAAACTTATCTCAGCCAAAAATATTGGAAAAAGTTGGTGGGAAAAATATTCCCTCTGCCTTATAAAGGGTTAAAAGAAAAACAACAATATAATACCTGACCTAATTAAACATTATATGGAATTGAAGGCTTTTATTCAACTTAAACATAACTTATTTTTATATTTTATATTTTTTTATAAATAGATTAGATTATGGTATCTATATAGTTTTTATTCAGTGTTCATATTTTTAACCGACTTCTAAAACAAGGTTCTCATAAATAAATTTGGCTCTCAGAATAAATAGATTTGTGTTGGATCTTAGCTTATAAGTTTGCCGACCACTGATTTAAATTGTTGTTACAACTATAAACTTGATGACCTTCGTGACAGCAGCTATGACTTCCACACCGATTATCCCAGGTTCAATTCCCAGCGATGACAGTGTAATTCTCACACTGTCTTTGATCTAGTGTAGAGTTCACGTGTCAATAAAATGGCAATAGATTAGCTACCTATCACATGTCATAATAATAAAGAATAATAACTTAATCGGACTTTACTAGATTCTCAAAATACGACTAGTTTCAAAGCATTTTGTATGTCACTGCATTTTATGTTATTGACTTTATTAAATGTAGTATTCTTGATAATGTTCCTCAGGAGGTGAAGAGGTCGGATGTCCACATGATGGAAGGACACTTCCTCACACCAATGGAGACCTTCTTGCCCGGTGTTGTGCCACCTTGTGCACACCAAGCACACTTCCAGGTATACCAATATCATCAACTTAAAGTTTTTTATTTATATGTTGACATCAAAATTCACATTTATAATTCACCTGTAGCAGCGCACCAATTGTGTCATTCTATCCATCACAAAATAATTTATAAAACCAACATTATTTTACACTTTATTTACATAAAAAAATAAGACACTACTTTGTTTTCACCACTATGCGGTTATTTTAATTGCTGACTAGTTTTGCTTTACCCAAGCTTCCTGTTATTACGAAGCCCTGAGGAAGCTTGGGTACAAGCAAAACTAGTCGGCAATTAAAATAACCGCATAGTGGTGAAAAACAAACTACAGTGTCTTATTTAATTGCATTTTAAATACAAATAATAATAAAAAATTAAATGCCTAACCACAAAATAAATACGAAATAAATTCTAATCTAAGTAATTCATTTGGAATTAAAATTATTACATTTATAATTAATTATACAATTAATATAAGGCAAAATGTCAATTCGTTTAATTATATTGTTCAGTTGAATTTCTGATCCAATTTTATGTTTACAGAGATCAGCTGCATTCTTTTTCTATTGCCCTCGAAAGATTCACCTTGATTAGTTTATCTTTAATAGATATATTTTCCAAGTTATTTTTCTATATTTTTATCATGCTTTTACATATTGATATCTTTAACAATTGTTTTGATTCAATCTTTTTTTAACCCTCCCTTCCCTATAATGGATATCTTCTACACTTTGCTTCTAATAACCATCAATATCTCTATAAATATAATAAATACAAGGTTAAGAATTTAGGTATTCCTCCATAATATATTTACGCATTGATTTAAAAAATAATATTAATAATAATCAGAATTTATCAGGTACATGGGAGGTATTTTGTGAACATCGGAAAAAAATTCACGTATAAACAGCGCTGCGAGTGCGTGACACTATATTCACATCTCATTCTTACATACTTTACTGTGGAAGCGCGAGGAGCTCAATGTTCTCACTGCCGCCGGCAACAGCTCTCGGGCTTGCAACCAGAGTGGACCTATGCCCGTTCCGTGAGCGTTGCCAGATAGTTTTTAAATGTTTTCAGCAAATAACTCTCAATTATTATAATTTTTGACTTCAATTATAATTAATTTAGGGGATTAGCTATGAATGTTCGTATTTTTCCGATTTAAAATCACTAATATTTGATCGCGTACTGACTACCCAACACCGGAACGCACGTTTTTATTTTAGCACCGCAAGGGAAAGGTTAAACACTCGCATACGGATATTATTAAAATAACTATGTTGATGATCGAATAGTTAGTTCCACTGATTGTAAGGTTGACTATAGAATCCAAATAATACAAAAAAGTTATATGTAATGTGTTCTCACAATTTGTTTGCTTTCAGGTCATTATGCCTTCAAATTGGGCAGACTCAGGCTACAAACCAATGTGTGTCCATTTAGCGGGGACGGGTGATCATGTAAGCATACAGTTTTTGTTCATTTAAAATTTTAAAGCCGGTTGCAGACCAAGAACTAAGCTATGCCGAAGCTAAGCTACGCCAGCTATAGATAAACTAGAAATATGTTGTGTGCACATCAACAACTAAGCGAAAGCCAATTCAATAATTCAGTTCATCGCGTGAAGTTATTGATCGATGAAGAGAGATTTGGTGATGATTACATTGAATATAGAACTTCCAGACTTCTATTTAACTAACTAACTAACCATCACGCCGTCTCTCCGAAGGGGTAGGCAAAAAGGATGGATTGTCACACTTTAACCGATGTGGCACTCCATCCTTCTCTTTTCACTCCCGCGGGAGACGCGGTGTGATGGGTTGCGAATCTCATCGCCACCAATAGGTATCTCCCGCGCACACTTCAATCGTCCAATGTCCACAAAATAAATCTAAAACAAATAATATAAAATATAACTTTTAGATGGTGCACATGTTGTTAGCTGGACAATTTTTATTTATAATTATAGTTTATAATTCTATTTAATAAAATATAAATAAAATGCATTTAAGAATGCATTTTTATCTTACATTTTACGCCGAAGCCACTTTTAAAATTTGTCATAATGAATAATAAATTGTTAAATAATTGAAGAAACAGAGATAATATCAAAAAGATTATTTTAAATATTATTTTTAAGTAATATTCAGTTGTAATATGTCTTTTTTAGAAACTGATATATAATTTTTTTTCTTCAGTTTTTCTGGAGACGGAGGAATCTAATGGCTAAACCCCTCATGAAGGAAGGAATAGGTGCCATTATCTTGGAAAATCCATTCTACGGACTCAGAAAACCTCTGGACCAAGTGTAAGCAGCCTTTTATTTTGATACTATAAGAATATATGCTTTCTTGGCTTACCTACTTGAGTCATAAGAAAATTATTATGCAACTTCCGCCTTGAGTATATGCAGATGATAATATCAATTACCGTGCTCCGGTTTTAAAAATGGCATCACAGTCAAACTTGGATATAAGAGAGTCCAAGGGATTGAGATATTTTTCTCTTATAAAGATGTCTATAAACATAACCAGGCGTCCTGCTCCATGTACATATGTACGCAAGGTATAAAAGTAAAGTACATGACTTTATCAAAATCGACTCGCAGCTTTCCATTTTCATAGGCAGTAAAATCCAAAATTTATCACTTAACGTTATAGTGTTCCATATAGACAACTCGCCGCGTAAATTCGTTGTGATTTACCACTCACGCTAAAGGACAATGATCTATTGATCACTTATGAAGGAAGGATAATTCGGATGCATATACATAACAACCTGTCCGAACTTGTCAGCATGTGCGCAAGCAGTGACACTGCGGCTACATTGCAAATCAAACGCTCTTTAATGAAGATCACAGACACAGTCAGTTCAGATAGAACGATAACTGTCTATTACAGAGTTTGTCCCGCTCTTTTTTACAGAGGTTTTTCGGGGTAAAATGACAGGATTTTAAGCCAGCTCTCTTTTAAAGAGGTCTCTTTTATGTCCAGGCTCGACTGTATAACGTGTTTCGTAGCCAAAATATGTATTACCACTTCACATCATTTTGATCTGCAGCCAGATAGCTTAGTGTAAATGGTGATATAAAGAGGTTGTTGTATTTCAGGCGGTCTTCCCTTCACAATGTGTCAGACATCTTCGTGATGGGAGGCTGCCTGATCCTGGAGACGCTGGTGCTGCTGCACTGGTGCGAGAGACATGGCCTCGGGCCCCTCGGGGTCACCGGCCTCTCCATGGGGGGGCATGTAAGTTGACGATTATGTGACCAGTACATACAATCCCTGCTTATAATAATAAATAATAAATGACCTAATGCATATATTTGGAATAATACATAAATGATCCTTATGTATGGAAATGAAGCTTTGACTTGGATGTTCAAAAATGAGAACACTAAGAAGAATGTGTATAATCAATGTAAGATAGAATACCGAACAAAGACCTAAGGAAGTAATGTAAGGCAGATGAATGCGTCTTTAATAAAATAAAGGAAGGGTCACTATGATGGTTTGGATACATAGAACAAATTGATTAGGGAAGAATGGTTAAAAATGTATATTTAATATTGTGAATGGGAAAAGAAGTCAAGGAAGGCCAAGAAATACATGGTATGACCAAATTAATCAATTACTAAAAAGCACCCATGTTTAAAATTTGGAAAATCGACGGGCACGTGTGTCACGGTGTATGAATTTAGAAACACAAGATTTATGTCAGGATAGAACAGTCTAATGAAACGGCGTGATGTTAGTTAGTTAGTTTAGTCATAAATGGTTGTTTTTTGTTGAACGAAATATTTATAAATATCAGATTTTTTCACTAAATTTCGAACGTAAATAGTTTTTTAATGAAAATATAGACCCTTTTAATGAATCATTTTTATTTTTCACTACATATTATAAACCAAATAATATTTTTTATATTGATATTCATAATTTTGTATGTAGATAATTATTAGAGAAAAATTGTATGTAAATGTACATTTTGTTGTTATAATAAAATTAATATGATTTTTTTATTAAAATTTTTGAATAGATTTCGCGTGTCAGGTGTTGTTTTCACCCAAATACTTATTCCGTGAAACAAAATTTGATTTTAGCACAAACTATGTATCCCTCGATATGTATTTAAATGTTTTTTTTATTTTAAAGATGGCTTCCTTAGCAGCCACAAACTGGCCGCGGCCTCTGGTGCTTGTCCCCTGCTTGTCCTGGTCCACTGCTTCTGCAGTATTTACACAGGTATAATCCCTATTTCAACTAAATATTTACGTCTTTTAAGCCTTTCAATGAATAATAATTAACTAAAACGATTTGATGTTTGCGGTTTTAATTTGGTAATGAACGCGTGATTGCTTCTTCGGTTTTACGTTGATTTATTTATTTATAAAAATATATAAACAATAGTGACAAATTTTGTATGTTTACAAAAGATGGGCGAGTGGAGAGGGATATTGAAAGAAGGGTTGGGGCAGGCAACGAAGTGAATGGTGCACTTAAAGTTGTCATCGCAAACAAAAACCTATCCAAAAAAGCTAAAATGTCAGTGTACAATGGTGTTTTTGTACCGACCCTTATGTATGGAAGCAAAGCATGGAACTGGCAAAAGAAAGATGTAAGTAGAATAAATGCAGTTGAAATGAGATCTCCTAGATGAAGAAAGATGTAAGTAGAATAAATGCAGTAGAAATGAGATCTTTGTTCAAGATAGAGTGTGGAATGAAAATATAAGAAGTGAATGCGGTGCGAATAATGGTGTTATGAATAAAATAATGAAAGGATCATTAAGATGGTTTGGACACATGGAAAGAATGAATGAAGAAAGAATGGAAAAAAAAGTTTATGTTAAATTGTAAATGTAACTAGAAATAGAGGAAGACCGAGGAAAATGTGGCATGATCAAATAAATCAAATATTGAATGTAGACCACGTGAGGAGTCCGAGAAATTGACGCGCGTACATGACACAATGTATGAATGTTGAGGAAGCCAGAGAAATATGCCAGGAAAGAAAAGTTTGGCAGTCCATTATTTCTGCCTACCCCTTTCATCATCAACTAAATGTTCAAATTTTCTTCCCCAGGGTGTGATGTCACATTCTATAAACTGGGAACTTCTAGAAAGCCAATTCTTCGCCGACGGAGAGTACCGTGACAAACTAGCCAAGATGGTGACCATCGTTGATGAGGCTTTCCTCGCTGGACGGAAGTTTGCGCAGCGCTTCTCAAAACACAACGAGAGCACCCAGAACATTAACTCCTTTAATCTGCCGGCCATACTGAGTACTCCTGGAAACCATGTAAACAAATTTGACATCACAAATCCCAACCATCTCTCTAGCTGTCAGGGCCTGGCTCCAGAAACCACACAGAAGTACTCCATATTGAATGATGAGAAAAAACCTACCGAGAATAATGTGATAGATTCGATTGAATCACTGAAAGACCAACAGCAAATAAGCAATACTCTTTACAAGAAGATCACGTCTTATGAAAAATTTGATCTGGAACAGAGCGAAATTAACGAAATTAATAAATTAGCTTTTCAAACTGTAGACAACATGCATAAAAGATTAGAAAGTGAGCAAGATAAATGCGGTGCCGCAAGTGAAGAGTCTCGGCTGGAGAGCAGCGAAGGAGACACCAGATTAGATCTGTGTAAAGATAGCAATAAAGAAGAATCTTTAGAAGAAATTTCAAATATACCAAATTCGTGTAATGGAAATTTAGAAAATAATCTAGAAGCTAATAGTATTAAACTTGAAGAAACAAAGTGTGATAAAATAATAGATGCAGAATCTCGTGACAATTTACCAAAGGCGGCCAATGTTGAATCTAAGATTATTAATAACATTTTGAAAGACAGCGACGGAGACGGGAACGTTCCCAAGAGTGATAAGCCGAGCGGTTCCGCACTGGGCATCCTGTCAGGATTTCCCTTTCTATCCAAGCCTAAGGAAGATCCCAAGGACAAGTGGAGAAACCGGGAGGCGCTTCAGTTCATGCGTGGCGTGATGGACGAATGTACTCATCTCGGCAACTTCTCCGTACCCTACGACACATCCCTCATCATCGGTAAGCATGAGATACATTTATTAATTTCGTTTGTCGTGATGTAAAAATTTCTTCTATAACTGAAAATAGGAAATAGAATAGACTGCCAAAATTTATTTTTAACATTGCTAAGTATTTGAAAACACGGATAAAGCATTATTTTCATCATTGTTTATTTCTCCTTCTATGGTAATTCTTCTTGTTTACTTTTATATGTTACAAATTTATTTATAATCATATAAAAAACTCCATATTAAATCATTTATACAAATGAAAAAGTCTGTAAGTAAGGACCAAACAAGTTTTGAGGACTTCCTAAACGAAGACACTGAGGACGATAGCAGGCAAGACACTGAGGGATCGCGTGAGGAACACCAGAATAAGAGAGATATGTGAGGGATGGAGCAGACAGCGAAAAAGGGACTGGTACGATCATGTTCAAAGAATGGACACCACCAGAATCCCCTATATTGCATTGCATAATCAACCTCATGGGACTCGTCCTCGTGGAAGACCTCCTAAAAGATGGAAGGACAGCTGGGAATCTACCTCACAGGAGGAGCAACACTCTGGAGAACAGACCTCATAGGTCTACAATAAGGAAGAAGAAGAAAAAGTCTGTTTTATACAAGTTTTATTATAATTTGTGGGTATGACATGTTTCAACCTTCTAACGAATTATCAAATGTATTTGATAATTGATATTATTACATTATATCCAAACATTTGATAATGTCTTAGAAAGGCAAAACATGTCATTCTAATAAATTATAATAAAACTTCTAGAAAACAGATTTTTTATTCATTTTCATATCATCATGATTTTATATATGTATTTTGATGAATTCGTTTTCAAATTACTAGTGCTCAATAAATGTTAATTTTTGCAGCGGTGTGTGCCAAGAATGATGCCTATGTCCCCCGAGGGAACAGCGGGGCCCTGGAGGAGCTATGGCCGGGAGCAGAGGTGCGCTACATCGACGCTGGCCACGTGTCCGCCTATGTACTTCATCAGAGTCTCTTCAGGTACACCTGTCCTACCAAATCTTATCAATAGCACATAGTGATATAACTTGCTTTGGCAAATATTTATTTTTACAACTTGTGGTACACAGTAATAATCTCTTAACAACAACAACAAAAACCAACTAACTATCACGCCGTCTCCCCAAAAGGGTAGGCAGAATGAATGGACTGTCACAATTTTACTGATGCGGCACTCCATCCTTCTCTTTTCGTCCCACGGGAGACGCGGTGTGATGGGTTGCGAACCTCATCGCCACCAATAGGCATCTCCCGCACACACTTCGATCGTCCAACACCCACAAAATAAATCTAAAACAAATAATATAAAATACAATGATACAAAATAAAACAACAGAATAAAAATAATTTAACACAAAATGTTATTTTTAGATGGTGCACATATTGACTATTTAATTTATGTTCCACGAATCCAGCGTTTTTTTATTTAGCACATAATGTAATAACACATAATGTTTTTTTCAATGTTGCACATGTTGACATGGACGATCCGGACTTTTGTGTTTATTTAATTTATATTACACGTATCCATCGTTTTTTAAATTAGCTGTAATTAGGCACTTAACCAGCAAGAACTTTAAAATAATATTGAAGAAATTATTCAAATTGTCATTGGAACAAATGAAAAAATTATTTTTACACCTGTCAAAATTCTTTATAAAAACGATAAAACTAATATAATTTTAACAGCAAAACAGTACAAACGTATTACGTGTCACAATTAACTATTATAAAGTGCGGCAACAGTTAAATTGACCAAAACAATTCACTTACACAAGAAATATCTCCAAATTGTGTCAATTTAAAGATTTTAAATAATGTTAACCAAAAATTAACATATTTGGAGAATTTTTGACAATTGTAGGCTGGTTAGGTGCTTAGTGGTTTAAACATAAAACAAAACAAAAAAACTATATCATGTAACATGGTGGCATCTTTGGGGTGATATTTGAACTACACTATATTATTCAATTACTTTGCACCTTTTTTGGCCTTTATGTTTAACACCAATTGGGATAAAAAATTCATTTATGATTTTTGATACTTTGGACCATTGTAATGCCCAGCAAATTTTGCATTTTTGTTACTATGTTATTATTGAAAATAAGAAAGTATAATCAAATATTTCATTATAATGTTAAAAATCTGTTAAAATTAATTTTTTATTTTATTATTATTTTGATATTAATATGGTTCGCATATTTATAGCAAAAATATTTTGTTTCAGATCTTGCGTAGTGGAAGCCTTTGAGAAGTCAAAGAAGAAATGGTCCAATGGGAAACACACCGTTTGACTATCGTCTATAGATATCTTCCCATCTGATTCCCACACTTCCCTTTTTACCCACATGTTTTGCTGATCCTACATCACTTCCCCCACCCACTCCTCACACCTTCCCAGAGAGCTAAATTCTGCAAAACAATCGGCGGTCGCGGCTATCGTTGTTGACTTTTTCAGTGTCAAACTTGACGAGAATGAAATGCATATTATATTAGTAAAAATTTATTGATAAGTATGATTTGCTGCCCATAGATGGCAGTATAAGTCCAAAAGTTTGACAGGTTAAATTTGTTATACCAAACAAATGACACTGGAAAAGGTTTTAAATACTATATACATATATACAATCACTAGGCTAATTTTTATACGATTTTCTATTTTTACAAAACATAGATGTAATATTTGTCTTACAAAATGTATTTTTAGTGTTATTCTTCTTTTTTTGTTAGACTTTTAGATAACGCCATATCTTAATGCATATTTATTTTTAATTTGTGCAGTTTAATGTTATTTTGTATCGTTTAGTACAAAAATAAAATTTATTGTAACACATTTAGGTTATGTTTGCCCAATTTTTACACAAATAATAAGTTAATTATTGATAATACGTTAGTAATTTTATTAACTGATCAACCCTCTCGACATATAATCACCTGAAAGGTGATGGAATGAATTTATACTTTTTTTTTTATCCTTGTTAATAAAAAAAACTTTTAAATGGGACACAGGGCGAATTGAATCCATGCAGGAAATTTAATATAGATAAATCCGTGGGATATATAAGATTAAATTCTTTCTACAGATATAAATTATGATATGAAGAGTCTATTAACAAAATTTGTTGTATTTTTTTTTAATTATCTGATTTGGTTACTTTTCAATTTAAAAAAATGTGTCTTTAAAATGGGACACCTTAATCACTTGATTAACATTTTGCAATAAATAATATTAATGTATAACTTCCATGTTAAGGCAATAAATTTATTATAATAAATGTGGGTTATTTAAATCACTAAGTGATTTCGAAGTCTGCTGTTAATATCTCAAGAAAATATGTGTTAAACAAAGTTTTATTATGTATTTAAACCATTTTTTTTCACATAATTTCTACCAATGCAACACAATTACACTTGTGAATAATTTGATTCAGAGCAATGTAAAAATGTTGATCTCGATGCTCGGTCAAAATTACAACAAGTGAAATTTGAATTCGGTAGAACGTCGTTTATCCATACTATTTGGGACTGGAGGTGTTCCGGATACCGAGTTTTCCGGATAATCATATAAGCGCTAATTCTTTTAGGAAAATAAGGTGTAAATCCTTTTTTTTTCTCGTCTCATTCATTGATTATGAAATTACACATTTTTAAAAGGCTTACATTATTCTACAGCAGTGCTCCGCAACCTTTTCTCACCTACGGCATACCTAAGTTCTTCCTAGAATTCATTCGGGAAAATCCAATGTTCGATTTTTCACGAAAAGCCTAAAAAAAGGTTGCCAACAAAAAATATCCCGTCAGATTTACACTAAAATGCTGAATGAGCTCAAGAAAAATAAAAATAAAAAAAGGTCACCAACGTCTCCTGGGCTGATTTACTAAGAGTCCACTTTTTCACAATTCACGACTTCCGACTATAACTAAATATTTTTTCATTATGTATTTGACCGCGGCACACCGGTTCTGGAGCACTGCTCTACAGTACTGGAAAAATAAAAAGAGATTTTTTTTTAACAAGTTTTCATCGTATTTTTTTTGCGCTTCATCATCTTGGCTTGTCCGGATAATTGACGTTCCGGTTAACTGACGTCCGGATAAACAACGTTCTACTGTACTGCAATTTTTGATTATGTAACATTGAGTAATGCTGGCCACATGAAAATAATTTTAAATTAATTAATACATCACATTATCTTACCCATTTTCTAGTATTAATACTGGTCTTTCCTCTCGACTCATTGTGATTGATTGGTTATTTTGATAATATCACTTGGTCGGGTCCTCACTTCCTGAAGTAATGTGTCTTCGGCCTTGGTGTGTGCTTACATTTAACATTATCTAAATCAATTAAATTTTCGTAAATGTCTCATTATTGAAACATTGGACAGGCATGCAGCATTTTAAACTATTTAATATGTACCACTACTGAAAACAATGATACTGAAAACAAAAAGATTTTTATAAATTGAAAATTGAGGATTTTCATGATCTGCAAGAATGATCTTCTACTTCTTCTTCAAGTGCCCTGTCGGGTCCCAATGTTGGCGATCACCTCGGCGAACCTGTCCCTGTCCTGTGCCACTCGGAACAGCTCTTCCACACTTTGGATGCCGATCCACTCCCTCACATTTCGCAGCCAGGACATTTGTCTCCTACCGAGCCCTCGGCATCTCTCAATTTTCCCCTCCAATATCAGTTGGAGAAGGTGGTACTTTTCCCCACGCAGTATATGACCCAGATGTGAGATCTTTCGAACCTTGATAGTTGATAACAGTTCCCTGTCAACTCTAGCTCGCCTCAGGACTTCGGTATTGGTTATGTCTGTCCAGGGAATTCTGAGCATTCGGCGATGGAGCCACATTTCAAATGCTTTCAGTCTGTTCATTGAGTTGACTTTCAAGGTTCGCGTTTCACATCCATACAATAAAACAGACCACACATAGCATTTGATCATTCTCTGGCAAGAATGATCTAACTGAAATTAATAAGAAATTTTCTGAGAGAAACATTCTGACAACTTTAACAATATAACTAATCTTATAAGCTTTTTGGCTGCTTTCTATATAAAGTAACTTATATAACGACCACCGTTGCAGAGTGGAAACAGCTATGACTGCCACACGGAAGATCCTGGGTTTGATTCCTGGGTTATTATACATTGTGAGAATCAATCTAATAGCTGTACCCTTTACACTGATTTAGCTTACGCAGTAATGATGCAAAGAGCTATTCAAAGTAAAAAATATTTAAAATAACTGCACAAATTATAAACAGTTCATATTCACAAATTAAATTATTAGTTTAACCCCTTACTGCATGATTTTTTTTAAATTTGTAAAAAAAAAATATGATGTGTAAAAGATGAAAAAAAAACTTATTTTTTTATTTTTCAAATCATTTATTTTTTCCTATTAAAAATCAAAAAAAATATTTCTAGGTCTTCCCCTTTTTATCTCTGGATTTTACACAATATTATCCATAATTTTATATAAAAGTGATCATTTTATTATTTACCTAATGAAAATAATAGTAAACCAGTGTAATATAATTATTTATAGCGTTTTACAAACAAAAAAATAGCACTTTTGAATATCACATTTGTACAGAAAATCATAAACCGACAGTTGAAAACAGTCGAACGCACATCTAGTACAACCAGAGACATCTAGCAAAAATTTTGACAACTAGTAACGCGGATTATAGATAAAACTTTAGTATCATTGCTAGAAGCAAGACATATTTTATTATTTTGTTGTTTTTTATGGCGAAAGATTATTTTGGATCATATATGAGCCAGTATGCGGTAAGGGGTTAATCCATTAATATTGCATTTATTCCATCCGTTATTGGAATTATATATTCAATACAGAAAACATTATAGTCAATCACTTTTCTGTCTGCCACGAAACATTTAAATCATTAGTAATAGAATTCTTATGCAATTTACAATGTGATCACTTCTTATTGGGAGGAAGAAGCCAGCTTGTGTTCAGGGTCGGAAGCCTAGTTCTGGTCCCCCGTTTGATTGTGTGGTGATTTTTATATTGTCAAGTCAGAATATTTTAAGATGATTTGTTTTTAAGTGAAAGATTGATTGAACAGTGCAGTCTTCAGTCGTCTCTTAAATTTAATGTTGCTTTCCTTTACATATCACAACGGAATCAAAATATTAAGCAAATTATCTATTGGCCTAGGAGGCATATCCAGAAAGTAAGTGTACTGAATTTTTGTAGGTTACAATTTTTTTATTTAAACAAAAAAAATACGTGGTTACTGTAGTACATATGTAAGCTATTTTTCGACATCGTCGCCATTCCTCTTAATGCAGGTGGTGAAGCGGGTTATCAACTTTTTGATGCCTTCCCCGAAGTAGTTTCCCGCCAACCCCTTCGTCCACTCTTCCTTTACCTCCTCGTCGGTTGAAAACCTTTTTCCACCCATGTGCAGCTTCAGGGCGGTAAAGAGATAGTAATCTGAAGGTGCTAGGTCAGGGGAATGCGCGGGATGGTTCAGGACATCCCATTTAAACGAGGCGAGCAGTTCCTTCTGACATTGTCATGCAGCAGGCAGACTCCCTTTGTCAGCATGCCTGTCCTCTTGTTCTGAATCACCCTGCGCAATTTTTTTAGGGTCTCACAGTATCTTGCAGAGTTGATGGTCTCCCCTTGAGGCGTATATTAAATTTAAATTATGCCTTGACAGTCCCAAAACACGGATGCCATGATTTTCTTGGCTAAAATTGTGGTTTTGAACTTTTTGGCGGAGGGTGAACAGACGTACAACCGTTTTTAAACTCGCGACACCACTTGTACACACTCGTATAATTCATAACTTTATCACCATATCATTATAAACTTCAACTGGAGGTTTTCCCTTCCAAACGGATGACGCCGCGTATTTCGCACTTGGCGGGAGATTGGATTGACATTTTTCACGAAACGTGTTGTCGCGTCAACACTTCTCAACATACTGTATATCACGGAAGTGTAGCCAATATGTTGAAAATAAAATCCATCCGGTCGTGAGAGGCTCAGAACACTTACTTTCTTGATATGTCTCATATTTTACACACTGAAATTATTAGATCCCTGAACTGGAAGAAAGTTATTTTATATTATATCTAGCATCACAATTTTTAATTAATTAATAGTAATCATTATTAATTATCGCCATTTTGTTCTGTTTAACTCTCACAAACTATAAAATATCTTTGATATTATTATTTAAAATGTTTAGTTTACTAACTCTTAGCTGATTTTTAGCTCAATATTTTTAAACTAATAAGTCTTCATAATGTGATAATAGAGTTTTAATATATATGTATCATATTTTTTTCTTATTATTTACATATTAAATAGACAATACACTAGCTGCAATTTTTTTGTTTAGTTGTATGTAGTAAATGGGGTGAATTGTATGACAGGTGAATTTTTAACATTTTGTTACTACGGCATGCCAAAAATTACTAATCTTATTCATATTTTGTACCAATGAAATATATCACGCAATCAAAAATATTTTATGTAAAAAACGGAATATTTAGATTATAATTTAATTTGTTCAAAACAAAACAATCATTTTGAAAATTGTCTATGTTTTCATATACAGGGGAAAAAATCATAGTACTTGTGATATCTATTAAATCTGTTAATGTAAGTTCCTAGAACACGCAAATTTTATGAAATTGTGTCATATTAGTTAGGAATATTTAGATGTTTTTTACATGTATAATATTATTAACCATTTAATTTGGAACACTGTTATTTGATATCACAATTTATTCAAACTTCTGTATGAAGCACTTAATTTGTGGTGTGGCCATTATTAAAAATAAATTTAAAAACACTTTTACTAGTTTATACACCCCTTTATTTTTGTCAAAACCAACCGAGCCAACCCTGACTAAGGGTTGTAAAGTTTACCTTTATTTTATTTTGTAACTCTGACGAAGCTCTGGTAGGAGTGAAACCGATTGGTTTTGACAAAAGTAAAGTGCTATAAAAACTAGTGTTTTTAAAATTATTTTAAACAATTTATTTAATTTCTGTTTCGCTAACACCGGTTGGCAAAACAGCTATCTCAACAATTTTATAGAAATTAAATAAATAAATTGTGATATTATAATAGTATGTTTTTTGGGATTTTTGGTATATCTGAAAAAACTTGCCTTCTTCAACCGATGTTTCGGAAATTGTTGCAGTCTCCATCTTCAGGGTAGTTATTATCATAATTAATAAACATATTGCTATCAACTGTGTAATTCTAAGTAATTATTATAGCAGTTCTCCAAATTAAATAATTAGTAATGTTGGAATATCATAGTGTTTCCGTCAAAACTATGGATTATCTAATAAATAATATGAATGTTCACCCCATTTTAAAAAAAACAAGCTGTTGCCCCATGTTACTAATAAAATATTTCACAATATTTTTTCACTTGTGATATGTTCCTTAAAAACTCAATAAAATTGTGTTTGTACTATTATTGTGTATTTTATTTCTTCAATTTGTACAAAAACATGCCTCCGGCCGGATTGGGATATTAGAAATAATCGCCATTTTTATAACTCGCATCTCTCTCTACCTGGGATAATCTATGAAAAACGACTGAATTTTCATGCTCAGATTATTGTGATATTTCATTGTTGATGCTAGGCTTTATACTTAAACAATTAGGGTTTTCAGAGATGCTTGAATTCTAAGAATCTTATACAACTCCTCAGTCAGAAGCAGGCTTGAGAGAGATCCTTTGAAAAGGAATCCTCATATTATTTTACCTCAGTATTCTCTCATGTTGGAGAAGGTTCAAAAGAAATTCTTCAGTACCCCGTATTCTTGAGTAATGAGAAATAGTCTGAGAGAGTACGGAGTATATCCTGAGTAGTATCCAACGGAATTTATCTTTGGCCTTCTTTTTTTTTTAAACAAAATGGGAATTGGGGCCAAAAGATCTCTTGGGTATGCTAGGATATAATTTCCTTAAACTGAGAGAGGAAGGGTTCACAGTGACACATTATTTCAAATTGATTCGGGGCTCTACTTTCTGAAACAAATTTGTCTATTTGTTCCTGATAACTACCTGCAGCAACGCAGGCATTAATAATGGTTTTATACTCCATCATGCATATCCAATCTGCCTTTGATGAATGAAATAAAAAGAGCAATTTGGATGTTGAATTCTATCGCTTTGGAAGTGGACATTTTTAGTGTCAGCGAGGCGATATTTGTTAACAAAATATTATCACTACTGGAAAGAAGGCCGCCGGCGCCTTACTGATGTCAATATATTTGGGATATTTTCTGGAATATATTGTTTATTATAGTATTGTTATCAATAGTTTTAGGAGTTTCATTTTAAGCCAAATATTTTCATGAACTATCCACAGCCCGTCACAGTCGATAAAATGAAAATAAATAAATACTCGTAGGTAACCTACCGTGCTTTGAATAATCATGTAAAATTTGCATTTTGATTTGGCTAATAACATTGAAACAATATTTTTTATTGCTTAACTAATGCATACGAAACATGTTCTAGAAAATGTATATTAACATTAAAAGAATTATTACTTTATTTATTTAGAAATTTTATTACACTGTTTTAATATTAGAAAATATTTATTAGAATTGAATCAGTGATTCCAAAATTTTCATAATATATAAATACTCTTTATTCTATACATTGTCCATAGACATATTTTATTAGATTTATGAATGGTAATTTGATATTGTTTTAAATATTTAAACCATTGATAAGAATTCCAAATTTTGTTTCTAATTTGATTCTAACTGTATTCTAAACTGATTTAATAAGTAATTATCTCCTTATCAACATATTATTCCAAGTTCCATGTCAATTATTTCATGTAACCTTTTAAAAATACATATTGCGTTCACTTGTTCATTCAATGATAATAAAAATAATAATAATAAATATGTTTTACAGTTTGTTAGTGTTTGTTAACATAAATATATTGTTTCAGTCACAAATTGAATTCAGTGTGTAGAGTTAAATTTACATCTATATAAAAAATCTTACTAGGTACAATGATTTTGAAATCAATAATATTAATTTTGGTTGTCTTACAGGTAAATAAATTATCCCCACTTCCTAGTCTATGTGTATGTTTATCTGATATATTTTAGCATATTATTATGGACCAAATGATTTATATTGTTTCTAAATAATAGAAAGTATTTTATACAATTAATGCAATGTCTCAAAGAGACTCATTTCCTTAATATAGACCTCATTTACTTAAAAAAAAAACACCTCATATTTACTTTAAAAAAACTCATCCTCGTTTACTTAAAAAAACTAATCCTCATTTACTTAATAAAATGGATAGTTGTGGAATTGCATGCATGGGTCATTTATATTTCTTTATTACTAAAAAATATATTTTTATTAGAATAGATAGCGTCATTCACATTTCCTGTTACGATTACTTTATTTAAACTTATTATTTATTGTTTAATTTTTACATTGTAAAAAACAAATGTTGTTGCTTTCAGTTGACTGGAGGAATTGATGTGTGTAAGTTAAACCATATTTAAATTGGAATATATTAATGAAATCTTTACAAATATGAAAATAATTTACTTTGTGATTTAAACTTTAATTTTTATTGAAAATCGGAGATTAATTACTAACACAATCAAACAATATCCTTGGCGACACACTGGTCGCACATTAAAGCTAAAGAGTAAATAATATACGACTGTCTCACACCCACACCATACTTCTCATTCTCGCTAATTATATATTCCCGAGTGCGAGAGAGACAAATTATTAGTTTCGTTCAATCAATTTGAAGATTGCATCAGTCGGTCTTACACGTATATCACGAGAGGATGCTTGATGGTTTTTCAAAAATGATTATTTGTCAATGGGGAAATCTATTTGGAATTTGGACAAAAATGATTATTTGCGGGAGATGCCTATTGGTGGCGATGAGGTTCGCAACCCATCACACCGCGTCTCCCGCGGGGCGAAAAGAGAAGGATGGAGTGCCGCATCGGTTAAAGTGTGACAGTCCATTCTTTCTGCCTACCCTTTCGGGGAGACGGCGTGATGGTTAGTTAGTTAGTTAGTTATTTGTCAATTTTTTCATGTTTCTTTTATCAATTACGTTAAAAATATTACCTATCACTTCTAACTTCAACTGCTGTAAATTGAAGCAATATTCTATTTTTCTGATTTCAAACTCTTAATTTGAAATGTGTATTGCACATTTTTATTAGCATAGTAAGGGAAAGGTTAATACAATTTAAAATTTAGATTGCTTTAAAAATATAAAGATTCATTACAACACAAATGTATTTATTTTAGCTGAACGAATAATTGGTGGAACATTATCAAAAAGAAATCAGTTTCCTTACTCTGTGCACCTCTTTGTGACCACCTTGGAGGATTATGAGTATATCTGTGGAGGTTCTTTGATCAGTCATCTGTGGGTCGTTACTACAGGATACTGTGTTGTACGGTAAGTGAAATAAGATTTTTGAATCAAAAATATATTCTACTTTTAAAAAAATCTTACGTTTTATAGAAATCTGTTAGAGCTTTACAGTACCAGAAAATACTGGGAGAATGTTATATTATCTAATTTGCACTTTTTTAACCATTCATATTCTAAATTTGAAGAATATATCTTTGACAAATGTTTTTCTTAAACTTTAACAATTTCAATATTTATTTTATATCTCCAATTCATCCATTACGAAGGAAATGTAACTTCTTTAAATCTTAATTAAATCTCCGTCATAAGTCCGATACAAAGTATTTCAAAATATTTATGTTAAAAAAAACTCACAAATTAAAATATCATATTTTTCATTTACCCTAAACATACTGTATTTTAACATACTATAAGCGAGGTCGACAGCCGAATACATCAGGCTAGGCTTGCATTTAATAAAAGGTTGAAAATAATAGAATCGAATAATTTAGACCTAATACGGCTGCGAGACCTATCCGAAAGAGACAAATGGAGACTTGAGGCTTTTGAGATGTGGTCCTATAGAAGACTATTAGGAATTTCCTGGAGAGACCACATTACAAATGAGGAGGTTCTCCAAAGAATCGAAGGAGGAAGGTACCTGCTCAAGACCTTGTCCGAAAGGCGTGCAAGATGGATCGGCCATGTAATACGACAAGAAGGCCTCTTGCATGTCATAATGGAGGGTATGACCGAGGGGACAAACTCTAGGGGACGCCCACGCTGAGAGTACCTGGAGGACCTGTTGGTGAACGTGCGCTGCTCATCATATGCAGATTTCAAAAGAGCCGCACAAGACAGGGAAGAATGGAAGAGAAGAATAGAGGAAATTGCTGCAAACCAATTCCAGGATTGAAACCAGAGAAGAAGGCTGTATTTTATGAAATTGAAAGATTACTTGTTCCTATATTTTAAATATTTTTTTTACTATTTGTATAGTAGACAAAAATAAGTCAATTTTTTATTTTCAATTCTGAAATGAGAATAAAAACATTGATTTTTATAAAGAATAACAAATATTAGATAACTTAGATACATTTTTTAATGTGTCTGATATTTAGCCTATTGAAAAAATATGATAATATAACCAAAGCAAGAAGTGTGCAGTAAACAGGATTTATTTATTGCTTCTGGAACAATAATACATAAGTCCATATTAAATATGTGGATTTGTGTTATTTGGAACAATGTTCGAATGGGTCAAATTACGTTAAATCAATTGTTTATTTGTATAATAAATATTTTACTTCACTTTGATAGCAAAAAACGAATAGAAGCCCACCTGGGAGCAGTCAACATGAAGACAGGATTAAATACCACCAGCGTGGACTACTTTGTTCACCCCCTGTTCAGTGATGAAAACTTCGACCACGATATTGGACTCGTCAAACTGCAGCCTACTCACTGCCCGAGTAAATATTTTACATGAATAATCAATAGTAATCAATCACCTTACAGCATGTGATAAAATTATGGTTTTGTTTAAAGCAGTTTTAATTTATAGTGTATTTTTATTTTCAGAGTGCTATGATCCATCAAAACCTCCAGGTAGGTACCTAATTGTAAAGTGTAATTAATAAATTGTTAAAATTAGTAATAAAACACTTTCTATGAATACTAAAAATATATCTGAATGTGTGTACACAAACTTATATAAAATAAAATAATTGTTTAAATGAGTGCATAATAATTATCGATTTTTTTACTTAATACGAATGAAAACGTTTATTTTCTAGAAGTTTAGATTCGTAACAAAAATATGCCTATCACCACCACCGTGTTCCATTTAATCAATTCTGAGGCTTACAGCAGGATCTATTCAGGATTAACCGAGATTTTTGAAAACACAATAACGCACATTGTGTTTTATTTATATAGATAGATAGATGAAGTTTTAAATCATTGTTCAAGAAACAATAAATTAGAATTTGTTATCGTTTCTTAAATCATATTCTTCAACTTGTGAAAAACGTTATACTAGTGTATTTTTTTTATCAGGTTACATAACACCAGCAAGGCTACCAACATTAAAACATGCAGAAGATTCTTGGGAGGGAGTCTCAGCTTTAATTTCTGGCTGGGGTTATGAAAGAGATGGTAATTATTTTAAATAAAACTTTACTTATTATATGCCTTTAATTTTTAGAAAAGTAGAATCAACATGCATGAAATCTGGAAACAAAAACATCTTCATATAAATAAGTATCTACACATGAAAAAAAAATTATATAAAAATTGAAAATAGCTTTGTGGTAAACTTAACCTTCAATATTTTAACAGCTTTCCAGGTAGTTGACCAGCAGAATTATGTATCAATGCAGGTTATATCTAATAAAAAATGCGCCAAGCACTATGAGAAAGGCTTCCTTTCTAATAACCTCATGTGTGCTTCAGGAAATGGCAACCAGACTATATGTCATGTAAGTATGGCTATTACGTTGATATTCATATTTATTATGTCGTCCTCTTTATTGTAAGCTATCGGTTTTCAGCTAAAAAGTAAAATTTTGCCGGCAATTGTGAATTTAAAATGAATTATTATTAATTTAATACACCGATTCGTACAAGGCTCTTGTGGATTTTTCGGATTTCACAATGGATTCGCGGGGCACTATTTTATAAAGTGTCGCGCGAAAGATAGATGTACTAATGTTGCCAATTATATTGAATGTTGCCAACTATATTAAATTGCGTTTAGGACCTACGGACTCCGAAGTGAAATTTACATTTAAAAATACGACGAATTGGAATCTACAAGCTGCGCTGTAAACCCGCGAATTTTCTTTACTTGCATTATTTATCGATTGAAATTGTTGTTTCAGGGAGACACGGGGAATGGACTAGTGGTAAAAGATCGTAAAAACATTTTAATTGGAGTGGCATGTTTTGTTAGCTCGGCCGGATGCTACAAAGCTCCGGCAGGGTTCATCCGGATCGGAAAGTTTCTTCAGTGGATACACAGTATGACCGATGTTTCATTATAAATTAATGTTTCAATTACCGAATTACACTAAATAACTTTTCATTATTATATTTTCCCCATTTAATAATTAAAGCTACCCAATTGTACAGTTAAAACGTTTTTATTTTTAACTCTATGATTATTACATTTATTGCTCACAATATTTTATTATTATTACAATCCTGAGATCTAGACAAAACATTCCAAAAATATGTTATAAAATGTATGTCTTTTTATATTATATTGTGTTTCTTTTATTAAAACTTGTCTATAATGATTTGTTTCTTTTGCTTTATTTCTAATGTTGTATTGCATCTGATTCTGTCTATTTTTTTTTTTATAAAAGCTCTTAAGGCATATATATATATAAACAAATATCCAGATATATTCGGGTGGTGGTCTAGGGGATAGAACGCTTGGCTCCTGATCCAGGGGACATGGGTTCAAGCCTGGACACGACCAGATTCCTTCTTCATAATAATGAGCTATTTTCTGCTCACGTTGAAGATTGTAAAATAAATTCTAATATCGTTGATGTAAATCCTTGATGTTAGTCTTTTTTAAATTAAATAAAAAATATCCATGATCACGTATTACTACAATAAACTAACTATTCAAGATTTTATTATTAGTGATAATTTTCCCATGCAAAAGATATCATTGATATTAAGATTGGCTTGAATATCAATAACTGATTTCGACCCTAAAATCTTTTTTATTAATCTATAAAAAAAACGAGTTTTTTTTTAACGATCCACAATCATTGAAAGACGTGTGCTTTGAAATCACATTATTTTTTCAGTGAGACCATTTATAACTATTCGGTTTTTACAAAAAAATAACTTACTTACTTATATAACGTCTATACTGTTTGTGGGAATATTAATTACCTAACCACAGATTCACAAAGCACGCCTGCACATATATAAAGGAATATTGTTATCGGCACAATGTTAGTGACAGATATTCCGTAATTAACTTACTGGCCTCGAACATGTCCTCTAGCTTGCACGTCTGCAGACACGTCATTTTTCTCCTTACCTCAGTTTACAACTGTGACTGCCATTACAACTGTGACTGCCATATAACAACTTGTGGCCTATCATTTATTGCATTCTTCAAACCACCTCCAACCACGGTATTCTTGTGATTTGTAATTGTTTATACTTTTTACTCTTGAACAAACACAGTTAACCCTAGATAAAAATGATATTGCTTTATATTCTTGGTCATGGACAGAGGCGGATTTATCCTAAGGACCAGTAGGCCTGGGCCTAGGGCGGCCAGATATTAGGGGCGGCCAAACTTGGCAACAAAATATGTAATTAGAAAATACGGGCGTACGCGGGGAAGGCGTCGCGCGTTGTTGCGTGCGTCAATAAAAACAGTGTCTAGAATTTTTGTAAACGCACTGTCATTCATACTATTGCAAACGATCTCCCTGTCGTGACCGGACTCTACTACACGGCCTAGGGCGGCCAAGACTGCAAATCCGTCACTAGTCATGGATCTTGTTTTTTGGGAGTATTGGCCTCAAGACTATTGCTCCCCCACCTGTTGGAAGATAGTGCGACGTTATAAGGGAAGGTTTAACAGGAGGATATTAAGTAGTTTAGCTGTATATTTGATCACATTGCGTCACAAAGAAATAATAAAAACATGTGAGTTTGTTACGAAGATGCTGGCGTCACGGGGTGAATTACTACTCGTATTTTACTCCCGAGCCCGAACCAACTCCTCACAACGTGTTGATGCCCATGTGATTCGCCAATGCTAATTATTATTATGTTAATTGAGATTGCTCCGGGATGTATAGTGATATGAGATCGAAACCAATATTTACTATTTACAATTATATTTAAACACACAAACATACAATATACAAAAAGAAAGAAACAAGATTACTTATAAACTAAACAGGACTTACTTGCTATTCGTTGGCCAACGACTTAAAACTAATCCGTAATGTTATCCTCGGGACAGTAGTGCTGAGTTGGGGCTGCCTTCATCCCGCGGCGGAGATCGGGCGAGGCAGACGACGATGAAGGGTGACGTGGAGGCTGGCCGGATCTGAGGCAGCCGGCACCTGGCGGCTAATGGTGACGATGTGGACGGCGACGGACCGTGTCAGGCGGCTTGGCATCCTCCTCCGTCCGCACCACGAGGGATGTGCGAGGCGGGCGCGAGGACGGGCGAGGATCGAGAGGCGGCCTGGTCTCATTCGCTGAGACAGCCGTGGCCAGCATCAGGTCCCAATGATGATGAGCTGACGCCATGGTTACTGACGCCATGCGGCGATATCGCGATCTTTTTCAGATTCACTTCCCGGCGTTCGGTATAACACTTCGCGATCTTTTGAGACTATCGCCATCCGGGGCGTGGCCGGGGGGAAGACACTTCTTCTACCGAGGGCGGAGGCGGACTGACTCCTGACGACTCGAGCTCCAATCGCAGGGTGAGGGGGTTAGGTCATCCCCCCCCAAAGTGTGGCCACTCACGAAAATTCGGCCCGGCAGTACCTAACTGAATTGCGATACCGGGGCAGAACGCTATTTTGTTATTATCACCAAATTGTTACTTCACTTCCTTAAACACTATTATTGTTTTTAAATTGTCTTTCATAGTCTTATCATTAATTAAAATTAAACTTAACTAAGAATAAAACAAGCCTCCAGAGAGAAAACGTACTTTCGGTCATGTAAAATTTGTCTAGTGCAATCTCACCTATTATGCCATGAAACATGGCTATATCAAGTTGTATTAAACTTCAACCACCTGAATTCATGACTCCAATTCACTTTATACTACAGAAAATAAATCCATTGTCTATGGTCGTAACTGTCACAAAATACTGAAAATAGCGGGAAATTCTTTGTTAACTTTTTGATAGCGTGAATTTGTTATAAATAATCGAAATGTCGTAAATGTAAATAAACTTATGTATTTGTAATATGTACGTTAAAGACATAAAGAAGGACTTTTATAATGTTTTATGTGGAAACGTAAGTATATTTAAGTTTAAAGTGTTATGTGTCAATATTAGTTACTGGTTAAGCAGCGCACTGTTTATACTTATATACCGCGATGTTCGGATTAATAATATATCTTTAGAAGTTTACTGTGTTTTAATTATTTAATTGGCGTGTTCGTATTTAGCGCGTTCTCGTTTTGGTGCATTTGGACGCGGATGCCTTGTGCGCCTTCCGGATTCTTCAAGCACTGCTGCAGACGGACAATGCAGCGTACACCGTTGAGAGTGTGAGCAGCGAGGAGGACCTGAAGGAGGCGTACGCGCGCCACCACGAGGACGTTCGCTGCGCCGTGCTCATCAATTGCGGTGGAGGCCTCGACCTGGTAGAACTGTTACAGCCATCCGATGGTGCTATTCTCTTCGTGTTGGATTCGCATCGCCCCACAGATGTCTGCAATGTGTACAGCGACGGCCAGGTAGATACTTTAACCTTGTTTATTTTCACAAAAATTGACAATTATGTGCAACAAACCAATTGCACACTCATATTGTCTGTGCAACTTCCAATTGCATGCTCATATCGTATGTGCAACTAGCCAATTGCATGCTCGTATTGTATGTGCAACTAGCTAATTGCATGCTATTATTGTATGTGCAACAACCAATTGCACGCTCATATTCTATGTGCAAATAGCCAACTACACGCTCGTATTGTATGTGTAACTAGCCAATTGCATGCTCAAATTGTATGTGCAACATCCAATTGCATGCTATTATTGTATGTGCAACTAGCCAACTGCATACTCGTATTGTATGTGCAAATAGCCAACTGCATGCTCGTATTGTATGTGCAACTAGCCAATTGCATGCTCATATTGTATGTGCAAATAGCCAACTGCATACTCCTATTGTATGTGCAAATAGCCAACTGCATGCTCGTATTGTATGTGAAACTAACCAATAACCTGCACATACTGTAAGTATGAATAGTTACATTCCTACAAATTTAAAATTTTAAGATTGTTTTTTTTTGTGATATTTCGTAAGATAATCTAAAAAAGAAGTTAATACTCTAAAGCATCTCAGTAGGTTAAAATATGATCTGCTCTTCTCAGTCGTATTCCTCATGATTGAGGTTCGTGTCCATCCTGTAAACTATTGACCATGGTTCGCCATGCGCTCCTGTCACCCATCAGTATCCAGGCTGCAGCTAATGAGAGACCAGTCAGATCCCTGATTTGATCGGACCAGCAGCTCGGTGGTCATCCCTGTGGTCGCCTTCCCTCCACTTTGCCCATGATGATGAGTTTTTCATGATTGTCCTTCTCTTTCCGGGCTATGTATCCATAATCTCTGAGAACACATCCGCGAGAGTCTTGCCTTGATACCCAGCTGCTCAATGATTGACTGGTTTGTTCTTCTTGCCGTCCAGGGTATACGCAGCATTCGTCGCCAGCACCACATCTCGAAGGCATAAATTAAAACTAAAATATTATACATGACTTGATTCATCATTGAGTTTCACACTTTTCACTCCAGGTCCAGTTGCTAAGTCCAGCAGACGAAGGAGTGCCAGATTTCGATGACATCTTCCGGGATGACGACACAGAGGATGAAGACGACGGAGAGGACGGTGAAAGAGAGGGTGGTGATGGAGAAGAAGGGAGACAGGAACCCACCGTGGAGCAGCGACGGGCTCGCCGCCGCCAACGAGCCACATGGGAACAGAACAGAGACACACTCATGTTCAACTACACACAATTCACCTACTATGGCCAGGCAGTGAGTTTATTTACTATTATGATTTGTAAAAAATAATTAAATTTCTGAGGTATCTCTACATGAGGGAGTATGGTAGCTATTATCTCTGTCTTCACTGTGATTATTATTATTTTGTTGAATCGCTCTTTACATCATTACAGCGTGAGCCAAATCAATGTAAAGGGTAAAGCTATCATATTGATACTCGTGACATGTGATAGGTAGGTAATCTATCGTTATTTTGTTGCCTGCACCGGACCAAAGACAGTGTGCCATCGCCGAGAATCGAACCCGGGGCCTTAGGGGTGGCAGTCAAAGCACTTACCAATCGGTCACGAAGGTAAGTGCTTTGAAGCTATCCGTGTCTCTATCCCACATCATTTCTTTTGGGAATGTTGGGGATTAATTCTCTGCAGATTCGCCACCGCTAACATACGTTTGTGGCTCAAAAGTCATAATTTCATTTTACTGTGAAAATGAGTAAAAAATAACGCAAACGAGTCGTACTTTCAATTGAACAAAAACTCGAAATAATTCAAAAGTTTGAAAATGGTGCAACCGTTAAATATTTATTGAATCAATATAATGTTGGTGATCAAACTATATGAGACATCATTAATAAAAAGAAAAAAAATTGTTTTCAGATTAACCGAGAAATCGATTATACGTGATTTTTTTTCACCATCCATCCCGGAAAATCGGGAGTGTACTGTATACTTTTTCATCATACCATTTAAATAACTTTATTAATGATTTGTTAAACAAAAGTAGTTGGTTATGTTGCAAGTATATATTATCTCTGTTCCAGGCAGCTGTGTGTATGCTAGAGCTAGCGCGTGCTCTGTCCAAGGACAGCTGGGAGACTCTGTGGTGGGCGTGCGTAGGCGCCACAGAACAGTTAATCCTGGACAAGATAGAGTCCACTCAGTACGTCATAGAAGCCGGGGCCCTGCAAGCGCACGCAGCGCGCCTTCGTCTCTCCAAGGGCGACTCCCAACAAGCCATAAGTCTCGAACAAGACGCTAGACTAGCCTTGTACCGACATTGGAGCCTAGAAGAAGCACTAAGACACTCGCCGTTAAGTTGGGCACGGTTAAAACTTTGGGGAGCACGCGGTGCAGTGCGACTTCAGCGATTGTTAGCAGACATGGGACTGCCGTTGAGACAAGCGCGACAACCGCATTCATCGATGGAATTATCGTTGCGTAAAGAGATGCTGCCCTCATTAGAACGCCTGGCAGATCAATACGGATTGCGAGAACTTTTGTACCCTGCATTTTGTACGCGTGGCGGTCGATTATGCGCTTCCGATTACGTATACTCAATATTAGCACTCTTGGAAGAACCACAAGGTTTCAGAAAAGCGCTTCTAGCTTTGTCTCCGCAGGAAGGAATGTCAGAGTTCCGTGCCGGACAGGAATCTGCAAAGCTGCGTCTGCGAGCGGCGGGGCGTGCTGTGGAAGGGATTTTGCGGGGACGCTTGCTGCAGTCTGCGGGGCCCTTCCTGCACGCGCGACTAACGGAAGGGATGAGTGGGCCTCGCTGGCTGGGGCTCCTGGCGCGCTGGTTGCAGCGGGGCGCCCCTGCCGCCCGGCCCTTGCTGCTGGCCGCCCCTGACCTGCATGCAACCTCTACTCTGCTTCTCGGTGTGCCGCCTCTCTCTGATGACTCCACTCGCAAGTTAGTACCAATTTTCTTTTGAAGTTTTCCCATTAGTAGATGTTAACAGAATTGTTTCATGTTGTGATACAATTTGTATCAGTAAGCCAAAATTTGGATAAAACAGTACTTCAGAATGAAATATTATTAAATAAAATAATAATACACTTTTAGTCATTTGTATCTACACCTCTTTATTTGGTAACACCAACTGGTTTCGCTCCCACCAGAGCTTCGTCAGAATGAGAGAGTAAACTAAATATAAAATCAGAGAACAACATTTGAAGAAAGAAATATAAAAAAGGAGGCAAGAAAGAGGGGTAGGAGAAAGTGTGCGCGAGGACGAATAGAATGTTAGAACGGTGAGTCATGCTCATTAGGGAAAAATTATTAGAATTTCTAATTCAGATTTTAGTGGCGGATAGGGGAGTTAAATTTTTTTTTATGGCAATATTTAAAATTATTTTCAATATGTAACTTATATAATAGTTAGCAATGTTCCCCATCTCACGGGAGAGAAACCGGTTGGTGTTACCATATAAAGTGGTGTAGATGCAAATTACTAAAAGTGCGTTATTATTTTATTTAATAATATCACACCACAAATTAAGTACTTCATACAAAAGTTTTTAAATATTATTATTTGTCTTGTTCAAACTCCGTGTTTCAACTCGAGGTTATCCAAAGATAACTTCATTTGCAGTAAAAGATATTCTCTCGAACTGTGACTAACTACATTTGCAGCTCAGACAGATAGTCTTGGTTCATTATAATTCATACAATTTAATAGTAAGGAACTAAAGTAAATATGTTCAAAAGATACATTCAAATATGATCTGCAAACATAGCCTGCCGCAGATCAAAACCATATTTTTTGGATTGCAAATGTAGCCAGCCGCACTATATGAGATAAAGTTATATTTATATTTTTAAAGTGGCTTAAAAGTCCAGAAAGAATCCAGTATAAACTATGCTGGACAGTCATCAAAGCGCTACATGGGAATGGCACCAAGTTATATATCCGAACTCCATATAACGGACAGCCTAAATACAAGGAAATCCACACTTGGATCGGCGAACTCCTCTGCAATAGGCTTTATTGAGCCGAAGCGTTGCCCTAGTACAAATTTCGGAGACCGAGCCTTTGCAGTAGCCAGCCCATCAGCATGGAACCAATCTCCCTTCATACCTTAGATACATAAATGTTCCCGACAGTTTTCAGATCTAAGCCTAAAACCCATATTTTTCATATCTCGTACCCATATTAAAACTTGTATATTTTGTTCTGTTATACTTTCTAAAAGTTCGCGAATATTGTATGCAGCGTTCATATTTAGATTTTTAGATTTAAAACACGTTTTAATGCGCCCTTGAGGTGATTACATCACAAAAATGGCACTTTAAATATTAGCATATTATTATTAACGTGTAAAATTTCAACGCCGTTTTCTTTTTCAATAAGATGATTTCGAATACGAGAGGTGCTAATACATGTGTACGAATATATTTGTTCCAGTTTGTTTGGGAAAGCATTTGAGCAAGCGGCGCTGCAGTCACGGGTCCCGGCAACTCCCGCCGGCCTGGAGCCGGCAGCTGTGGCCCTTCCAGCTGACCAGCTCGGCCGCTTCTTGGACGCCCTCACCTCACTCCTCACCTGACACCCCCTTGTCCCCCTCGTTGCATTCCTCATTATTCATACTGAAAAAGGACACTTGCCAAAACTTTTTGGTCTTTTGCTTATTGTCATACTTGAGCAAGGTTAAATGATTATCTAATAAGGGTTGTTTTTATCTTCAAATAAGTTAACAAACTAATTTATACTGTGATAGAAAAAATAAGGTGAATTTATTTATATAATGAAAAATCTTTTTAATGAAATTGAATTGAAAGAACCACAATGAATTAATTATACTATTAAAATTTCTACACTGAGAAAGAGCATCTGTATCTTGTCTGGAAAATGTTTGTAAAAAATACAATGTTTTCAAAAACAACACAAAACAAAATGATGGCGAATATTGAAGAAATATAAATGTTTGTTTATTCTTACAAATCAATTTCATCGCCTTCAAAGTACTCCCTGTCTGACACAATCCACTTATGCCAATCATTATTTTTCCAATTCTCTCAACAGAGAAGTATTTTTCCGGGATGGCCTACAACACATTCTTCGAATCGACTTTTATTTCCGCAATCAAGTTAAAGCAGTATCTTCAGAGCAGTTTTTGAGTTTGTTAAACAGCCAGAAGTCGCACGGTCCTAAATTAGGCGAATACGGTGGTTGTGGAATGATATGGATTGAGTTTTTGGCGAAATGTTCTCGAAAAACTTATACAGTATGCGGTGCATTATCATGGTGATATACCAAGAATTATCTGTCCATAAGTTTGGCCTCTTGAGGCAAATAGCTTCACGCAAATGACGCATAACACTCGAATAATATTCCTTGATAACAGTTTGTTTAAAAACTATAATTTAATGATAACATAGTATCTGAGCTTATTTGAATCATGGACAATGAAATCCCGTGACCGTTCCAGGATTGTCGCCTTTGAAATGCGATGTTGGCGTCGCATGCAGAGGATACCGTGGACTGCAAAAAGGACAAACGACTCAGTCCTTAATGAACTAAAAATAACAGGAAGACTATCTGTAATATGCAGTCGGCGAGTATTGAGTTTCTTTGGTCACATTGCCAGGAGAGAATTGGGTAACCTGGAAAAAATATTGTCACAGGAAGTGTTCCAGGCAAAAGAAGTAGAGGCAGATCTCCTGCGCGGTGCTGTGAACAGATTAAGATGACTGGGGGAGACCTCTAGGTGGTGCAGGCTGCGGAGAACAGAGACGATTTGAGGTGTTTTTTTCTAGCCATGGGCAGTTCCATGGATCCATGACCCTCAGTAATGAGGAAACAAAGAAATAAGAAGTGCCTGCATAGTTTAAATAAAAAAATTCACTTTGTTTTTTTTTGTCAGCAGTATATCATTATTATGAAATTAATCATTTGTTATTTAAGAATGACCAACGTGACCAATGAAGTTGTCGCATATTGAAGTTGTCTATTTGGGATAAATGATATATTTTCATATGATAATTATTAATTATAAAAATTCAAATATTGAAGTTTAACCTCAAAATAGTTGACTCTCGATTATCTGTGGAGTTCGGGTAAGATATCCCCAATAACCTCAAAAAATAAAATTAAAAAATGACGATTAAGTCATATTTTGATAAACTTAAGGTGTTTGCGTTAGAATTACATTATTATATTTTTTTTATGAACTAAAATACTTTTTTCCTCTTATCAGTTCATGCTTCTCGTCATGTTTCAAAGATTATACCTTCATCATCGGGAGAATCATATATGTTTTTTCATTAAGAGTGCTCGAACTTTGAAATGAAATAAAACAAACCTGTCTAAATGATATTGCCACAATTTTATTTTAATTTTAAAGGACACACAATGACATTATGTATGGAATATAATTTCGGCCAAATTACCGCCGTGGCTTCGCTGCAGGAGTTGTATCCTGGTGGTCAAAGGGTTTTTCAATCGGGACGCTTGAACTTTGATGGCATAAAGCGGCCATTTTGGTAAAGCGATAGCTGTCAAATTTTACAAAAATACTTATTTAGTCTTAACATTTCACCATTCAGAGGACAGAATTTCGACACAAACAATCAACCCATCACAGAAGGCTTTGCTGACCGCAATGTAGACTGCCTTGCATTCAGGTTCTCGGTGAAGTAGAGTTCAGATATATAAAATGGTGCCATCCAACACCTTAAAGACCGTCCAACAGTGTTTGTATTGTATCATTTTTGGACATTTCAGCCAATGGAGCTCCTTAAGGTGTTGCGTTTAATGACAACTCTGGCACACCCCTTATTAGTCCTGCTACCACATTGAATACAGATTGGAGTTTATTCTCCTTATGATATCTTTGAAACATGTCAAGAAAAATAAAAAAAGTTTTTATCCTAAGTTTTCCATAGTGACAATAATTAATGGCTAATTTTTATAACACCATTTTAAAAAGTAAATCACCTCAAGGGCTCTGTGGCAATGTGTTTTACATTTGTTATATCAAGTGTACGAGACAGATTTTTCTAGTTTACTCTTATTCTGCATATCAAGACATTCAATATATCACATTCTCACCTTATCACACCATTTTTCTCGATCTCATTGCTTTCCTATCATGATTCAGTTCCATTATCACATAACCATACTTTTATTTGTGCCTTCAATATTAAAAAATAAGATTCAAACTAAAATATTATATGTATATTGCAGGCCAATGTTTGTGGCTCATCCATGTATCAACATTTGTTAAATAACAATATTTTGTTTATGCATCATTTAAAAATATAAAACAATTATCACCATCATCTTAGCGCAATTAATAATTTGAAATTTAAGCAACATTGTATGTAGGTTTTATATATTATTTATTTTTCAATTCTAATAATAAATGACATGTACTAAATCTGCGTTTATTCTTATTTTTACTTTGTAAAAACAAGCGGCATTTCCTGAGAAGGCATTGGAACTGGGGTGGAGGGTAAAGATGAAGAGGTGAGCTGGTTTTAGTGGTTGATGATGCATTGTAAGTATTTTTTGATTGCTAAAAAACTGGCGAACGCTCGCAACCCTTGATAAACCGTCGAGCGGGAGGTCTGCTTATGGCAAGTGTCTAAGATGGACTGATGTAATATTTGAATTAACTGAACAAGACTAATAATTTGTCTCTCACGCTCTTAAACATGAAGTTAGCGAGAGTGATCTAGAATTTTCCAATCACGCGTTACAGACTTATTGTCCGATTGTTTCCAAAGTCCGTGCGAGACCCCTTTCCTTTGTACAGAGGCATGATAGCAGCCCTCCTATTGGTAAATATATTATATTTTCCAATATCTTCCTTTCACACTTCAAATCTAGAAAGTGTTATGTAAAAATAATTAAACTATTAATTAGTTTTTTAACAAACAAACCTTTTCTTCTTCTTTGTGCTAATTGTAGAGGCAGAGGTGGATTTAAGCCAGCCCGTAATAAACAGAATATAAAATGATTTCCATAATTTTATTATCAATTATAAAATTTACACAATATTAAATAGAAATTAGCTTAACTATACTTAAAGACTAAATATTGTGATGAAGAGGATTAATTCTCTTGTATTCTTAATGTGGCTCTAATTCACTAACATATGTACATACATAATTATATTATGCAATTAGAAAAGACACATTTCAATTAAACGATACATTATAATAAACATGAATGACATTTTTCAAAAGTGGCCAATTTTACACCATGAAATAAATAAATAAACGTTAATAGTTATTTGATACTCAGTTTTATGGTTTTTAAATTAAAAATAAAATATGTATAAATATATATTAAAACCGGCCAAACTAGCAAAAAATGAAATCCAATTTATTATATCGAGTAATTATTATTTCAAAGAAAACTTGGACTTTGCAGATTGTTTTTGCTATTAACTATTTTTTTATATCAAGTGCATACAAATAGTATTTTATGATGGTGTAAAATTGACCATTTTTAATGGGTACCAATCAATTTGGAAAAACACTTAATTCACATTTTAAGTATTTTTGTGAGTGTGAATATAGGTATTAATATAATCTACCAATCAAATATCACTTGTATTGCTAATTGACACGAATGGAGGAAACCTACAACAATGGTACGAATAAAGATAAATTAACCTCAATTCTTCATTCATATCCAGACAAATAATTAAATTTAATAACATAGTACGATGGTGGGTTGAATGTGAGAATCTTGAAGATTTAACTGTCATTGAATTATGCTAAAATAGACGGTGTAGATCAAATATCCTGAAAAATATATACATAGACACATAATATCCACCATAATGTTTGGATAAATTTGCCATCAAAATATTGAACAAATTTGCCCCATTTTTTTTATATATAAATATAAGTAGGGCATGAAGTTGATTATATTCTCTCTGGTCATTCAAATTTCCATCTTCAAAATCAATCAATCTTCAAAAACAATTAACTTCAATTGTCATTAATTATGTTGGTTAATTTCTAGAAAATTGTTTAAATTGCAGGAAGTATAAACCAAAATGCAAGTTTTATTTACTATTATTTTATTATGCACATTTACTGATTTATTTATGGTGCATCTTAAGTAGGCAAAAAACAAATGTTTACTGTTGTACATTCAATTTAACTTGATCGGTGATAGCGAACCTACCGAGTAAAATTTTGTTCATTATTTATTTTAGAACTAGCTTGTGGGTCACTAAGTCAGTGGCAGTACCGAGTACTTGTACTTTTCCGGTTTCTCGGTCAAATCACTCTGCACTATTGCGACTTGAGGGTTGAGCTACGTATAAGAAGTTTGGTGTTTTATTTACATAACAAATTTATCAACACCCGCAAAACATAAACAGAGACGACGGCCTCCGCCTTAAACCCGCGTGGTATCCGTTGCTACACAACGGGTTCGCCCGACTGAGAGCGCCGCCCGGGAATGGGCCCTTGTGCCTAGCTAATTCGGGGAATAACACACTGCCGGGGACATACCGCCCGGAAATGCCCCCTGTGCTAAGCTAATTCGGGTAACCTAGCACGGACTCTCTATTTCTCATGTACACACTGCCGGCGACATGGTACAACAGTGAAGTACCTTAGCAGACACAACTCATCACATTCATTACCACCACCACATTACCCTGAAGATGGAGACTGCAACGATCTCCGAAACGTCGGTCAAGAAGGAGAAATCACACGGTGTTACCCAAAATCACACAAAACATATTGCTGCAAACCGTGAAAATCTACGCAAAAATATAATTAACTTCATGCCCTACTTTTAATAACTAAACATATATAATTTTTTAAACATTTTTGATTGTCTGTTCTCTCTTTTATGAAATAAAAATCAATGTGGGTTCATTTAAAAAATCTGCATGGATCTGCCTGACCCGCGTGTCATAGCTACGCCATCACGGACTTAGATAGTGACATCACACCTTAAATGGTCTTTCAACATCTGAATATGGGTGTAAGAAAGTTATCAAATAATTATACATTTAAAAAACTGGGATCACTCTTCCTTGATGAAGGCGGCTGCGAAGGTGGTGATGGTGGGAGCATGCAAGGGTTTGCCTAGTTCCAAGGTGCGTATCCTCTCTCGAGCGAGGTCAACGGCGGTGAGCAGTGGCAGGGCGGCCTCCAGCCCCGCCTCCTGCCGCAGCAGCCCGGCCGTGTCCCCCTCGCGGGCCACCAGGAATAAGAGTTCGGAGCCGTGTTCAGCCGCGGCGGGCTCCAACTCACTCCGCGCCCACTGCTCCTCATGGTCATCGTCCTCTACAGACATTACAGAAATGTAGTTCATTATAAATAATGAAAATATCTGTTTTTTTTTTTTAAATAATAAACATTTTGTTTTATTCCCCTTGCGTTCTAGTTCTACTAGTAAAACGAAGTGCTTAACGATATCAAAAGAGCCACTCAGATGTAACCTGATCATCGATAACACACCTATTGAGCAAGTCATGCGATTCATTTACCTAGGCATAGAGATCGGTAGCTACAGTGACCTATATGATGAGGTGCGAGCACAAACCAACAAAGCTACACTCGTGGCTGGCTGCTGCGCGACACCATATGGAGGAACAGATACATGCTAACCGAAACTAAAGTCAAGAAATACAAGGCATGCGTTCACCCCATCATGACATAGAACTAAGAATCTTCTTAAAGTAGCAGAAATGCGAACCCTACGCTCCATCGCAGGCAATACCCTCAGAGATCGGATCAGAAATGAAACGATAAGGTCTGTCTGTGGTGTTAAGGACATAGTGAGATGGGGAAGAAGCAAAAGGCGCTTTTGGAGAGACCACGTGGCATCTTATTATTTCAACATGTTGGCCAAGGGATGTAACTATACATTAAAAATATTAAATTATTTAAAACAGTCAAACTTGGCTAAATATTAAGTGTTAAAGTACTGCGTCTATAGACGTCAATTTCGTATGGCAGGCCTCCCATGCACGGGATTATAGACTGTCTATAGACAGTTGAGGCATAGAACCAGTTAACCAGTTTATAAACAGGCTGGGATAACTCGTGACTCGGATAACCGTCTCGACCGGACGTTGCCATTTTGTGAAGTCACTTGCCTCTTTGAGGGGGTGCCGATTATCTTGCTGGGGGGAGGGGAGACTGACCCGCAATGCCGGGCCTCGTCCTCTTCCTCTTTGGTTCAATTGGATTATTTTTCTTCTCTTAAATATATATAGTATAAACTTCCTATGTTACCTTCCCTATTCCACATATTAAATCAATTTCCTTATTTCCCCCATCCTGTATTTTATCTCCTCCCTCCCTCCTGTGCCTCCTGCTGTGCATTATTTCTTTTTTTTCTTTCTCTAACATATGTTATTTATGTATCAATTATGTAGTTTATTTTGCTGTTGCATTGCTATGTGTGTATGGCGGGACATCGAAGGAGAGTAGTGTAGCTTAAATGTGGTCTGGGTCCCCCTTGGTTGCAAATATAAATATATTATTATTTTTTAACGTAAGTCCCGCATGGACGGGGGACGGGCCTAGGGAGTGCACGAGTGAGGCTGACAAAAGGTGCCATTGCGCCTATAACAGCTTCAGGTAAAGGGAGGGAGCCCTCTATGGCTCGGCCATGTAAAAAAAAACTCGTGACAGACCTCGAATTTACTAAAAATATATTTATCTTACCCACAAACAGTATGACAGCAGGTTGGTCCCGGAGACGGGCGAGCCAATAGTCACACAGAACATTAACTTCCCCCTCCCTCTCCTGCCAGGGGAAGTTGTGTCCCTCGGGGTCCCCAGCAGCTCGCGCACGGGCTTCGTAGATGGGCCCCCGTGGAGGCTGCAACAGCAGGGCGGGGATGGCCCGCACCCCCAGTGTCCTGGCCAGCTCTGTGCGGGCTACCTCGCATTCCCACGGAACACTTAACCATGGCATTCCTTCGGTGGCGCGTTGGTAGGCCTCACGACTCCTAAATTGACAAACAGTATTAAAAAACTATAGATCAGTCGAAATAAAGGCAAAAGTGGTTAAAAAAAACTATATATATTTAAAATGTGTTATGAAAATTTTGCTTTTGAATGAAGTCTTCAAATTAAATGTTTAAAAAAACTTTTTTCACAAGCTGACCGGTGTCTGTAAAATATAAATAGAGTAAAGATATGCCAATGCATATTTATTGTTTCTTAAACAATGATGAAAAAATAGATATTAAATAATTAATACGAATGAAAACGTCTGTTTTCTAGAAGTTAGTTTATGGGAATGACATAATATTTCGTCGTTTTAAGGCATTATCAAATGTGATAATTACATTTATTTACCGTTTACATTTGATAATGATTTTAAAGGGTGAAACATGTCATTCCCATAAACAATAATAACATTTCTAGAAAACAGATGTTTTCATTCAAATTACTTATATGCCAGTGCTTTCAATTTAATAAGAATCAAGCATTGCAAATTTTAAAAAATATATGTTTTAGCTTCATTAACATGAAAGGTTAAATTTTGGGTAATTTCTTTAGCAGAGTGGACGCATATATACATTATTCTGGCAATTTTTTATACCTTACCAATGTTTAACCCTTTCCACTTCAATGTCAAGTTCGGCTCAAAAAAGTATTTCTTACACCAATTCCAATGTCAAGCCAGACTCGATTTTATACAAAGTAATTTTTTTAAATTTACTAGAAAATAATAATTACACATTCTCCACTATTCCAATTCATCGTTTTAACCGCCCTACCTTCAGGTAATTTTCCAAAAAACGTGCAAAAAAAGTATGTTTTTTATTAATAAAATTTAATTATATATTAATTCTATTTTTTTAAATTACAAAACGTCAAATACTCGGCCGCACACTTCGCCTGCCTCTTGTAAAACTATCATATTTATGAAGACTTGTACTCAAGTGATGTTGGCACACGCGCGTATCCCTAAAAGTTTGTACATTTTAGGTACATTAGTTTTTCTCAAGAGCGTACGTGATACAGGATAGCGCAGAATGGTACAGTCACAGTGAACGTATCACGTACGTTCAAATACGTAGGAGTGCCTTTGCACTCCACTGGTTAACAGAACCTATTATACTATAAAAGAAAATGAGACATTATCAATTTGTAAAACACTTTATCTGGTAGATTTCCACATCAATTACTAAGACAATACGAAAAAGTTAACTTTTATACTTCGAAATGTGATAAAAAGATGTTACTAAAATACGTATAAAAATATACTTCCAACAGTTCATATCAAGTCTGCGAAAACTATATTTTATACCCTTCCCGCTGGGCACGACTAGTCCATTTATCGAGCATTACTACCTTTCTCGCAGATAATCGGATTGTATAAAAATTGTACACATCGCTCACCTGTCGCTGCTGACGTAAATAAGGCGAGCTTCGTGTCCCCTCCGCCGGATCAGGGAGAAGGTCTCCGCCAACTGAGGAGTCAGTACCTTACACGGAGGACACTGAGGAAGTAAATTGGAAATATAATTTAATGCCCAAAGAAAAACTATTTACAAAAAATACTATTTAATATATACGAGTAATTATACTTCCGAATAATATACAAAACTAACTAACTAACTAATTAACTAACCATCATGCCATCTCTCCCAAGAAGTTAGCAGAAAGAATTGACCGCGACATTGTTCTTTCCTGATATACTTCTCTTGCTTCCTAAATATTCATACGTCGTGTCATGCATGTCCGTCCATTTCTCAGACTTCTCACATAGACATTATTATCATTATTTTGTTGAATAGCTTTTTACATCATTACATTTCGAGCCAAATTGTTTTAAAGGGTATAGCTATTATATATTGATTCTCATTAATTGTGATAGATTATCGCTATTTTATTGTCACATGAATTCTACACCAGACCAAGTCAGTGAGAATTACACTGTCATCGCCGGGAATCAGACCTTCGTTGTGGCATTTATAACTGTTGCAATTCTGCCACGAAGCTTGCAAATTTAATATTTGATTGATTTGATTGTGCCACCTTTTCCTCAGTCTTCCTATATTTCGAGTTCACATCTACTTTTTTTACCATTCTTTCCATGTGTCCGAATCATCTAAATGACCCTTTCATTATTTTGTTCGTAACACTTCCACTGCATTAAATTATATTTGCATTTGACACCTTCATATAAAACTATGAACGGTTATTAGCAATGGAAGATTAAATGCACATAAAAAATTATAAATAGACTGTGATAAAGACATTTATCTTATTTCGTTGCAATAAATTAACATAATTAAAAGGTCATCTCACCCACTGGGCTGCAAAGTAGAAAGCTTTGATACAAGAGGGGGGTAGCTGGTTCAGAGTGAGTGGCTCCTGTGGTCCGCGGGCCCCGCATCGCTCTAGAGCCACCCCTTCCAAGACCTCCTCTACGCTACGGGGCCGCCAAGGAAACTGCGACGGGCATGATAGTTGCTCTGCTGTAGGCCGACTTACTTCCCCCCCGGCATCTACCAGGACTAATGCTGGAGCTCCTGTTTCTATTCCATACGTCCCAGTAAGTATTTTCCTGGTGTCTGCGTCCTCAGTGGGCAATGCAGGCCATGGAAGATCTACTGGAGATTCTGGAGGAGTATGCGCCCACAGAGGAATATGCACAACTTCGAAGTCAGGCCGTGTGCGATACAACTCCACCAACCGGCGGGTGAAGTCCTCATCTGCGGCGCCCGTGTCGGGGAAGGTGAAGTATAATCCCAGGACGGTAGCACCGGGGCGCTCCTCGCCCTGCAGTCGCGCCCCGAATATGCGCCCCCTCCAATCGGGCTCCATAGCAGCTCCGGCTGACTGCGAATGAACCGCGAACACAAACAACACGCACGGACGTAAACAATAAACAGACGCCCGCGCGTGCGCGCAGCCTCACTTTTACCGGCGTTCAATATGCAAAATGCGCGCTTCGAATACGAAAAATTCAAAAAAATATTGTAATTTAATTCATGTAATCCATCCACAACAAAAACCTCTCCTGTTAAATTGACAATTTACTGAACTAACACAAATTAAAGGCTTCCGTAATCACGGCAAGCGGTAAATAGAGTAAACAAACATTTGAACTAATTAAAATTTTACCTATGATTCAGGTGACAGAAACATTGACAGTTGGGTATATGGACAACGAGCAAAAATAAAAATATATTTGTCACCGTGATAAAATACATAAGTACAAATGATAATTACCTTTTTACTCATTACCTCATAAAATCATATGGAATGAAGCACTGTTCCAACCTCGTCGAGATTGACAGATACCATAGAAGGTGTCTACAGAACCGACGGTAGTAAGCATAGGAAACTTAAATAAAAACAACTTGACCTCTAAGAAGAAGAGTAAAAACAACAAAAACCCTTGGTCCTAAAACCTTGAACTTGAACTTTTTTTATATTTATATTTTGTTTAGAATGAATCAGGAGACCTAACAGAAAAATTCTTCATTTCATTTGCATAAAATTAATATTTTTTGCATTATCTTATTATATATAATAATATTATTATCTGTAACAAATAATTTTCCCAACCCTTAATTAAGGGTTTTATAAAAAAAACATTTACAAGTAATATTTGGTCTGTTCTATTGTATGGTTCTGAAACATGAACTCTGAAAGTGTTAGATATCCTGAAGACAGCTCATTGGAACAGAGAATTTCCTGCATAGGTCACATCTTGCATGGAGACAAATATGAGATATTCCAACTTATGTCAATGGCCAAAGGATGACGTGGTCCTGTCCGAAGGCAATTGTCTCAGCAGTGCAACATTCAAAATTGGACTAGAATAAGTATCGTGGAGGAGTTATTCTGGGCAGTACAAGACAGAGAAGCCTTTACAAAAGTGATTGCCAATATTGGGAAACCTGATATGACAAAAAAAGAAGTTGTAAATGGTAATTTTATTTGTAGCTAACTAAATAACAAACTAATTTCCCGGAGAGGATGGATCACCACAATGCTCTGTCCTGGCATACCTCTCGGGCTCCTCTACATTCATACATTGTACCATGCACGCACGTCGATTATTCCGACATCAACTTTTTAACCATTCTACTCTCATCCATTCGTTCCATATGTCCAAACCATCTCAGGGTAATTTTATCCATGATGCAGTCATCTGCCTTACATTTCTCTCTTATTTCATCGTTGGGTATTCTATCATACAACGTTTTCCCGCACATTCTATATATTTTTATTTGTATCTATTTATTATCTTTTTATTTGTATCTAACGAAAAATCTTATTGTATTTTCTGTGAAATTCTTTATGGTGTGTTTCTTCTGCCCCTATTTGTATCTATTTATTATATTTTTATTTGTATTCTATTTTTATTTGTCTCTAATGAAAAATCTCATTGTATTTTCTGTGAAATTCTTTTTGGTGTATTTCTGTTGCCCCCTTTAATATTCTTAACAGTGTATTTAAACACGAGTATTTATTGTTTCTTGAACCAATGGTGTAAAACTACATATTAAATAATTAAAAAGAATGAAAATATATCGAAACATGTCATTCCCAAAAACTATAATAAGACTTTTAGAAAACAGGTGTTTTCATTTGTATTAATTACTTACTAGTTACAACCCGTGAAATCTATACCCCTTATAAACTTGGTTCACTGTACAATCGTAATCAGTAATAAGTTTCAACTTTAAATGTCATTCATTTTTTCTTTACACGTTAAAAATTTCACAATTAACAATACCAAATTGTTTTCCTTTTGTTTTCTACACTATTGTCATACAACAATAATCAGAACAAAATTAAAAATAATCTAGAAACGTTCAAGAGGCATGCACATTGTGGGCATATCGAATTACTTTTGGAGAGAATCCAAGTATTCCTCTTTTGCTCTCTTGTATTCAAAATATTAATTATCGTACTCTTTCTTGATGACATCGGTTTTGCCTATTTATTAATGAATATAAAAAATAATACCAACGAAATAATACACAAATAAATTTATTAAAAAATAAATGTTTTACAAAATATTCTATAAAAAAATAATCACGAAAGAGGAGTGTCTCCGTCGGTAGCTGTGAAATAAGAAATGAGGCGTGCAGCGAGCTCCGGGCCCAGCCGCCGCGGAGCCGACAGTGCAGCGGCCTCGCGCCTCACGGGCACCTCAGCAAGGGCGAGGGAGGCGGGGCCTTGGGTGGCTCGGGCCAGGGCCGATGGGGAGGGGAACTGTCCCGCCAGTGCGCGAGCAGCCTCCGGTCCAGCTCCCGGCACGCGGGTTAAAGATCGTGCCCATAACCTCAATAAGCCGTTTCCTTGGGCATCCACTTTAATGCTATCTCGCTTATCGCCTCGCATATAGAATTCTGCTTCTTGATCACTTGAATATTTCTGTTTCCTGAGAAGAGAATGAGAACTTTTAATATTAGATAGTCTATTTAGATTTGATCATTTAAACGTGTTTCTTAATTGTGTTATATGAAATAATCGCCCCCTTTACCAACAACAAACCATCACGCCGTTTCTCCGCAGGGGTAGGCAGAGAGAATGGACCGCCACAAAACTCTATCCTGACATACCTATCTAGCTTCCTCCACATTCATACAGCGAGTCATACACGCACGTTGATTCTTCCGGCTTCCGACGTGACCAACCTTTAAAATTTGATTTACCAAAGTAAAATTATCTACCCCCCCCTAACAAAAAACAAAATTTTAAATGAAACTTTTCTCTATGTATGTATGTATTTTATGCAATGGATTTCCGACTACAAATAAAACATGACGAGAAGTATAAATAAACCACGTTATTATTTTTATAAACATTCTGTATTATTGCCTTTTATGTCATTAATTTATTATTGAACAGAATTTATGAAATCAAAGCTCCTAAAGAAAGTGTAAAAGTGTATCGGTGTGTATAACTAGCGAATGAGCTTATTTTTCTTTATTGACACAATGCCTACTCGAACTTTTGCATCAGTGCTAAAAATTTAAAAACATCCCGCCAGACCTCCAAAACGCCCACAAAGGGGCGCCAACGCCTCGGTTAAGAATCACTGATTTAAACTATTGGCTCCCAAAGTCATTCTCATTAGGATTATTTAACAAATAAATAAACAAATAAAATTAATAGTGAGTAATGGTTTTGACACTTGGCTAGACAGGGTGGGGCCAACAGATGGGCACCCAGGATACTCAGTTGGAGACCATGGGCAAATAGACGAAGTGTCAGAAGGCCACCGATGAGATGGACCGATGATATTGTCAAAAGGGTTGGAAAATCTTGGATACAAAGGGGACAGGATGGAGACGAGTGGAGGAAATTGGAAGAGTCCTATATCCAGCAGTGGAGGGAAGAAGGCTAGCAAAGAAGAAAAAGAAGAAGAATGATTTTGACCGGGCCTAGCCTGTGAAGAAAACAAAATCTTAACTATTATGAAATGGCGTGTTTATTTGACATAGATCTGAAAATGTAGATGGACCCTGTGTCTTTAATTTCCTATAGGACAATTAAAAAAAACAGCTAGGCGCCGGTGGTTTGACCCCACACAAGCGTGTTAAATTCACTAAATGGATACTATTTAGATAAATAAATTATAGTTCATGATTATACATTTAATAATAACTTACTAACTTAAACAGCCGTTGTCGTCCACTGCTGGACATAGGCCTCCTCCATACTTAATAATAAATGGTATATTAAAACTGTAATTACTTGTAGGGAGCTTCTGCCACAGCCTTTGTGAACTGCAAAATCACTTGTGCTAGCTCGTCAGGACTCTCTGCTCTAGTACAGCTCACCGATTCTTCCAATAAAAGTTCTGGGGAGAAAAACATACACCCGTCATTTATCGGACAGAGATATAGACATAAATTTTCAACATGAAAAAAAGCTTTAAAAATATAAATTAATATGTAAAACCTGATCATAAAATTCTTATTAATACTTAACTGAAAGCTTAATATTGTGGCAAATCTAAAACACAATTTACTTAAACACACTCACGGGTTAAATAATATTCCAAATCGTTCTCTGTGAATTGTGTCGCCTCCACACTCTCTGGTTCCATTTGATTTACCATATTTTTCCATTGAGTATTCTTTTTATTTTTTTGATTTCTGTAAAAATGACAAAATTTAATTATGATGTAATTCAATATAACTATAATGATTAGGGCTAGGAATCGACATAAAAAGCATATTTTTTTCTTGGGTGTGCTTTCAAAAAGACGCCGTTTTTTGGTGTTTTGAGATCTATATACCCCCGTTTAGGGTTCTCAGGGTGAGAGCAATTAAATGGCATATTGTACGTAGACTCCTTTTTGAACTTGTTACTGTTGTGGCAAGGAAAACTAGACATGGCGGAGAAGATATCCACTCTGATATAAGGCAGTGCAGCCTATATGTTGAAAGCCGGAGACTGTTTGAAAGTGTTTTATACTGAAATGGTTTATGTCACTTGTTTACCCCACAGGGTGCAAAGGGTTGCTAAAAAAAGTACGAAAATTTTCGCCTGTGGTGAACCATCTAATTTCAGCGACAAAAAAATAATCAATGATTGCACAATCTACATGTTTGAGAGTTTGTTTTCCCTTCTAAATAAAACTCTTGTATAAAATAAACTGTATCATACCCCAAAAATATTATATATAAAAATATGTAATTGTACGATACAAAAAATAGTTTGGCACACATAAGATCTTGTTTTTTCTAGTATAAGGTTAGAGAATATAAAAGCATATTTTGACACATATAAAGGAATATTTTAAACTTTTTTAACGAATATAAATCCGAGCCCTAATGATGATACTTAACTTTCAGAACAAAAGGAATGAGAAATAATTTGTTTTTATAAAACAATGCAAATATAAGAAGTGAATGCAGGGCGAATGAAAGCACTATGAACAAAATAAGGAAGACGGTTCGGACTCATGGAAAGAATAAATGAAAAGTATAAGTAAACGAAAACATGACACAATCAAATATTATATTATGTTGGTCACGTAGGGAGTCGGAGAAATAGATGTGCGTGCATGACACAATGTATAAATGTTAAGGAATGTATGACACAATGTATAAATGTCAGGAAAGAACAATGTGGCCGTCTATTTATTCAGCCTACCCTTTCAGGGAAACGGGATGATGGCTAGTTAGTTAGTTTATAAAAAGTGGTTTAGTATTGATTGATAACATTTAAAAATTAAGCGTTGGTTTGTTACTTGAAATACTTAGCTGCTCCATAGAGTAGGAGTGTTAGGCTAGTGCCGCTCGGTCTCGCCTCACGCATTCTCTCCCCCAAGGTTCGAGATCGTATCAGCTCCAGTAGCTCTTCCACTCTCATAACCAGCAGCAGGTGAGGTTCGCGGTCCTCCACTTCACTTGGAAAGAGCTATGAACAAAATATGAAACAAAGCTCAAATAATAAGTGATGACCAAAGTACTTGAATCTTTATACTTCTTGTATGCTGCGTTTTGTTATTTTCAATTTAGAAATATTTTTTGATTGACCTTTGGAAGTTTATCGATTAATTTATCTCAAATATACTCTTTCAGACAATCAAAGGACTTTTCTTTTTAGTCAAAAATATAAGACAAGTCATTCAAAAGAGAAAAATTATTATTGAATACTTCCTGGAAGTTTTATTAAATTTTATATGATGTTGACACTTGAATTTTGGACTTTTGATGATGCCCTAGAAAGGTGAAAAATGTTACTCACATAAAATGTAATAAAACAGATGTTTTCATCAATATGTTACAATATTTCATATGGAGTTTCATATCCTTGTAAAAGAAAACAATAAATAATATAATATTATTTTAATTATTTCACAGTAAGAATACTAGAATCCTAAAAAAGTTATTTTATGAAAAAACTAACTAACCATCACGCCGTCTCCCCGAAAGGGTAGGCAGAAAGAATGGACTGTCACACTTTAACCGATGCGGCACTCCATCCTTCTCTTTTCGCCCCGCGGGAGACGCGGGGTATTAATGTATTAATGTAAGTATTAAGTATTAAGGTATTAATGTAACAAAATGTATGTAAATTTTGATAATATCAGATATTTTAGTTTTTAAGTCTGTGTTTTATATTTCCTGAATGTTTTTGTAATTTTGTAAGATGTATTAGTCTCTTAGTCTGTGTTTTGATATTTCCTTAATGTTTTACGATTTTAGATAAACTTAAGGCGTTGTGGAATTCCATAATGACGAATTTTTATTAATTAAAACACTGTTTTTCCACTTTTTAGTTTATTTTTCTGATACGTTGGGAGAACGATATCAGTTTATATCGTTCTCCCGATGATGAAGGTGTAAGCTTTAGAAACATGTCTGAAAAATAAACTCAAAAGCGGAAAACACAGTGTTTTAATTCATAAAAATTCGTTTTACGATTGTTGTATATTTGTATGCAATTATTAAATATATAAATTGTCATTTTGTCCCACAATGAGTATTGTACTTATGAGAATACAGTATAACTCTTGTATATCTATAGAATAAAAAATAAAAAAATCAAAGAATAAAATGACTGGAAGCTAAAGGTAGCTAAAGACTAAAAAATATATTTTAAGAGAAAGCAGTTTGTCATTACTGTAGTCAAAATATCTGTTTGAAAATAGAAGGCAAAATTAATTCCATAAAATATGGTGCAATTATGATTTAGTTATACCTGCGGTGGTGGACGGCGTGTCCATCCCACGGTTGGTAGTCCTGTGTTGGTGCTGATAACCTTGACACCCACAGCCTCCAAGACACCCTTCACGCCTCCCGCCTCTTCTCGCTGCAGCAGTTCTTCTCCTACCTCTACTCTCACCCCCTGAAAAGTAACATTGTAATTTATTTGGTAAGCAGACTAGAGAATAAAAATTCAACACCACTTTGCTCACGTTTAGAACTTCTAGAAAATTGACATTTCATTTGTTTATTTTAGTTTAAATTCTAGGGATTGTTTTGTAGCAAAGTGCAAACATTTTTTTTGGTGGTTCTTGGGTCGCCACTTGGGCCTTTAATGTGGTAATAATAATAATAATAATAACAATAATAATAATATGCTAATTTTTAAAGCGCCGTTTTTGTGATGCAATCACCTCAAGGGCGCATTGAGACGTGTTTTAAATCTAAATGTGAACGCTGCATCTGATTGATATTCGCGATCGATTAGAAAGTATAATAGAACAAAATATGCAGGTTTTAAATTGGGTATGAAATATGAAAAAGATGGGTTTTCAGCTTAGATCTGAAATCTGTCGGATTATTTATGCATCTGAGGTGTGAAGGAAGATTGTTCCAAGCGGCAGTTTCCCGTTGCTTTCAACATTTGTATATACAAAAGATTATTTCAATCCATTTTTTAGGTATTGATTCTCATGACATGTGATAGGTAGCTAATCTATCACCATTTTTATTGTCACGTGAATTCTACCAGGTCAACGACGGTATGATTTCATTTGAATTAATTATTTTTAAGTTTTTTTTTTATACAACAGGTCATTTCAAATCAAATCAAATCAGTTTATTAACTCAAAAGACATTACAAACAGGAAAATGTTTAAGGCATCTATTGAGTACAGGTAAAATATTATAAAAATACAACAAAGTACCAGGAACGCATTAGAGATGGTTCGACATTAGGAAGACAACATACTTTCTAAAGTCAAGAATATTTGTCCCCTGAACGTACCTTCACTAATATAAAAGACGTCGATCTCTGAGGAGACCGCGTTCAGCAGACTAATTGCTCTTCCCACCGGTGTCACCAGAGGCAGATTGGTTCTGGTGCCCGGTTGGTAAAACAATCTGTGCTGTCGCTGTCGGAGAAATCTATCAGGAACAAAAAGACCAACACCCTCTAGCACGGCCGAGTTCTCGAAATATCCCCTGATTAATTGAACCCAATTACCGTGTACAAATTGTTTTTAGCTATTATATTGATTCTCATGACATGTGATAGGTAGCTAATCTATCGCCATTTTATTGTCATGTGAATTCTACACCAGACCAAAACATCGTTTTGCATAGTTGTATTAAAACAAATAATAAATAATCAAAGATACATTTAATAAGGTCAGAAAATGATTACCAAAATTCTATTCATTAATCTACCTTCATACAATCGCCTGGTTTCAAATTAGGGACATATCGAGTTGGTGGAATAGGATTTTGCAACTCTGCTGGAAGTGGTTCTGCCCTATTTGAATCGGTCCTCTGGGACGTCTTCGTTTCCACATTTTCTCCCACTACTTTCTCTTTTTGCACCTCCACACACTCGACAGCATCTACGCCGTAATAATCTCCATCGTCTTCCACACCTGGAAAACAGTATTTCACTGCACATCAGAATAAACTTACTGCACTCCTATGTTTACATTTTAAAACATTCTAAAGGCAGTACCATAAAACTAAACTACATATTTCTCAATTCTTATTGAATCGCAATTCACCGGAGTTAATTATATCCCCCACAAAGTCGTAATTTTCTGCAGAGCTTCCATCGCTGTCACACAAATCTATCGTATTATTCATCTTGGGTCGACATTTATTTATACATTTTTATGTGTTACGATAGTGGTATACACACAATGTGACTAGTTTTAATAATAAAAAATTATTGAAATTTAAACAAAACGACTGACAGTTGACATTGACATGAATTTGACTTAATATATTAGACTATAGACAATTTTGTCTTATTACCAAAACAGCTGATTGTGTTTTATCGTTGTTTGTGTTTACACGTATTCAGATTTTAATCAATATTATTTTATTTATTATTAAAAAATTTAATTAATGTTAGGATTCAAATTTTGTTTTCAGTATTATTGAAGTCTTACCATGTTATGTATCTTTAAATTCATAAATTCGAATATCCCTGTACAAAATTATTGTACAAAAAGAATTGTCATTAATATAACTCTCATGGTTCTAGAATTTTCTCTCAAACCTTTCTTAGTCAATAAGTTTCTAAAATCTATTGTAGACACTTAAATTTATATAATTTGAAAGATAAAACTTAGATCAATAGTATTAAAATACATATTTTTTTCTTTTAAGCAATAAAAAAATGCTGAGGCTATGAAAACCCAACTTATATCAAACCTGGATACGGAGCCAAGTGATTTATTTTCTAGGACACCAAATGTTTGCTACCTACTGCGAAATTCTCAAGTGTATCATGAAATATATAAAAAAAAAAATTAAATCACTTTTGAATTGGTTGTGATTTACAATACTTAACTAACTAACCATCACGCCGTCTCCCCGAAGGGATAGGCAGAAAGAATGGACTGCCACACTTTTCTTTCCTGATATATTTCTCTCGCTTCCTCAACATTCATGCAATGCGTCATGCTGACATTCAATATTTGATCGTGCCACGTTTTCTTCGATCTTCCTCTATTTCTGGTTCCATCTACATCGTTAACATATATATTTTTACCATTCTTTCTTCATTCATTCTTTCCGAATGTCCAAACTATCTTAATTATCCTTTCATTATTTTGTTTATAACACCATCATGCGCACCGCATTCACTTCTTATATTTTCATTCGACACTCTATCATACACAGAGTATCCACACATTCGTCTAAGAGATCTCATTTCTACTGCATTTATTCTACTTTCATCCTTCTTTTGCCAGTTCCATGCTTCAATACTTATATACATATAATTTACAATACTTATATAGTAATTAAATAAAAGAAGGATTCATGTGTGTAGGAAATTTATTTTCTGAACATAAAAACTTATAACAAATAATAAAATAACATTTGACAAAATACACCAAAAGAAAAACAAATAATTTTTATTTTTTAAATTTGACTTGAACTTATGCAACTCGGTCGTGCATAAAACAATTTTATTGTGTTTCATATAATTTAATCTTCAAACAACTCCCTTGGACTAAGCGATTTACATTATATTCGCAGGTACTCAAATATCATTTGACTTGTACCGCTTTTTTTTTCTCTACAATTTGGCTTACATAGGAAAATGCTATTAATGCATACAATTTTTATTAACTAATTTGGTCGAATGTCCTCCCGGATAGCATAGAGATAAGACTTTATATTTATATGAAAAATAACACAATAACAATACTATCTGAAAAAGGGTAAATTTCGAATAAAAAAAAATTATGTATATACGTACAATAGATTAATTATTGCATTCGTCCAAAGGACTTCGCTATCGATAAATGTTCAGAATCACGTTCCAAATTTAAATTTAGCAAGTTTGAATTAAAAACAGTTCTCATGAAACCATCAAAATTTATTTATAATACAAAAACATGTTTTATTTCATGTGTTGAAAATGCTAAAAGTTAAATAAAAATTTGTTCAAATATTCTCAACCAATGATTACACTTTGAAACATACTTTTTTTATAAATTATAATTTTGGGTGGTGATTGTAGAAAAATATATATGTATATCGTTGACATCTTTTATTGTTTTAAAAGCGGACAGCGATTGTTTTGTTTAATAAAATCAAAATATCTACTTTGAATATAATGAATTCGTAAATTTACACTAAAGATTAAAGATAATTGATATATAGAAATCCTGGAATTTGATAATAAAGCGTATGGAATATATTTTGGTTCGCTTTGATGATTCAAGTTTAATCCTCTCACATTACACATACGAAATGGTTTCATATAAAAAATGTTTTAACACATTTGCTCTGATAAAATCTAAATTAACTATCATTACATACATGGTTATTAGAATTTCTGAATTTACATTGATCAATGTTCGGATCGCTTCAGAAGCGAAACATTAAAATAAAACACTCCCACGTATACTACATACAAATAAATTAATATTTTGTATAAAAAGCTAGATATCCATACATAAGCCCTTAAAAGAAATAATTTTGTTTCATAATGTATATTACAACTAATGTTCTAATCTCTTTTAACACAGAACATTATTATCCTAATACGTGTTGGAAATTTTCAAAAGGAATTACAGTGAAACCCGGATTTTACATTTCACCGCCAATTGCGTGTAATTATTTCAATCGTAGTACATATATTACCCACTTTTATGCTGAAAATATTCAAAATACGCAAGTTACGCGTGTTTGACAATGAGTCAACGCAGTAGACGCATTATTCCGTCTATGATTGGTCAGCTAACGCCGTTCCGATTGGTCGGCGTACGGCGCACAACGTGGTGATTGGCCGACATCTTACAATTTTAACCATTCTGTCATTTGGTTTTCGACTCGATTTGTAATGCTTCATTCTTTTTGACATTATTCACATTCACCATTTACATACAGTTTTTACGTTTTGTATTATTCGTTAAGTTAATTACAATCTTTCCTTCACTTTTACATCCGTTTCGCTTTGGTTCACGTGTTTCGCGAAATAATCTACACGATTTAATTTAAAATATCGAAAATTTACATTGTTTTTTTACAATTTTTCTCCATTTATGTTTTATTTTCAGCCCCTTAAAAATGTAAAACAGGGGTTTCACTGTATTTAAGGCTAATGTACGTACGGGTGACTTTTTGCTGCAAAACACTTTCATTGCGTAACTCTAAACACTAATGGAAAGAACTACAAAATTGTAAGTCACTTGTGTGTGCATTTTCACAATAATTTCATACATTCACCTCTGCAAGCTAAAATATTATATCAACTATATTCCACCATCAGTTTGTACTGTAAATTTGTTTTTTCACATCACTTTTATTTATGTATTTTCAAAACAAGCTAAAAAAACAGATAATGGACACTACTCCTTTTAAAAGTTTCCACAAATTGTATTTTTTAAATCATGAAACAGTTAAACATTTTTATTGCTTCTTGAACAACAATGTAAAATTTAATATTAAATAATTAATGCGAATGAAAACGACTGTTTTCTGAGAGATTTATTTTATTTTATGGGAATGACACGTTTCACCTTGATAAGGCACATAAAAAAATTGATAATGCTTTAGCAAGGATATTAATAGCAAATAAATTTTCTAGAATACAGACGTTTTCATTCGCTTTAATTAGTTAATCTTTTAATTAAATATAATACATATTTATATTACAACATTAAAATTATCACGTAAAATGTGAACAAAATAAATACTGTTTTAAAAGACCTCAGATTTGAATAAAGAAACAATTCAGAAATTTGTATAAAAAAAACAGCCTCAATTGTTTTATATGTTTCCGCACAGAAGAAAGCGCACATTTTGATTATAAAAATTGTTGTTTTGGGACAGAAAGTCACACATCGACGGCGAAATAAGGAAAAGAATGTATTAATAATGGAATAGGGTGCATCGAGGGTTCACAAACAAAAGGCTATCGTAATAATATCAGTACCGATTGTCTTCTATTTAAAAATGATTGGACTCAATCCATCCGTGCACGCACGCAATGAAATGCCACCGTAAAATTACAAGCGAGGACACCGCAAACAGTCGTGTATCTAGGTCTAATTTGAGTTATTCTTTGCGACAAGTAAACCTTCCACTGGCTTATCAACTACAGCACGCGCACACAACACACTCCACGAGGCTCACGGGGACCGGTCACGCGGGGGCAAACGTGCCGGTGCGGCGTTAATCCTTCTGCTTCTTGGTCTTCTTGTGCGGCTTGTGTATCCGGCGGTAGTAGCTCTGCGCCAGCGAGTTCACGATGGAGACGAGGAAGAGCGCCACCATCGCGAGGACGATCTTCTCGAAGATCTGCGAGAGCTGCGAGGCGGGCGGGTTGTGCCCGGCGCTGCTGTGCAGGCGGGAGCGCTGCCCCTGAAGGAAGGACAGCAGCGGCTCCTCCAGACGGGCCCCGATGCCACCCGGAATGTGATGCAGCCAGCCCAGAACCTCGCTGCACAAATACATCAGAAAGAATTATTTTTTTATGCACAAAATCTAACAACCATCTTCAATATTTAATGTTTGCAGCAAAGTGTAAATATTGCAGGTTCTTGGGATTCCACTTGGGCCTTTAACGCAGAGTTTCCCGTTGTTTTCACAGTTATAAACAGCAGGTTATTTGAACTCAATTACTTATTTTTAGCTGTTGATTCTCATAACATGTGATAGGTAGTTAATTTGTCTGCTAAAGCTTTGTCTAGCTTTGGAATTTCTCTGAAAACTTTGTGAAAGAAATATTGCTAATTTATAGAAAAGAAAATATGGATACACGTAAGATGCTGAGTATATATATGTAATGAAGATATCCTTTTTACATAGTGTTCTCATTTTATCGCTTTGCACTTTTTTACCGCGTGATATTTTCAAGAGAAATACGTAACATATAGATATCTCGCTTGCACTAATGTATTTCAGCGCTCAAAACGGATTCGTTCTCACGTGATGTCTCATTTGAATTATTAGAATTATAGGTAAATTTTGACAAAACACATTAAGAATTACGAAATACGTTATATTTCGAATTAACAGTAGAATTTACTATGAAAAGTCAGTTTTTGGACCGAGCCAATTATGAAAATTTCGAATTACGAATTATCGTTGTTCGAATTAACGGACTTTTACTGTATATTAAATGACCAAAGACAGCGACAGAATCACACTGCCTTTGCCGGGAATTAAACCAGGGATCTTCAGTGTTGCAGTGGTAGCTCCTGCCTCTCTGCCCAAAGGTCTTCTTTATGTAATAGATATTGGCATGTTTACTGACCTGATGAGTTTCTCGTTGAAGGCGACGATGACGAACATCTTCTGTATGTGCATCTTGATGATGGCCTTGCCGATGAGCGTGGCCCCGAAGAAGGTCCAGAAGGGCACGAGGAAGTGGCCGCAGGTGAGGCCCGCCAGGTCAAACAGCGGGTTGGGGATGGAGGCGCACGCCAGGATACCCAGGAAGCCCACGCGCTCCACCAGCTGCTGCACCAGCACCTTGCCCCTGAAAGACAGACCAGATGCAAGTCAAAAACAAAAAAATTCTAACAAATCCTAACAAATTATTAAAATGAATTGATATTGCGTTTTTTACTGACTTTATTAATTACAAGCGGTTTAAAGAACTCTTAGTGGTTCAACCAATACAGTGAAACCCGGATTTAACATTTTCACAATCGCATTTAATTATTTAAATTAAATATATTTTAGTACATTTTTCAACCCCTTTAACATTTTTTCCGCAATTTACGTTGAAAATATTCTTAATATATTTAGTTACGCGCGCTTGACAATGAGTTATCTCCGACAGCGACAGCATAGATTGTTTTTGCCAGAACTAACGTGCCTCTGGTGACACCGGTGGGAAGAGCAATTAATCTGCTGAAGCGGTCTCCTCGGAGATCGACCTCTTTCATATTAGTTAAAGTACGTTCAGAAAGCTAATACTCTTAATTCTGGAGAGTATCCTGTCTTCTTAATGTCGAACCATCTCTCGTGCGTTTCTGGTAGTATACTATACACAATATATTATATTACCTGTTCTCAATAGATGCCTTAAAAATAAATTAAGTAATGTCTATTGATTAAATAAACTGATTTGATTTGAGTTGGCGTAGTAGACACAATTACTTCGGCCGCGATTGGTCAGCATACGGCGCGCAATGTGGTGATTGGCTGATATCTTTCAATTTTAATTGTTCTGTCCTTCTGTCATTCGGTTTTCAACTCGATTTGTAACGCTTCGTTCATTTTGAGATTATTCGCGATCATCATTTACAAACAGTTTTTATGTTTTGTTTTATTAGTTAATTTAATTACAATATTTTCTTCCTTTTTACATCCGTTTCATTTGGGTTTACGCGTTTCACGAACTAATCTACGTGATTAAAAAACATAAAATAGGGGTTTCACTCAGTGGCGGTACTGCCATAGAAGCCCAGAAGCCCGGCTTGCGTAAGAAATTTTGAATCAAACCCCACAAATCTAAGTAATCATGCCCCCGCATAAACCAACAACCCACCAAATCACCTTCCAACATGTTTCCATCAGACGTAAGAGGAATAGCCACAAAAGCTGAACTTCTGTAAGCCAGAAGAGGTTTTGATTCAAAAATTCGTACGCAAGCCTGGCGGTTTCACTGTATATGTTTATATATGTTCTTATTTTTAATAATGTATGAAATAAGTTTAGATAAATTCATTGTTTTGGTGGAGTTGGAAAACTGTTAATAAAATTGTCCCAATAGCTGTTTCTGATGATGCCTACATCGGTTGGAGAAACAGCTGTTGCAACAATTTCATAGAAATTTAAAAAAATATATATTATAACTGTTTTACAAATCAAACAGTTCAAATGTCTGAATATTTTTTAATGTTTTATTTATTTATTTCATTTTGAGCAGGAAAAGTTAAGTATGATAAACACTTGCTAAAATAAATTTAGGTTAGTTAACACAAATGAAAATGTCTGTTACTAGAAGTTTCATTATTTTTTATGGGAATGATATGTTTGATAATGATAACATTTAATAATGCCTTAGCAAAGCAAAACGTGTAAATCACATAAAATATAATAAAACTTCTATAAAACATAACATTTCATTCGTATTAATTATTTAATATGGGGAATTACATCATTGTTCAAGAAACAATAAATAGTTAGGTTAGGTTACCTATCGAGCAGCGTAGCCTGCTGGCCCTTAACTCGGGTGAGCACGGGTGGGGCCACGGGGGTCTTCTGCGCCAGGCGGGCTGCCCGGGCCATGAAGTATGGTGGCAGCTCCCCTAGAGCTGTGCCCAAACCCCAAAGCATAGCCTCAACGCGGACCTGAAATTTAAAAAAAAATCATTGATTAATTTCTAAACATATAATTAAGTATTATGATACTTTATAAAAGAGAGCTTTTTTTAAATTCTTAATTATTAAACAATAGAGGAAGACCAAGGCAAACGTGGCACGAAAGTGGTTCTGTGATATGTCCTCACGAGGCGGGATATTCCGTTATGCTGAAGAGGGTTCAGAAAAAAAATCCGAGGTATCTACACGAGGGAATATGGTATTTCGAGAACTCGACCATGCTGGAGGATGTTGGTCTTCTTGTCCCTGATAAGATATCTCCGACAGCGACGGCATAGATTATTTTATCTACCGGCCGCCAAAACCAACCTGCCTCTGGCGACACCGGTGGGAAGAGCAATTAGTCTGCTGAACGCGGTCTCCTCAGAGATCGACGTCTTTCATATGAGTGAAAGTACATTCAGAAGATAAATACTCTTGACTTTATCTTGTTTTCCTAATGTTGAACCATCTCTCATGTGTTCCTAGTATTATATTGTATATATTATATTTTACCTGTACTCAATAGATGCCTAAAACATTAATATTGTTTGTAATGTCTGTCGAGATAATAAATTGATTCGATTTGATTTTAAAAAATCATTCAAATATTAAATATGGCGACTAGCGTGCATGAAACGATGGATGAATATTGAAGAAGCAAGAGAAGTATGTTAGGAAAGAACAGGGTGGCAGTCCGTTTTTTCTGCCTACCCTATCAGTGAGATGGTGTGAGGATAAAACCACCAGACACTAATTCAAGACACTATGTGTATTAACTAATCTGCGGGAAGGGTAAAAATACCTCTTTCAAGGACTCGGTGTAAACTTTTGGAAGTGTATTTTTACACAATTTTAGTGACATATTTATTTAAAGCATACATAAAACTAAACCTTAAATTGTATTTAAATTTCAAGCTACGCATAATAATAAGGAAGAAAATCCACACAGAGACAATGTGTTGAGTTAATAAATTGTAATCCTATTTTATTTCATGTCCAGGAAGAAAAAGGAAGCTTTTAGGGTGGCAAGGATGGAAACAACACGTCAACCAAACCTTCCACCACAATGTCACAATAAACAAAGGAATAAAATAAAAACAACTGACCTTTGACATAATGTTCCATATCGTGGTCTCCCACCGAGGATCAATTGTCTCGGGACAGATGATTCTGGAAAATAAACACAGAGAGTTGTTCTAAAAAAATATTTACTATATATTTATTTTGCGATTGAAAGGGGTCTTACATTAACAATATTTCTAAAGTGATATGCACCTAAGATTGTAGGTAGTGTCACATCATCAAATAAAGAATATTAAAAATATATTCTATGTCTAAAAATGAGAACATTCACGATTCAATAGTTAATTAACTCTTTGGTTGCCGGCACTTTTGAGATTAGGGAAAGTAATTCAATAGTGAAATGTATTATATAATTTATAAACAGTCTGTAAAATAAATATTTTAATTTATCGAAATTAAAACAAATCTTATACTTTGTCGGCTTAGAGTGACACAAAAATTTACTACTGTAGTTTCATAAGCACGGTGTAAAAAAGTGCAAAACCAGCAGCCACCATTCTCACAACCACCGTAAAATTTGTAAGTCGTACCCTTAATTTAGCTTTATCTCGGCGTACAAAAAATATTCCCAGCCGAGTCCAGACACAACGAGTAATGTATAATAAATGTAGGTGATCTAATCAAAACTGATAGTTATAAGACCCTTAGTGGCTGGCTGAACACTGTTCTTTTTTACACCGTGCCTTTTAACTACAAAAGAATAACACTTCTATTATATTTAATGAAATCTTTTAATTTTAAATACGCTTTTTTATTAAAAAATATATTCAAATGTAGCACCTGACTAAAACGTATATGATTCTATTATAAAATATATCGGATTTTGACAACCAAAGGGTTAATAAAGATAATTGTTATTTTTGAATATGAATGTTTAATATACTTAACCCAAATGCGCAAAAAACAGTGATAAAATTCATAAAAATGGAATATGAATACATGTATTATTTTTTTATTTTTTTTTAAATACAGTGGATATGTTCCACATAAATCAATTTTTTCAGATACTGATCAAATTGATAAATTTAATAAAATAATGCAAAGGTTGACCTTTGCAGTAGCAGGCTCATCACCTTGGAACAATCTCCCTTCATACATGCATGAATTAAAATCCCATATTTTTCAACTTTCATATCAAAATTAAATATTGTACATTTGTTTTCATTATGTTATTTTCTAACCAATCACGAATACCAGATGCAGCATTTACTTTATATTTAATAGAATACATTAATTAATACATTATTTAATTTTGTGTATCACCAATAGATGTCGCTGGTAGTCCGTATATTGGCATAGTCTGGGATATTCAAGAAATTATAAATGAGCCCCAAGCATGGGGCCCATACGCTATGTGACTCGGTATTTCATGGTTGGGGCGGTATGCACGGAGAGGTTAAAGCAGATTTGAATGCATCCTTGAGGTGACTCCACCATGAAAACTGCACTTAAAATGTTAGAACATTATAATAAAACATAATTTTAAATTTGTGATTCATATCCTTCGCACAGCACTGGCTTGGCTATCAGTTGAGTTACAAGGTCACATATACTAACTCGTCGGGGTAGGGCGGACTGGGAAAGTTGAGACCCCCGCACTCGTAAGCCGCGAGGGTGACCTGCGCGATGTGCGGCCCGAGGTACAGCAGGAAGGTGTGCAGCCCGGTGCCCAGGCCCACTGAAGACAGCACTCCCAGCACTATCCACCAGCCCCACCACAGTGCAGACGATAGTCCTACCTGAATATTGAATAAATCATTACTAGCATGAATTTAATAAATTTAACATTTAAAAAAAAACATTTTGTTGTAAATAATAATACATTTGAGGATTATTATCAAGTGTACGGCTTGACTACAGTGGGTCAGTATTGCATTTGAACGGCCGTAACGTTGAAAGGGTGGAAAAATTTAAACACCCCAGCAGATCGTCACCTGAGAGTAAGAGGGTTCCAACTAACAAAATTTCACATTTGGCTTTTTTTCGTGAAAAGGGTTCTTACTTACCTTATCTATACGTACAATTAAAAAAAACATGTAATAGTATCGTCATTTGATGTTACGAAAATAATCAAGTTCCATCTGATCATTCAAAACACACGATTCACTGAAGATGGATTCATTTACACTTAGAACTTTATTATTCCAACTGTCGCCAGAGAACATTTACACGCTTCTCGGTAAAAGAGTTTCATCTGCTACAGATGGAACCCTTTAATTCCAAGATACACACGAAACCAACAAAACATTGATTTCATTTTTCTTAGCTTTTTACTTTTGACAGTTGGAACCTTCTTACTCTCAGGTGACGAGATGTAGAGATAAAATGCAGAATTGAGGCAGCAAGAGCTACGTTTAATAAAATGAAATCACTCTTCTGCAATGATAACGTAAACTTGAAACTCCGCCAGAGAATGATCAAATGCTATGTGTGGTCTGTTTTATTGTACGGATGTGAAACTTGGACCTCGAAAGTTAACTCAATGAACAGGCTGGAAGAATTTGAAATGTGGCTCCATCGCCGAATGGACACAAATTCTTGTAGATTTTACCCATTGCAGATAAATAATTTTTTTATAAGGATTAATTGTATCTCAATAGAGATGAAGATGTAAATTGTTTTCTGGGAACAGAAGAATAAGAAGGGCGGAATGGCGAATGTTGTTAAACATAAAGCGATCGCTCAACCCAACCAATGACAGGTCACAAGTCCTGTAAGCGCCTCGGTCACCATATTCTGTTCCCAGAAAACAATTTACATCTTCGTCTCTATTGAGATACAATTAATCCTTATAAAAAAATTATTTATCCGCAATGGGTAAAATCCAGTATTTGTCTACAAGAATTTGTATACATTCAAAATATTGTGGGAAAAAAAAAATATTTAAAAACTATTCAATATCAAATTTTCAAGGATATCATTGTACGTATATAAAAAAAAGTGATTAAAAAAAACCAGTGAACAATCTTATCAAATCAATATATATGTATTTCTTTTTCCAGGTATAAACTACATATCAAAATCATTATCTTGATAAGGCCATCTTGGTACATTCCGTTATCAGGGTTACTTGGAAATAGCAGAGTGGTGTGATCGAACCAAAAGTATTATAGTGTTATGTAATAACTGCCTTTTTATTGATTACTTTTACCTTTGTCTTACAGCGACCGGTTTCGCCAGGCTAGCTGGCATCGACAGACACTGTTATAAACTTACTCCTTTATATACACACAGAATAATGGTCGTAAACAAGATTATATGCAAAAATAATATTAAAATAATTATGCAAAATTTACTCAATTTAAATATTGATATTAATGACATTTTAAATGCTGTTTATGTATAGATATTTTTTCCTTTATTGCTTTCAAAATACATCATTATCATCCTTGCTGATGATTATCTCAAGGATATTTCTAGTTGTTTAAAAAAAAAATTGTGTTAACCTTCAAATACAGAACTGACTCGGTCAAGCTCTGGAATCTATGGGGTATCTATATATATGTTCCGACATTTGCCTTACAGCTGAGTAAACCATGGAAAATCTTAGCTGGAACATTGGGGATATATCTATGCTGAGTAAGATAGTTTGATGTAAGTATAAATACTCGTATTTAAGAAAATACATGATTTTATAGTAAGAAAAATGGTAAAAACTTTAAACGCGTTTTTCTCAAAACATTTTTTTAAACTGGTCGCATCGATAAATTGAGCAATTATCAACTAAGGAAATCGAAAGAAGAATCACAATTGGTAACAAAACATTCTTCTCTCTACTACCAGCGCTCAAATCAAGAAACGTACTCTGGAAAACCAAAATCACCCTGCATAAAACAATCATCCGAACAGTAGTGACCTATGGGTGTGAGGCGTGGACAATGACAGCGAAATCTGCAGAGCGACTGGATACTTTTGAGAGAAGGGTGCTGCGCAGAATTCTGGGGCCTGTGAATGACGGTGAAGGCTGGAGAGTGCGGCATAATGACGAGCTGTACAATATTTACAAAGCTCCCAGTCTCTCCACACAGGTCAGACTGAATAGACTGAGATGGGCCGGTCACGTGCAGAGGATGCCGTCATCGCGAACCCCAAAAAGATTGCTGGAGTGGCACCCAGGTGGTAAAAGACCAATTGGACGACCAAGGCTGCGATGGGAGGATGAAGTTGGGAGAGATGGAACAAGATTGTTAAGAGTGTCAGATTGGAGGGTCGAAGCGGAGGACAGGAGGAGTTGGAGGCGAAGAATACTGGAGGCTAAGGCTCGATATGGGCTGTAGGGCCATCGAAGAAGAAGATAATACCCTTTACAACAAAATAATAATAATGATAGCTATAATACCCTTTACAACAAAATAATAATAATAATGATAGCTATAATACCCTTTACATCGATTTGGCTCATGCTGTCATGATGTAAAGAGCGATTCAACTAAATAATAATAATAATAATAAAATGAAAAGGAGTAAGTTGATAACAGTAACTAGTCTGTCAGTGCCAGATTGGCTGGCGAAACCGGTCGCTGTCGAAATAAAGACAAAAAAATTAGAGTAGTTAATAAAAAAAACATTGTATTATTTAAAAAATATTTAAAATGAACTTGCATCAAGAGATTTCAGTAAAATCATTAGATAATAATAAATAATATTTACCTCTAAGATGGGCCGGTGCGGTCCATTTATTTGAAATAATATCACAACTAATGTTGAGAGAATTAAACTAAATATGACTAATCCCTTGTACGCTGGAAGCCTGCAACACACAACACAGAAGACATATTGAGATCAAGGTGTTACAACATCGAAAGGTTGAATTTATTTACATAACTTCATTAGAGTACAAACACAATTCAGAATAGGAAAATGACAAAATAAAACAGTAAAAAAATTAATACTGGTTGCAACTAGTGAAATAATAAAGGAAGTAAAGATTTTCTACAATCGTAAAATAAGTTTTAACTTTTAATGGAAATATTTTGTTTTCTTGAATGTATACAAATACTTGTAGACAAATACTGGATTTTACCCATTACGGGTTAATCATTAAGAATTAATTGTATCTCAATAGAGACGAAGATTTAGATTATTTGGAAACAGAATATGGTGGTCGAGGCGTTTACAGGACTTATGACCTGTCATTGGTTGGATTAAGCGATCGCTTTATGTAATACAACATTCCCCATTCCTCCCTTCTTGCGAACACCATGCCTGACAATTATTTTTGAAAGTTGTATATATGCTACCATGTTGAGAAACATTTCACATATTTTAGTTCAATCTTGCAGAAAAATCTTTATTAATGTCTATCAATGAAAGGCTATCAACCCAATTATCACACATTACTAGACAACGCCTGGAGAAAACTCTCCAATTTTTCGCTTAACCCAACCAATGACAGGTCATGAGTCCTGTAAACGCTTCGACCACCATATTCTGTTTCCAAATAATTTACATCTTCGTCTCTATTGAAATACAATTAATTCTTAAATATTTTGCCACACCCGTTATGACACCAAATTGTTCTCCTTGTGTTTTCAACACTACGATCACACAACAATAATCAGAACAAAATTCAAAATAATCCAGAAATATTCTCGGGCATGTGCATCGTGTGCATTTCCAATTACTTTCGGAGAGAATCAAAGTATTCCTCTCTCGCTCTCTTGTAATAATATTTTCGTACTCTCTTTTGATGACATCCGATTGGTCTATTTATATTATGATGAATGAAAACATCTGTTTTCAAGAAGTTTTGTTATAGTTTGCGGGAATGACATGTTTCGCCTATTTTAAGGTATTATAAAATGTTTGAATTATATGAGTTTTACATCACTGTTCAAGAAACAATAAATAAATGTCTTAGGGTCTAACCCTTAAAAAAGCGAAATACGCAATACATATTTTTAATATCCTATAAACTATAATGAAATTTTAAAAAGTGAAACAGTAAAATTTATACTACTGCAGACAATATTTTTTTAACACAATATTACATAAAAAAAATATGGATTAAGGAATACAATTTTTTTTTCAAATCCCTTACGTATAATGCAATTGTAATTTAATTTTGATATTTAGGATTAACTAACTAACCATCACACTGTCTCCCGAAGGGGTAAGCAGAAACAATGGACTGTCACATTAAACTTCTCTCACTTACTCAACACTCATACGTTGTGTCATGCACGCCTGTCGATTTCTCCAATTCTTCACATGGCCGACATTTACGATTTGATTGATTTAATCGTGCCACATTTTCCTCGGTCCTCCTGTATTTCTTGTTCCGTTTACATCGTTTTCAACACTTTCATTTACTCTGCATTTATTTTTTATATTTGCATTCGACAGATTTAGCTCTCATCCTTATTTTGCCGGTTTCATGCTTCACTTATTTCATTTCATTTCATTTATTTATTTTTCATTTATTTTGCTAATAATCACAAACATTACAGACATACAATTCCAAATCATTTGCAATTACATTATAAACAGAGAAGCATTAAAAAAAATAAAAATTAAACTTAAGAGTAAGAAAAAATCATAACATTGATATTGCATCCCTGAGGCAACTCACACTATCCCGAAATATGTCGACCTCCGAGGCGATCCGATTAAGCAATAAGATTGCCCTACCCACAGGCATTACCATTGGCAGGTTGGTTCTGCAGCGTGGCAAATAAAACAATCTGTGCTGTCTTTGACGAAGGTAATTATCAGGGACAAATAGACCTACATCACTCAGGACATCCGAGTTCTGTATACGGCCGCCAATCAGCTGAAAGAAGTGAACTCCCAAGTGAATGTTCCTCCTTCTCTCCAATGATTGGTAGCTTAGCATACCTAGCAAGAATTCAGTCGGAAAGAGCCACGGGTAATAACCGCGCTCCCTGAGGTAAAGAGAGCGCAGAAATTTTTTCTGCACTCGCTCCACCATCAGAGAATATCGGATCCCAGGCGGTGACCAAATAACGGAACTATATTCCAGCCGACTTCTTACCAGGGAATTATACAACACCCGAAGTACCTGTGTGTTCGAAAATATCTTGGCATTCCTGAAAACAAATCCAAGCATTTTAATGGAACTATTACATAGAGCAACTATGTGAAGATTGAACGATAATTGAGCATCGAACAGAACACCGAGATCTCTGGATGTAGAAGCTCTTTCAAGCTGTACCCCATCCATAAGATAGCGAAAGTATAATGTTTTCGATGCCGTGTATGACATAACAAAGCACTTGGAGACGTTGAAGAATAATTTATGTATGACATAACAAAGCACTTGGAGACGTTGAAGAATAATTTATTACGTTTACTCCATTGGGTTATGCTCTGAATGTCACACTGAAGCTTCAAGCAATCTGAGGGATTCTCTATTTCAGCATAAGGGTCTTCGATGCATAAGGGTCGGCACAAGAATGCCATTGTGCACTGCCATCTTACCTTTTTTTAGGATTAACACGGATGAAATTTAATTTAATTAAACTACTAGAAAACAGTTCATTTTTAATTGATACAATGCCATTAGTATTTATTAATAATGATTAAGACGGAAGTGCTCACCCTTGCGCAGCCTGCAGCAACAAAGTCCACAGCTCCTTGCCGAAATACTGCAGCGTGGTGAGGGGGTGCCTCCACAGCACCAGGTGGGAGCAGTCCACCTCGGCGTGGTCCCCGTCCCCGCCGCCGCGGGCGTCCCCGTTGCTGCTGCTGGCCCGCTGCGGCCCGCCGCCCAGCACGCTCGCCCCCGCTGCCATCGGGGGGCACGCCTCCGCTCCGCCCGCTACCAACTTGTGGTATCCCAGACGGGACAACTGAAATGTTCAATACAACTATTAATACATTATATCGTTTTTTTTTCTTCCTTTATTGGTTTCAATAATATGATACATATTTGCCAATTATTACACGTTGCATTTTATTGAAGGTTAAGGCGTTAACACTGTGGAATTCCATTGTAATTAATTTTTCCTTTTTAAATTAAAAACAATACTGCTTATGTTTCAATTTAATTTATTAAATAAAAATAATAACCATGATATGTTTGGAAAGTGACTTCCATCTTCAGATGTATATACGGGGTCCATTATAAAAGTAATGCGCATTTTTTGGGAAAAATAGATTTATTGATCGTAACGGTACAAATGCTTAAAATTCTTCAAAATACACTTGCGGAGACGTGTCTGCCATGCCTGGAAGGCACCCTGAAACTCCTGAACGGGAATGTCTCTTAGGAACGTTGTAACATGCTTTTGGCTGTTTTCCACGGACTCCCAATGCTTTTCTTTCAGCTCTCTCTTCAGTCGGGGAAACAAAAAGAGTCACACGGAGCCAAGTCAGAACTGTAAGGGGGCTGAGGGAACACCGGGGTATTGCTCCGGGTCAGGAAGTTGGTAACGATGAAGGCCGTGTGGACAAGGTGGAGCTTGACCGTGTCTTTGATGTTAGCCAGTGATCTCCTCTCAGCCTTCTTTGAACGCCTTGTGCTACCTCCAGGACTGTGATCATGCAGTCGTTCTTGAAGGCCTCTCGAAGCATCTGGAATGTTTCGGTTGCATTCTTTCCAAGCGGCACACAAAATTTGATAGCGTATCGCTGTTCAAGCGAACGCTCCATCGCGCCGTGTTACAAAGTCTAAAAACACACGTCACGCGGAAGCACGTCTTTCTACTGCTTGAAGAAAACTGGCGACTGACTGCATTGGAAGGGCAGATCCCCCACTTCATTTCCCGACCCGTTTTACCCTGCTGCGATGGATAGTCGAATCACAATAAAATCATGGACATTACTTTCATAATTGACTATGTATATAACTATCAGGAGGAATATATAACTACTAGTTGCAACCCGTGGATATGGATGTAAACCAAATTCTACATTTTAAAAATATCAAATGGAGCAAAATCAGGTTATAGTTTTGCTGAGGATGCGTATTTGCGTCATGCTCCTATAGCGTGTATATCAACAGATTTTTGTGTAGTTTGGTACTTTGTCCACCAATAACTACAGAGCAGAAGCAGAATTCTCATTGCGTAGCATTCAGTATGCTCATAATTTTTACGTACTATATGCACCAAAGAATGTGTTAACACAGTTCGAATAAATCTATATTTTTTTACAACGTAATTTATTAAATGTGTCTCTGTTTTAACATTTTAGTGACTGCGGATGCCACGCAAGTGTCATTGCAGACCATGTTACTTAAAAACGGGGATCTCCAAACTACGCCCCGCGGGCCAAATCTGGCCTGCCAGTGACATCAATCCAGCCCGCGACAGCTAATGGCTTATTGTTGTTGAGATAAGTTGAATAAAAAATAAAATAGTAATTTGATTTTTCTTCTATGTTCGCCATAACTTTGTGTTGTAGATGTTTAATGTTTCTTTTTTTATATACTTTGGATACAACACTCACATTAATTAAAAAATGAAAATGAAATATCAAACATGTTTTAGAATAACCAGCCCTTCATAATTGAAGATACATGATAGATGAGTTTAAAACATAATTGAAGATACAGTGTATAATATAAGCCACAAAGTAGTGGCAAATAATGAAAAAAAAAAATGTCTACATTATAGTAGATAACTATGTAACTTTTGGCAACTTAGCATGAATAATATTTTAAAATAAGATATCTTGATTGTTCGTCAAATAATGATTCCAATTATATTGCAAAGTGGCCGAGTTGTGTCTAGATAATTCTACCACTGGCCTTGTTCACATTTAACAATTAATTATGGTGACAAATGACTTCAACGATTGTTCTAAAACATCTAATAAAAATTTGATTGAATGAAACATTTTGTATAAGTACTGATTGCCAAATATGTTGTATATTTAAGTTAAAAACAATATTGTATTTTAATACTATATTTACTGGCGTTGATAGCATATCCATTTTTACTTAAATTGACAGATGTCCAAATAAAATGTATTTACTATCTTTATGTCTGTTCAAATGTTCCTGGTATTATGTTGAATGTATATAATATTTTACCTGTATTCAATAGATGCCTTAAAAATGTATGCTGTTTGTAATGTCTTTTGAGTAAATAAACTGATTTGAAAGGTTGGGAAAGATAGGTTCATCAGTTCCTAATTACTTAAAACCGAATGGTGTAGGGCCTGACCCGGACATGGGTCCACCATTACCTCTCCACCTCCCCTTACCACTGTTCCGCTCAGAAGAAAGATGAAGAAAGTACGAGGGTTGTCCGTAAAATAAGTTTCCCTGTTTGCCACGGGCGCGCGGATCGCTGTTACATGCAATCCGGCAACACTGGATCGTAGCTTGGACTTTCCCCTCCACATCCCCACCCAGCCGAACTCGCTGCGACGCTCACTATCAGTTTGGCAGCCGTAAAGAATGGAGCTCCCGATCGCATCACCCGCGAGGTGTGAAGTACGCTACGTGATTCGTTTTTTGTGTGCCAAAGGCCATTCGGCGACGGAAATTCATTCTCAACTGACAGAAGTGTATGGAGAAACGTGCATGAGTGTTCAAATGGTGCAAAGAATTCAAAGAAGGGCGCACAGATGTCCATGACGAACAACGGCCATCGGTCAGTGACGAAACGATTGCGAAAGTGGAAGCTGCAATGCTGTCAGACGAAGACTGACGGTTCGGGAGCTTAGCGAGATGATCCCAGATGTCAGCAAGACAACTATAGACAAGATCCTAACAGAACATTTAGGCTATTCTAAGGTTTGTGCAAGGTGGGTGCCCAGGATGCTTGGAGGACCACAAACGACACTCATTGAGAAATTCAGATGGGAGATCGTCCTACACCCAGCATACAGTCCGGACTTGGCCCCGAGCGACTACCATCTCTTCCCTTCACCTTCACGGCCTAGGGGGGGATTTCTATGACCAAGGAATCAAAGAGATGGTGATCCGGATGAAAAAGTGCATCGAAGTCAACGGGGATTATGCAGAAAAATAGCTGAAAGTCTAAGCTTTCCAATGATGTATTGCTCGTTGTAAATAAAAATGGTTTTCATTGTGAAAAACAAAATCAAAAAAACTTATTTTACGGACAACCCTCGTATTATAAACAATATTATAAAAAGCTCATTGGGTTGGTTTGGACATATGGAACGCATGGATGAAGACATGGTTAAAAAAATATACGTTAATGATGTGAATGGAGAATGAGGTCGTGGGAAACCAAAGAAAAGTTGGCATGATCAAATGAATCCAATTATAAAGGTTGGCCAGTTCAGAAGTCTGAGGATTCGACATTGAAGTATGTCAGGAAAAAAACGTGTGGCGATCCATTATTTCTGCTTACCCCTTCTGAGAGACTAGATGATGGTTAGTTAGTTAGTTTTGTATATTATGTTCGCATAGCATCATACAGCAAAATAAGTAACATTCCCAGAGTATAGAAACCATCATAACACTAGAGTGCCACATTTTTTTCAAATGCTACTATTTTCAAAACTGATGTTTGTGATCGTTTTAATGTTTGTTTATGTGTCTAGAATAATCATCATAAATAACTCTAAGCGAGAAACAATGCCATGACAATATTTGCACGGGAAATATATGAAAACAGGATGCGGATGTTCTGATTGATAAATGTTAAAAACAACATAGTTATCACGTGATCAGGTAATTTTAAACTTAAATGAGTGCGCACAATATTTACAAAGCTTATATGATATGTGGAAACAGAATAAACCCACAATAAAACACAATTGAATATATATTATTAAAGATAGTTATATATTTTAGTTATATATGTTCTTGTACCGACCCTTATGCATGGAAGCGAAGCAAGTAGAATAAATGCAGTAGAAATGAGATCTCTTGGACGAATGTGTAATACTCTGTGTAGATAGAGTGTCGAATGAAAATATAAGAAGTGAATGCGGTGCGAATGAAAGTGTTACCAGAATGCTGCTGTAGAATACCAGTTTCCAATCCATGTGTAATCACCAGGAGGATCTTTTGAGATTTATGGGAATATCTTTGGCCTTTAGTACATGATCAAGTTTTCCAAACGCTGCTCAATATATATTCCACGCTGTATATTAAACAATATTAAACTAAGAGAATACAGCAAAAAAACTTGCTGTAATACAATATATAACTTTTTCCTTCTTCATCTTCTAATTGATGATCTTAGGATTTAAAATACTCCATAATCTCATTGATAGCCCATACCTCTTAGAGTGTTATGGCCTCAATGCACCGGACAGGTATGCTCGCGCTAGAAGACACGATCTGTTGTGCATACTGCATAGCAGAAGAAATGTCATGGCGTAGCATACAATGACCCGGGGTACGGTGCTCTTGAATGAGGTGTCAGTCCATGTGGATATTCTCCAAATGACCTATGCGTCCTTTAAGGATCATATAGGTACATACCACAATTGCTGATATATGTGTATTATTTTAACATGTATGTCTGTGTTATTTTTGTAAAATGTATACAGTAATTGGGAAGTAAGAATTAAAAAATAATAATTATAGATCTTGCGATCTGTTTATGCAGGATATCAACTTTCTTCCTGTGATGAAGACGACCAGCCTTCTCTCCATCTCTTTGGTGGTCGACGGCCCTCTGGAGTCTCGTGCATCACGATCTTAGGAATTCTTGCTGGATCCATTCTCTCGATGTGGCCTCTCCAGAATCGTCTTCTCTGCCTACTCCATCTCACTATATCTTCAATTTTGCAGGATTTGCGAATTTCTTCATTGGATATCCTATCTCTAAGGGTTCTCCCCACAATATGTCTGCTCTTGCTTCGATTCCGTAGGTCATTATGGGCCTGATGCATGTTTTATAAATTCATTATTTTAACCGCCTTAAGCATATTAATGTACATGATACGCACACTTTAACTGTACCATTCTGCGTTATCCCCTATCATGTATGCGCTTAAGAAAAAGTAATGTACCTAAAATGTACAAACCTTTAGGGATACGCACTGGTATGTTTTATAAATTCTTACATTGCTTTCCACTAGCATATGCTTATTGTCCCAGACAGTGTGCCTTAGGCATCCGGAGATAACTGCAACTTTATCAGTCTGTTTTTTTTACTTTGCCTTGGCTTCATAAATTAACGTATTTCTTAAAAAAAAAATGCAAAATATTGCCCGTATTTAAAAAAAAGCAATATATTACCGGCAATTTCAAAAATCCAACTTAACCCACATAGTGCACGAGGGCTTACCACACACATACAATTGACCGACAAATGTACGGGTTGTTGTCCATTTGCGACTGTTCGACTTTACCGCGTATGCTAAACGTGATGATGCAAGCAGTCTATGGATGGATATTTTGTATTTTCACATACACAGATTTTCTACGCATTCGACTAAGAGATCTCATTTCTACTGCATTTGTTCTACTTAGATTAAGTGGGAGATGCCTATTGGTGGCGATGAGGTTCGCAACCCATCACACCGCGTCTTCCGCGGAGCGAAAAGAGAAGGATGGAGTGCCGCATCAGTAAAAGCGTGACAGTCCATTCTTTCTGCCTACCCTTTCGGGGAGACGGCGTGATGGTTGGTTAGTTAGTTAGATTAAGATTGTGAGAAATATTTACAAGTGACAATTTGATTGATACTATAAAGTAAACCATAGATAAGCAAATTATTGGCACAAATTAAGATTACAGAGTAATAAATTGTACCAAATAGGCGATTATCACATTTTTGAATTATATTTCAATATTCAAATAAATTTAACAAGGTTAAATGATATCTAGAAATCATTAGTTTTTTGTATTAGTATATTTGCAATATATTTCATCATTAATATGAGTAATCGTTCTTTAAATGGAGATTTTTTAAATATTATAATTGGACTTGGATCTTCTGGCTTACAGAGGTTCAGCTCTAATGGCTATTCCTCTTACGTATGTAGGAAACATTGTTGGAATGTGATTTGGTAGTTGTTTTATGATGGGGCTAAATGTATGGCCCGGAGTGTCCCTCCGAAAGAGGGCGAGGGGGGATTTAGGGTTTATGATAAAGTCTTACATTATTGTCAAGGAATGGAAGACCAGTTAGGGTTGGGGTTGGGAGCAGTGCCTGGATGGAGTTGTGGTAGGAGATAGCATCCTGCGTGAGACCATTTTGTTTGGCAGAGTACGTAGGGTAATTTCCACATAGGGCTATCGGGGAGGATTTTTTTTTTATCCGCATTGATTGCGGGAGGGATAAAGGACTGAATGATGGTGGATAACTTGGTGGTAAAGGGTCACTATTGATAAGGAACATTGTAGACTAGTACTTTGATAATAAAATATGAATAAAAAACATTTTTACATACTAATGCTACGTTTGTATGCAATGAAGGTTCATAAAAGACCACCATTTTGGACAATCATCTGCGCATAATAGTGTTCTTAATCGGTTAATCCAAGTTAATAAAATATGTTTTATTTAATAATTCTAAATCAGTGTTCCCCAACGGGCGGTCCGCGGCCCGGTGAAAGTGAATGCAGCACTGTGTATGCCAGTCAGCACTGGAGCCAAGAATGTCCAATATATTAGGAAAGATGTAACAGCAGGTGTCAAATTAGTGTTGAAAAAAAACATTGTTTTTTATTGTTTCTTGAAAGATAATGTCAAACTCTATATTAAATAATTAATACGAATGAAAATGTCAGTTTTCTAGAAGTTTTATTATATTTTATGGGAATGACATGTTTCGCCCTTCTAAGACAATTATAAAATGTCATTTGATAATGCCTTAGAAGGGCGAAACATGTCATTCCTATAAAATATAATAAAACTTCTAGAAAACTGACATTTTCATTCGTATTAACCAATAAATGGAGTACGGAGTCGAGACAGACCGAGGAAAACATGGCATAATCAAATTAATCAAAATTTAAAGGTTGGTCATGTTAGAAGCCGGAAGAATCTATGTGCGTGTATGACTCGCTTTATGAATGTGAAGGAAGCTAGAGGTGTGCCAGGATAGAGTAGTGTGGCCGTCCATTCTCTCTGCCTACCCCTCCGGCAAAACCAATTGTTTTGTTAAATTTTAATTGTATCAGACTGTTATATTGTTATTATTTTGTTGAAATCATTACGGCGCGAGCCTTAATGATTTCAACAAAATAATAACAATATAAGGTATATCTATCATTTTGATTTTCATGAGATGTGATAGGTAGCTAATCTATCACTTTTTATTTTATTTATTTGTGAATTCTACACCAGACCAAAGACTGCGAAAATCACACTGCCATCGCCGGGAATCTGTCACTTGTCACGAAGGTCGTCTTGCACGCTCGTAAATTTTTACATATTCAAATGTTTGAGTTCTTTAACTAACGTTTAATTAAATGGTTTTGGAACAAAATTAAATTGGGGCGACGAAAGTTAAAATAAAAATTAGTAAATAATATATTTTTTTAAATTGTAAGGTGTTTGAATGAATGTAATTATTCAAGTGTTGAAATGAATTTTAGAGAGAATTTTAGAATATCACAGAACCTTGAAAACGCGTCATTAGCATACACATTCTCCTATCCGGGTTGAGATTAATGTCACCAGAGGAAATGTGGCAGAAATTTTTCAAGTATAACATAACCCATTCGTTTGCAAAAGTAATTTTAACAAAAAGCACAATTTTTTTCGCTTAATAAAGTTTGTTTTTTCTAGGCATCAAAAAAAATCAAATCGTCCGCACTATATTCCTCGACTCTTGGACGTAGGCCTCCTTCATCTGCTACCATGTCAGTCGGTCCTAGGTAATAAGCATTCCTACATTCATACAGCGAGTCATACACGCACGTCGATTCTTCCAACTTCTAACAATCTTTAAAATTTGATTAATTTAGTCATGCCATGTTTTCCTCGGTCTGCCTCGACTCAGTACTCCATTTAAATCATTTACAAATACTTTAGAGTTAGGAATACAGCAATCCGAGAAATCTGCGAGGTCGAAGATGTGGTCAGATGGGGACGTCAAAGACGGCGATACTGGCATCAACACGTAAAAAGTATGAGCTCAAATAGGATACCATACATAGCTCTCCATGGAACGCCAAACGGACAACGCCGACCAGGAAGACCCCCGAAACGGTGGAGAGAAAGCTGGAGTTCAGCGTCTCAAGAGGACCCGCCTGAAATAACAGACTCCTGAGTCTACCAAAAGTGAAGAAGAAGAAGACATATACTTTCTTAATAATTTTTTTTCCATCCATGCGCTCCATATGTCCGAACCAACGCAGCGATCCTTTCATTTATTATTTAAAATAATTTTCCATTGTTTTGACCGAAACACTATGATACTTTAACATTATAAACTGTTAAATTAAAAAAACTTTGTTTTATGTATCACAATTGTATTTGTATTTTACCCGACAGCTGTTTCGTCAACCTATGTTGTCAACACCAACATCATTATCATTATTGTCATCCTGATGATGCCAACGTAGGTTGACAAAACAGCCGTCGCGTAAAATAAAATTACAATTGTGATACATAAAACAGTTTTTTAATTTAACCGTATAATTTCATAATATTGTTCATAATACTTCTTCCGCTCTATAATCCTTTCTTATATCAACATTTGAGATTCTGTCGTATTTCGTATATAATAAATTATTTAATTATTATCAGAAATAAAAAGAAATATTTCAAAAATAAAAAAATGTCACCGGCATAACAAATATTTTTAAAAGCGTGTAAAAATTCACACCTTCCAATTGAAAATGATCTAGGTAGTGAATGGGTTATATGCGGTGTCAAAAATGCGGAGTTATTTTAGAAAATTGAGTAGCGGAAAAATCCCTGCAACAATTAAGAGTGAGCCACCACTAGACGAGACGGGAATAACTCCTCTCTTCCAGCCCAGGGAGAGATAATATAGGAGACACAAAGTATTGTCATCCTCTCTCGGCTAACGCGTGAACATTGATTTGTAAGTGGTCATTCACTGTGTGGCAGCACTGCCGTTGACCTTTGGAACTGACAAACAAGGAACAGTGACCCAGTTACGAGAGATAAACGAGATACTATAGATCAGTCAAATTTATACACAGATGCATGTTAGATAATAGAAAAAGTATTCTGAAATCTATTTCACTTTCTAATAATCATTTTAATTGTGTAGAAACTTTAAATTAGATTTAAATATTTATTGCTTCTTGAACAATGATATAAAACTCTTTATTAAATAATAAATACAAAGGAAAACATTTGTTTTCTAGAAGTTTTATTATATTTCGATTTTTTTATGAATTACACTGTTTTTTCCACTTTTTAGTTTATTTTTTTCAACATGTATCGAAGACCAAAGGACCTTCATCATCGGGAGAACAATATAAACTGATGATTTATACTGTTTGTACCGTTGAGTTTATATCGTTCTCCCGATGATGAAGGTGCCTTCGAAACATGTCGAGAAAAATAACCTCAAAAGTGGAAAAAAGTGTTTTAATTCATAAAAAATTCATCATTATGGAATTCCATAGTGTTAATGCCTTAAGTTTATCTAAAATTATTATATTTCATCGGAATGACATGTTTCGCCTATTTAAGGCATTATCAAAAGTTGATAATGCCTTAGAAATGTAAAATATGTCATTCTTAGAAAATAGGTTAATTATTTTATTTTAATGATTTGAATATATTTATTTTAAATTACAAACAAAAGATTAAAGTCCCCTTCTGTATGGAAGTGAAGCATGGAACTGGAGAAATAAGGATGAAAAAAGAATAAATGCAGTATAAATGAGATCTCTTCGATGAATATGTGGTAAATCTGTATACAATTTGAATTTATTTTTTATTTGTAAAACATATTTTCACAACACATTTTTGCACTTTTCACAAGCATTTTTCGGACAGCAGACACCCTTCCTCAGTCAAAATTTAATTTGTGTAATCAATACTGTAGATCTTGTGATCTGTTCAGACGGGTTATCAATCTCGTATAATTAGCACGTCCAACTTTCGCATTGAAGAGCCTCTGGAGTCTTGTACATCAGGATCTTGGAAATCCTCGCTAAGTCCATTGCCTCAACGTGGTCTTTCTAAGATCATCTTCTCCGCCTACTCCATCTCACTATGTCAGTCTATATGCAGGCAGTGGCATGCCTAGGGTCAACCAGTAAGGCAAGCCCGTCCAAATTTTTTGTGTTATAATATTAGTAGAGGGTCACGATAATGTGTTTTTCCGGATTAAAAGTGTTTTATCTTTCTAAATTAATTTCGTGAATTAATAGATTTTATATCCCATTTTCGGCACATTTTAAATCTATATAAAAAATAAATAAAAACTGTCACTAAACTCATTTTCTTGTATGATATAAATAAGAAATAAGCTGTAAATAGAGAACAAAAATAAATTTGTTCACACAAATTTGAAATAAATGTTCGTAAAGAAATCACAATCTTTCTTTTCATAACATTTCTGCACGTAACGTAAATGACAAATGACATTCTGACAATAGAAATGAAGTTTGTGACACATTGAATAGTAACATACTTCAGAGTGATAAAGCCCGGCTTCAAATCCATATAAAAAATTGTAGATATCTTCTGGTATATATGCATTTAGCTATATGATTACAAGCCAAGAATACATAAGTGCATCAAAGACCCTTTTACATTTTGCAAGCCCATTGTAAACATGTGGACGTAGGCGATTTCGTGGGCATCTCACATACGGTACGTATGAGTGAAATAAAATACAGCGCGAATGAGTGAAACAAAATATACACTTATCCGAAATCATTCGCAAACCAAAGAATTAAATCGTTTTAACTCACGCGAAATTCAAATTATTTTTTTATTCGTAGACGGCTCAAACGCACAAAAAATATTGTTTTACTATAGATTTTTTAAGGCAAGCCCCGCTTCTTGGCTTGTATGGATGTACCGCCACTGATTGCAGGTTCTGTGAAAATCTGTTAGGTATCTTATCTCTAAGGATTCTACCCACGATAAATTGTAACTTTTCATTTCAAATGTTTTGTTCTGACAGCGTCTGTTCTTGCTTTGATTCCATCATTCATTATGGGTCTGATGAAGGAATGTTAATAATCACATTTCTCTGATAAACTGTCTATCAATTCAGGCTTATTTGGTACACTTTATATCTATGTATGGAAAAATAATATACTTAATGACTGTGTGTTAGTCACAATGTAATCTTGATATGATGATTATGTCAGTGTTTGTATTTGTACCAAAACAAACTGCCAAAACTGACCTTCGGCATACAATTATGAGGCAAAATGAGGTTCCCCCTTATGAATGTTTATCTAAATGCGAGATTTATTTATTTAATAATAATACCCGTTGTGCTCCTTGAATATTTTAGTACCAGATTTGAAGGTTATAAAACCATCATACCTTAAGGTTGTGCAAAAAATATTGTATGAATTTATGTCATAGATGTAGAAAAAATTGTTGCATTAACTATCCTAGCAGTTAAAAAAAGGTTTGATATAAATTTATTGTTTCTTGAACAATGATGTAAAACTCCATATTAAATATAAGGATTAATTGTATTATTATTTTGTTGAATCGCTCTTTACATCATGAGAGCATGAGCCAAATCGATGTAAAGGGTATTATAGCTATCATTGTGATTTTTGTGACATGCGATAGGTAGCTAATCTATCGCCATTTTATTGTCACGTGAATTCTACACCAGACCAAAGACAGTGTAACAATAACACTGCCCTCGCCGGGAATCAAACCCGGAACCTTCGGGGTGGCAGTCAATGCACTTACCACTCGGCCACGAAGGTCGTCAATAGAGACGAAGATGTAAATTGTTTTTTTGGAAACAGAATATGGTGGCCGAGGCGCTTACAGGACTTATGACCTGTCATTGGTTCAAATTAAATAATGAATACAAATGAAAACGTCTGTTTTCTAGAAGTTTTATTATATTTCATGTGAATGACATGTTTAAGCATGTCTAAGGCATCCATAATAAAATATACATGAAATCAGTTTATTTACTCAAAAGACATTACAAACAGCATAAATGTTTATGGCATCTATTGAGTACAGGCAAAATATTATACACATAATACCAGGAACGCATTAGAGATATATCATTTGAGATGACACGATATATGAATGGTGAGGAAGACAGAGAAGAATGTCAAGAAAGAACTGCCGTTTTCCTAATGAAATTATGTAGCATATTGAAATTGGTCAGCAGAAAATGATTGTGATTTTTTTTAAATCAGTTGTAAATTGAAGCGTAGATATGACGTGTAAACATAAAAATAATTGAAACATAAAAGTCTAATTAATATTTTTTGTTTAAATATTTTAAAATGTTTCTATAAAAAAATGTTATCATAAACTACAGTTAAAAAAGGTGGACAAAGAAGACCATACAGCAATTATGTTTTACAAGTGATAAAGCAAAAACAAACTCGTTAACTAGGTAGACAAATAATTATTAAGTACAAGGAAAATCATTTATATAAAAATGAGGAAAATGTGTATACAAAATGACATAGAACCATTACAAATAATATTCAGTTGGAGAGAAAAACCGCTTTTTTGTAATAAGTATTAAAGCCAACGGAGAAAATACTAGGTTGAATATTTAAAAATATATAAGGTCATCAATTTATGGAATCTCAATAAAAAATTTACTGGTAATTGCTCTATCACTGTACTGGCAATATGGTCATATCTCACTGTACTGGTAATAGGGTTAATTTTTCACTGTACTGACAATATGGTCATCTTCTCACTGTACTGACAATATAGCCATCTTCATACTGTACTGGTAATATGGTCATCTCTCACTGTACTAGCAACACGGTTAATATCTCACTGTACTGACAATATGGTCATCTTCTCACTATACTGGCAATATGACCATCTTCATACTGTACTGGTAATATGGTCATCTCTCACTGTACTAGCAACACGGTAAATTTCTCATTGTACTGACAATATGATTTATTGCTCACTGTCTGACAATATGGTAATCTTCTCACTATACTGGCAATATGGCCATCTTCATACTGTACTGGTAGTATGGTCATCTCTCACTGTACTAGCAACACGGTTAATTTCTCATTGTACTGACAATGTGGTCATCTTCATACTGTAATGGTAATATGATCATCTCTCACTGATGGTTAATTTCTAACTGTACTGACAAATGGTCATCTCTCATTGTACTGGCAACATGGTTATTTCAAAATTTCTAACTATGCTGGCAATATGTACAGTAATAATCTTTTCGGTGCATGACGTGACAAAGCCATCTCTGCATGGCTTTCTCAACTTTATGTTATATATTGGTGATCTTAAAGCTGCCATGGGTATGATTGTAGCGGACTCTGTCTAATCTGGTGACTCCTTTAACCCATATAAGCATCATCATTTCAATCACATGTAGCATCTGCTTGTTAGTCCTTACAATTCCCCAATATTCAGCACCCATTGCAGATCAGATTGCTGTTTTGTGAACCTTGATTTTACTCTTATCAGCATCCTTATATTACAAATAAAACCGCTAAGCATGCACCGTTTCTATTTCAATGCTGGCGTCTATAGAAAACATGGAACCCAAATATTTGAAACCTGTGGTACAGAAGTTTTTTCAATATACAGATTACTGGTAATTTCTGTAGGCGCTTCACCAAAATTACAAATCATGTGTTCTGTTTTTGTCCTACTGATGCGGAAACCATTAGATTCCAGATTCGTCATCCACTTAACCAGTCTTCCTCAGCTCAGTTGATACTGCTGCCAAAATGATATGGTCCACTTACCGGAAGATACAATACTCGTATGTTGCAAATATTGATATAAAATATATGCAGATCAGCTTCAACAATTAATAGATAATTTAATGAAGCAATGTTTGGGTAAGTTTTTTTAACGTGAGATATGATTTAATATCAATGTAACATGGGGCTTTGATAAATAAAAAGTGTTCCAATCGTCCTGTCATCGATAATGGGAAGTATTTTCTTGGAACTACTGAGATTAACATATCTTATATTAAATTTATATATATATTTTTTGTAAATAAAGGCAATTCAAACTAGAAAATTAGCAGGATTTTAAAACCCCGTTCAAAGACTATATACCTAGTTAATGCGATTTTTGAAATAATACTGCATTGCAATGAACAATAAAACAATATATTCATGAAGGTGTTGAATATTTAAAATTGCATATCGGTGTAGCACATTTAACAATAGGCGACTTTGATAACAGGTTGAATGCTAATGAGCAAAAGATTATCGACAGTAACGCCATAATAAATGGCGCATGAAATTAATTACAGTTGGCTCCTAATGAGAAATGGGGCTGCGAAGAATTAACATAAGATTACAAGTATTATGGTTTAAAGAGATTATCGCATGACACATTTTTGGCCAAATCGTACAATTAGACTCAAACAACTTCAAGAAAGAAGCCAACCGAAGACTTTAGTTGGGTCGGGTGGACTTTGAGAAATTACATCATATTTTCGCTTCTCTAATACCGCAATACCAAAGTCTTCAACCAGCGCGTCTTGCCCATCATAATATATAGAGCTAAACGCTGAAGCTGAAGTTCCAGGTCGTCCAGCACACCGTAGAAAGAGCCCTGCTGAAATAACCTCGAGTTACAGAATCAGAAATGATTTATTCGACAATAAAACAAGGCGACTGAGGTGGCTCTGAGGATAGGCGGGCTAAAGTAGCGATGGGCTGGTGACATTTGTCAGGGAACCGACATCTGATAGGGAAGACAGGTTCTGGAGCGGAGATCGCACACAGTTGGATGTCCCCCTGTCCACTGGACCAATGATATTAAAAGGATCGCTGGACGTGGATGGATGAGAATGGTAATGTATAGGGAGTGAGACAACTGATAAGAAGAAGACATTTTTTTACGGAATAAAAACATGAATATATTGCAACAACAATGAGAAGCTACCGACAGATATAAATAAGCATTTAAATAAATTCTAGTCCTAATTAATAAACGCTTTACGATTTAACATGACTGTAGCAACTATTATTAATGGTCACATGTTTGGTTCTGTGAATTCTTCAGATGTGGCATTTATTTAAAGTTTCGGCAAAAATAATAAAGCCTTATAATACGTTTTCGGAGATCTAATCTTCTCGTAGACCCCAATGGCATTAAGAGATCATCAGAGTTGGGATTGAGACTTCAAACTTTCTGATCGGTGTTGACAGCGTCAGGCACAAGCTCTGTGCAGGTACCAAGTGTGTAATCTATCGCTAGGTTACTTGGATCATTTTTTACATTGATTTTGAAATGATTAATTCATAAAAACGGTGCTTTACAAATCATCTAATTTATTATTATTATCCTTCCTGAATAAAAAAAATATGTTTATAATTATTTTATAAGGTTTATTTTCATTTCAGTCAGCAATACAATGTTTTCCCTTCAATTTTGATATGTACATGAAGATATTAATTTGGCGTTAAAACCAGTTTAAGGATAATTCTATATATGTCCACTAGTAATGCTGCAGAAATTATTATCACAATTTTGTTATTTCAAATAAATTTTGTGTATATTATCATATTCATTTATGATTGGTTGTCTTTGGTTGCATTTGGAACACGGTAAACAAAGTGCATCAACTTCGGTGATGATTCATTAGATGGAGTGTTAGAACAAGGCGATCACACGAAGACATGCGGAACCCAAAAGACAGGTAATTGGACAAACGTACGTACACCTTTGTCCACAACAACTTCCTTTAGAAGACAGTTGGGGGGATCCATGGAGAAAGCAGTCCTTTCACTTTCCTAACAAAAGATTACAAAACAAAAGAAAACATTATAAAATTGTTAAATAAGTAGAAAGTTCCACATGACACGTTTGGAATGGATGAATCAACAACATTTCATTCACGATTCTCATTTAAAAAGCGTAATAATCATAATGAGGCAATACTCCGTAACTCACTGACGATGCAACTTTAGAATTGACGTGTTTCAATCGACAAAGTGCGACGCGAAAAAACAATATTTCAACATTGAATTGATCCAATATTTTGAGTCGCAGCAACATTCGACGAAAACAAATAAATAAATGAATCGATAACTAACATTTGTGAGGAGGTGAAGTCTGCTGCGTGAATGTCTCGGAGGACGTCTTGGTCGGCGGGCGCAAACACGAGACACTTGAATACACTAAAAAAATTATACTGCACGGAATCGACTTCAGTCAAAAAGTAAACTTTCACCGGTGCGCGGTTCAACGGACTGGGATTGTCAAAAAATAAAAACAAGAGAGCAAAACTTTTACACGAAAATCGATCGCGCTGGGAACACGTTGCTGCCGGCTGACGTCCGGCACCGAACGCAGACTCGACGATAATGAAGAATACGCCGCTTTTTTTAATTTATCACGCGTTCACTGCCGCGCTCTCGGCCTTTGTGAATATAAAAATAGATGGAATAGTATTTGTCACGTGTTCCCGGCTGGCCAGTCGGAAGATCGCGCCATAATAAATCGCTCGCCCTTAGTGCATTGTCAAACTCAATGTTTTCTGTCAAAAGTAGCCGATGGCGACCGTTTCGGCGACCCGGCACACATTGTCCGCCGTTTCCCGAACTCCGACACACGAGCGGGAAAAAAAGTATGGTTATTCAAACATTTTGACTGAACAAATTCGAAGAACGCGAAGTCAGAAAAAACTATATATGCAATGCGAAGTTCGCGAAGTCAACAATATCAACGTGAACATAGGTGCAAAGGATGCAAAAAAACAAAGATTTTTCCTCCCGTGACATTTTGTCCTGTTTCAAAATTTACCAATTTTATAGTACGGATGTGTCAAAAATGAAACATTTGTCTATTGCATAATCTATTTTTAGCGTGCTATTCACACAGTCTTTCTGTCGGTGAATTAAGAAACGAACCAAAATTACACCGCACCGTGATTTGCTCAATGTTCACAGCGTTCGGGCACTTCATAGTTTCTAATAGACATCAATGTAAATATGCGCAACGAGTAAAAAGATTCAAACTTAGAATACGAGGCCAATGCTTCAATAAAGAAATAAACAGTTTTGTTTACTCCGGTTGAATTCCTTTCCATCGATACTGATTTTTTCGAGACTACCAAGGACGAGATTGATAAATTACGGTACGTCAGTGTGACGTTTGACGTAACGGTTCGAAATTTGAACAGTGGTTCGAAAGATGAAAATTATAGCGAGTGGAGAGGTGAAATCGGAATTTTAACATCGAAAGTTATCGGATAACTTGTTCCATCGTCCGCGTAAAAAATGGGAAAGTGAGCGCAGGCTACGGTTATTACTTCACAAGCACGATCGTTCGCGAACGCCGGAATAGGGAGGTGGTTTTTATTGATTTCGGGCATGCTGCTCATAAAACTCGTCTTTATTAGGCTGTTAACAATAATATTTGCCATTCAAATTTCTTTCACACCTCTGCTTTTCATAAATGATTACAAAATTAACCCAAAACTGCCCAATGAACGTAAACATAATATTCAGACCATTTCTAAATCATTAAATCCCACGTAATATGAATAAACACATAATTATGCGTTTATTAATATTATGTTTATTATAATTAAGTATTATAATAATCTATTTCCACAACTTTCTTACTCACATTAATAAATATACATTTATATATTGTCAAAAGTAAATTGTACTTAAGTAAAAACATGTTCATGAGGGGTTCAAAAGGGTAGTAGGGCTATGGCGGGGTACGTTTTGCTGGAAAGCATGCCTCTACAAAATGTCGTAAGGCGCCATGTTGCATTTACAACAGCAACACTACTATCAAGTCCAACTCTCTAGCGTCCACGAGAGGTCTTTTAAAGACCCCGCGAACCCCGGGCAATGTGGCACATATTACTTAGTGCCATAGCAGATAGAGAGAGGACGAATGGCGAGCTTCCAGCGCCATAAAACTGGATACACCCAGCTAAGGGAAGGTAACCCCGACAGAAAATTCTCAAGAGAAGGCAAGGGGATACCACTCTGGATATTTTTTACCCAGGTCATCACTATGAAGGGTGATAGTCAACGTTAGGGAGACCTGACAAGACACAGATAGAGGAAGAAAAACATGTGATTATAATAATTACTTTTAGAAGAAGACCCAAGACATTTTTTGTTAACCTTTTCTAGAGCCATTTAGAGTTAAGAGAGAGAGAGAATTAAGCTCAAATATGATAACACACTATCATTTCAAATTTTTCGGGATAATAATAATAATTTTTGATTAATTTAAGTGGTTAACACTAGTATTCCATAATGGTATTTTTTTAAGAATGTTTTGTCACTTTTTATTACATGTTTTAAATCTAAAAATGAGTGCTTCATTTGAAAAAATTAAATTATGAAAATTACATCTAGAAATAATATAATAAAAACAAATATAAATTGGTTAACTGTTTAATTAAAACACTGTTATAGAATATCACAATTGATTATATTTCTTTTGAAATTGTGGCGACAGCTGTTTCGCTAACCGATGTTAACATTATAACACTGAACGTTGATTGTAACACCTGATGATGCTAACATCGGTTAGCAAAACAGCTGTCGCGACAATTTCAAAAGAAATATAATCAGTTGTGATATTCTATAACAGTGTTTTAATTAAACAATATCAAAGTTTTTCCTCCAAAACAATAGATTATCTAAATATAAATTGGATTATAATTTGGGTATGAAATATGAAAAATATGGGTTTTCAGCTTAGACATAAAATCTATCGGATCATTTACGCATCTAAGGTATGAATGGAGATTGTTTCAATAGGCCACCTACTTCCAAGGATCATTTATGCATCTAAGGTGTGAAGGGAGATTGTTCCAAGCTAATGGATTGGCTACCGCAAAGGCTTGATCCCCGAAATTTGTAGTAGGGCAACACTTTGGCTCAACTAATCTACCTATGGTTGAGGAATTCACAGTGCGAAGTATGAATACTTTTGATGAGTCTTTTTTGGAATACTTTTGATGAGTCTTGCTGCTGCATCGAACGCAGATTAAACTTTGTTGAACATGCGTGTTATGAGGTATATGCCATCAACTGTTTTCATTGACCTCTTCACCAAATCTTCCTTTTGCATTTTATGACAAAACTGGACAATTAACTCATTTGTCGATTTCATGACTCCAAAGACTCTTTTTATGGATGGAAGTGAAGCTTGGAGTTGGCAGAAGAAGGATGAAAGTAGGATAAATGAGATCACCGAGAAGAATGTGCCGAAAAACAATGTATGATAATGATGAAGTAAGAAAGAAATGTAAGGTGGATTAATGCGTCTTAAATAAAATTAAGAAAAGGGTCACTAAGATGGTTTAGACATATAGAACAAATGTACGAGAGAATAATGGTTTACATGTTGTATACAAGCAGTGTGAATGGAAAGAAAAATACCAAGGAAAGCACGGTATGAACAAATTAATCAATTACTGAAAGGCGGACTTGTTCGAAGTTGAAACAATGGACAAGCGTGCGTGTCACGGTGTGTGAATGTAGAATAGGTGTGCGAGTTATGTCAGAATATAACAGTGTGGCAGTCCATCCTCTCTGCCTACCCATCCGGAAAACAGGGTGATGGTTAGTTAGATAACTATTAATGAAACGCCGCAGAATTGTGAATCTTGTAGATATTCCGAGGCACGCAGAGCATTTAAAAGAACAATTATAAAAATTCCACACTCCACTAATGATGAGTTTTCTTGGTATCATGATCTCAAGTTACAGCCCAGTTGGCATCGGACACACAGAGAATGATCAACTGAGCATGTGCAGAGTTATTGATCCAAATCGGACGGAATGAAATCAATGATCATTTATTTTTATTAAGTTGGTAAAAAAATGTTATAACCAGACTCACTGCAGATGAAAATATTATGTAATTAACTAATGAAAAATGTATTTTTCTGATGTGTTTTAATTGCAATGCAACTGGTTTCTGAAATAGTTCATTGCAATCAACAGATTAATCTGTCGACAGCAAAACATTGGGTGATAGAAATTAACAATCGGCAACAAAAGACCACCATAAATGAGGGGCTACATAGAGCCAGAGTAGGAAGATAATTGTTGTCTGATGTGAAGTCTAGAATGATGGCATATTTGGGACACGTTTTCCGCAATGAGAAATACAGTCTGCTGCATCTCACCACGAAAGGGAAGATTGATGGAGCGAGTGCAGAAAAAAATTCTGCGCTTTCTTTACCTCCGGGAGCGCGGTTATTACCCGTGGCTCTTTCCGACTGAATTCTTGCTAGGTATGCTAATCTACCAATCATTGGAGAGAAGGAGGAATATCCACTTGGGAGTTCACTTTTTTCAGCTGATTGGCGGCCATATACAAAACTCGGATGTCCTGAGTGATGTAGGTCTATTTGTCCCTGATAATAACCTTCGTCAAAGACAGCAAAGATTGTTTTATTTGCCGCGCTGCAGAACCAACCTGCCAATGGTTATGCCTGTGGGTAGGGGAATCTTATTGCTTAATCGGGTCGTCTCGGAGGTCGACATATTTCGTGATAGTGTGAGTTGCCTCAGGGATGCAATATCAATGTTATGATTCTTTCTAATTCTTATAATGTAATTGCAAAGAGCTGGAATTATATGTCTGTAATGTTTGTGATTTTTATTCAAATAAATTAAATGAAGATTGAGAGAAGGCGCGGTGGGAGAAGACTCCAGAAGTCCTGGCTCGAGAACATCAAAGAGTGGATCGGAATTCAATTCGAACAGAGAAGTCTACGCCAGAGTGATAGCCAACGCCAGGGGGACCTGACATCGCACTCAGAGAAAAAGAAGCTGATTGTCAAATGATTGTTTTTTATTTTCCATTACTTCCGCGTGCATGTACAAAACTATGCTTTTAAAATAATAATGTTGCCATAAATAACACAATACAGAGATAAGGAAAACTTGATATCAGAAATTCAATAAAAATTTTAACTACATACTCAACTCTAAGTGATTTTTTTAAAGAATAACAAATTATTGTTTTTACGCACTTCTGAAATATACATGAATTCTTGAAATGAAGTGAAAATCTTTGTAGAGACACAAATATATTCCAAATTAATACGGTACATATAAAATAAAATTTGTAACAGGTTGAGAGTTGGTATGTTTTATCACACACTCAGATCGGAGACTTTCATTACACCTAGGGTACCAATTTAGGAGCAGTGTACATCATTTCAAGTATTGTGAAAGTTGTCACTTCTCACTAACAGTTTGTGTAACTATATATTGACACACTAACATGCATTCTACACTACAATAAATACTATTTAGTAAAACGAATATATTAAAATTTCCATACTCAACTGTTTAACCCATTGCACCACTAATAATAAAGATGACATAATTTGTTCATACAACACACTATTTAATTTTGACTCATTTTTTTATTACGATAACATTAAGACTAAATTACACACAAAATAAAAATGGTAAAACATAAAAGCATAATTTTTATTTTATTCGTAAACTTGATCATTATGGCTCATCCCCGGGTAGTTTTGGAAGAGTGTGATAAGCTTTAAAGCATTCTGGCATGTGGAGAGCCACCAAACATTTCTCACATTCCCATCGAGATTCACTAGAATCACTAGAATATTCATCAACTTCATTCTCACTGTCACTTTCCAAAAGGATTCGCTGTATTTCATCCTCATTTGATGAAATATTACAAGCGCGGCGAGTTTGTTTACGAGTGCGTTCGGCCATTTTGGAGGTATTGACAGATGTTAAAATATCGTAATATTTCGAAATAAATTGTGATTATTACATTTTATTATGAAATCAGTAACCGAAATATACTTATTTATGTCATTTTTATGAATAAAGTTATTGTCATTCAGTTTTAATGTAAAAAAAATCACTTCAAAGACAAACCGGCGAATCGCCGGCTTTGTGAGTCTGTGACAAATTGACCATGGCCGGCGATTGGCCGGCATTGTGTTGCAATGGGTTAACCTGTCCGGTAGAGAGTTTTTTTGACTCAACAAAATAAAAAGAATTCAATACCACGTCACAGAATATGAAATAACAATACATAAAACTTCAGTCATTCCCATAAAATATCATAAAACTTCTAGAAAACAGATGTTTTTATTAATATTGATGATTTAATAAGGAGTTTTACACCATTGTTCAAGAAGCAATACATAAAAACTTCACGTTTTATTTATGGTTTCTTGAAATGTTTCATGTTGTAAAACTCGAAAATGTATGAAAAAGTCTGTTTTCTAGAAGTTTTATAATGACACTCTATAATGATGTTAACTCGAACTTCTCCAGCGCCCCCTAAATGATAAGAATTTTAAAACACCCCGCTAGACCTCCAAAACGCCCACAAATGGGCGCCGGCGCCCTGGTTTATATTATACTTTTGTGTTAAGCAAATTTTGTATTATATTTAGTAAAAATAAAATTGATTATTTGTTTATAATCTCTAAAACGATATTTCACAGAACACGACATTTTCTAGGTTACATTATCTACCGTGTTATAAAAGTGTTGGGTATATTGAATGTCTGAGTTATAGGTATCAATATTATGGTTCAAATAACAAAATCTGATCCATCAAATGAAACATTACTATAGTAATACAATATAACAATGATATATCACGAAAATGCAGTAATATGAAGTCATAACAATGGAAAAATATAATGTACATAAATTAAAACTTATAACCATCATACTGTTATGCAAATAGAAATAGGCAAAAATAATGGATGAACAGATTATTAACTCTGATAAAATTCTCTTGATTACACCAACTCTATGTGTTAACCCCTTACTGGATGATTTTTTTTAAATTTGTAAAAAATATATATGATGTGTAAAAGATGAAAAAAAAGACACGTTTTTTTTTATTTTTCAAAAAAATTGTTTTTTCCTAAATAAAATACAATTTTTTTTTCTAGGTCTTCCCCTTTTTATCCCTAGATTTTACACAATATTATCCATAATTTTATATAAAAGTGATCATTTTATTACTTACCTAATGAAAATAATAGTAAACCAGTGTAATATAATTATTTATAGCGTTTTACAAACAAAAAAAATAACACTTTTGAATATCACGTTTGTACAGAAAATCATAAACCGACAGTTGGAAACAGTCGAACGAACATCTAGTACAACCAGAGACATCTAGCAAGAAGTTTGACAACTAGTAATGCGGATCCTAGATACAACTTTAGTATTATTGCTAGAAGCAAGACATATTTTATCATTTTGTTGTTTTTTATGCCGAAAGATTATTTTGGATCATATACGAGTATGAGCCAATATGTGGTAAGGGGTTAAAAACATTTTTTTAAAGATTAAAACAAGGATTTAAATCAATGATATTAGAATTTCCCATACAATCTCCAATATGAGTGGAAAACAGCTGAAAAGGGAATCCGTTCATGTGCAGATTTGAACTCAAGTTCCCTGAATCAGGAGCCAAGCATTCTGTCCCCTATACAGCCACCCAATTTACTTTTTGATATTAATTTATAACGATTTTTTAAGCAAAAAAGTTAACAGTGATGCCTGAATCGTTAGGTGAATTTCAGACATAAGTGAATTTACTGGTGACAATGGTGTTCTTGTTCTGACTCTTACGTATGGAACTGGCAAAAGAAGGATAAAAGTAGAATAAATACTAAGGAAATGAGAACTCTTAGATGAATGTGTGTTCATCAGTCTTGCTGCTGCATTGAATGCAGACTGGAGTTTATTTGTTTGCTGTTTGGGGATGTTGGCGTAGACTCCATTGCAGTAATCTAGTCGGGACACGACGAAAGAATTAATTAATGTTTTAAAACTGTCAACGGGAATATTTCTTTTTATGGATCTTAATTGCCTTAGATGAAAGAAGCAATTGGTGACTGTTTTATTGATTTGAGTTTTCAATGAAAGATCAGTCTCTCGATGGACGCAAAGAAGTTTTATTGATATTTTGGGAGAGATATCTGTGTCGGATGTGGATACTGGGGAGCGATCAATTAAGTTTTGGCGTTTCATAGAACATTACCTTATATTACATTACATACATTATAACTGTAACTATTAATTAATATTGTGATAATATATTACAAAGACATTAAAAAAATAAAGAAGGCAGATATAAAAATATATACCATCACACTAATAATACATATACGCAGCGGTTGAAACAGCGGGGTAATATTTGAAAATAGAATATATTAAAGAAAACACATAAAATCACCATATAAACCCAAAATTGTAATAATATTTAGGTTGGCCACAAATCACAGAAATAATCCGTCAAACGGCACGGCGAGAACTCTAGTTATTACGGCTCAAACACAAACAACTTTTATCTTGTTTTCATGCAATAAAATAAATTTACCGTGCATAAAAGGGTGCGTAAATAAAAAAATACTGTAAATTTTTGCACAAACATAAAATGAAACATTACGTTTGCGAAGGCTGGTTTCGGATATATAGTGGTTTGTTGCTTTAAACCGTTTCAGATATTATTGCGATCTCTGTCATTAAAATTATTGAATTTTCATTATATCTACAGACTACTAGTAATACCAGATGGACAAGACTACCGTTACTTTTATCAAATCAAATCAAATCAGTTTATTTCATCAACAGACATTACAAAATTTATTTTTAAGGCATCTATTGAGAACAGGTAAAATAATATATTGTGTATAGTATACTACCAGAAACGCATGAGAGATGGTTCAACATTAGGAAGACAGGATACTCTCCAGAATTAAGAGTATTTGCCTTCTGAACGTACTTTCACTAACATGAAAGACGTCGATCTCCGAGGAGACCGCGTTCAGCAGACTAATTGCTCTTCCCACCGGTGTCACCAGAGGCAGATTGGTTCTGGCGGCCGGTAGGTAAAACAATCTGTGCTGTCGCTGTCGGAGATATCTATCGGGGACAAAAAGCCGAACACCCTCCAGTACGGCCGAGTTCTCAAAGTATCCCCTAATTAATCTAAAGAAATGGGTAATTAGATGTCCATCTCTTCGAAGCTGTAGAGAATTGGTTCCGAGCATTCCAAAAGAAATGCCATGGGATAGAGCCACGGATAGCTACCATACTCCCTCATGTAGAGATACCTCAGAAATTTTTTCTGTACCCTCTCCAGCATAACGGAATATCTCGCTTCGTGAGGACTCCATATTACAGAACCACTTTCGAGTCTGCTCCGAACCAATGCGTTGTATAGGACTCTGAGCACATTGGGATCCTTGAAAACTCTGCCGGTCCGGACGATGAAGCCCAACATCCTCAGTGCAGTGGCACAAATCCTCTCAATATGTGCACGAAAAGTCAGCCTACTCTCATAGATGATCCCGAGATCTCTCATCGTAGATACATGTGCTAGTTGCTGTGTGTATGTAACATATAACAAATTTTATATTCAATAATGAGTTTGAGATAGAGTAATCGGTGCCGAGTCCGCTCCTATTTAATCTCGTAATGGATCATCTGTCGACAGAGCTACAACATCCTGCTTTTTGAAATCTTTATGCAGATGACATCGTTCACATCAGCAAAAAGCTGGAGGGTCTGCAACTAATGACTGAGAAGTGCAGAGTGGTCCTGGAGGGGGCTGGATTGGGAATTAGTTGATAAGAAACCCAAGAGATGCATTGGTGCTTTAGTGGCTCCGGTAATCAATGCGCCATGTATCTCCTGGATGCCCCATTAAGACAGATTTCATTTGAAATGACTGGGTAGTAGACGCCGACACCACTAACAGGATAAATACTTAATTACTGGTCCATGTAAAAGGGAATGTGTATAAGGCGGTAGTGTGACCAGCCATGACCTACAGTTTGGAGTGTTGGCCACTCAAAAATATTAATCGTATTTTTAGCACCATCTATTTATATAATATTGATAAATTTGATCATGCCATATTTTCCTCCGCTTCTTTTTCCATTCACACTGCATATACGAGTATACAACTTTTTAACCATTTTTCTCTCATCCATTCGTTCCATACGTCCAAACCACCTGTGAAATGAAGTGAAGTGAACCTGTTTTAATTTTACTTTGGATGCAATCATCTGACTTACATTTTTCCTTATTTCATTGTTTAGTATTCATCATTTATAATTTTTACACATATTCACTTCTATACATAAGGGTTCTATTCAGACGTAACTCTGGCATCTCTTCTACATTCATACACCAAGACACGCACACTCAATGATTTCTCCTTTACAATATATATTAGGTTCAATTCCGTTTGGATTTTTGGTTTTGAGATTTCGGCAGTTCGCTGCCATCTTCTGGCAGTTGGTAAAATTATGATAACAAATTATTACTTCTTACCAGAAGATGGCAGCGAGCTGCCGAAACCAATTGAAGCCATAAAACCAAGTGGAATTAAACAAAATATACATAATGAAGGAATTTCTAATGTTTTATTTTATTTTCATTATTTACAATGAACTTATTTACAAAGAAATTAAAATAAAAAATTAACTAACTTACGAAGGGGTAGGCTAAAGAAAAGACTGTCACACTGTTCTTTCCTGACATACTTCTCTCACTTCCTCAGCATTCATACACCGTGTCATGTACACACGTCGATTTCTCCAACTCCTCACGAAACCAACATTCCATTCAGTGCCAATTTTTCCTCGGTCTTTCTCTATTTCTAGTTCCATTTACATTGTTAACATACATATTTTAGCACTCTTTCTTCATCCATTCTTTCTTCATTCATTCTTTCTATGTGACCAAACTATCTTAATATTCCTTTCATTGTTTTGTTCATACTTCAATAATGATGAAATTTCAATTAACAACATTAATAAATAATGCTACAATCATTGGTTGGAAGTCATGCATTTCGTCATCTTAAGCAACCCTCAGATATTGGCAGAAGTGGATGGATAGAAATCAAAATTGAGTCAAATGACAGAGAGAGCAATAATAAAATCATTACAAAAAAGCAACATTGACAGAAACCAGTTTTTGAATCCAGCCGTGGTAATATACGCAAGTATCACTAGGTTTACAGCTGACACGGTGCAACTTTACTAAAGACAACACACGGGGGTCTACGCAACGGTTTGTGTACCAGGTCCATTTTGTTGCCGGATGTCTTGTGACCGCGCTTGCGACACTCGGACTTGAGCTGGTCTTTGGTCATGGAGGCCAGGTCCTGCAGCGTGAGACCGGGGGAGCGCGGGGCGACCTCGTGGTTGCGGCTCTGGAAGGTGGAGCTGCCGCCGCGACGGAAACTCCCGCCCGTCATTCTGTCCGCTGTTATTTACACCACACACAGAATAGATTTCACTACAAGCAATTTTCATTTTTAAAAAAACCTTAGACTAAACACCAAACTGGACGAAAAAAGTCTCGTTACTAATGTTATGTTTTCCCAAAAGATTCATTATTTCACTAAATACACTTATAGTATTCTTATACTTCGTGGCAGAGTGTAAGAGCTCTGACTTGCATACCGAAGGTCCTGGGTTCGATTCCCACCGATGGCAGTGTGAATGTCACACTGTCTTAGGTCTGGTGTAGAATTCATGTAACAATAAAATGGCGATAGATTAACTACCTATCACATATCATGAGAATCAATATAATAGCTAAAAACAAAATTGTATACAGTAATTGCGTTCAAACTACCTGTTGTATATAAAATTTTTAAAAACTGTTTGTTTCCATGTTTACGACTCGTCTAATTATGAAAATGCTAAATCAAATCAAATCAGTTTATTTCATCAAAAGACATTACTTAATTAAGGTTTAAGGCATCTATTGAGAACAGGTTAAAATAAACTAACTATCTAAACATCACGCCGTCTCCCCGAAGGGATAGGCAGAAAGAATGGACTGCCACACTTTCTTTCCTGACATATTTCTCTCGCTTTCTCAACATTCATACATCGTGTCATGCACTCGCGTCAATTTCTCTGATTCCTCACATGGCCGACATTCAATATTTGATTTATTTGATCGTGCCACGTTTTCCTCGGTCTTCCTCTATTTCTGGTTCCATTTACATCATTAAGATATAATTTTTTTACCATTCTTTTTTCATTCATTCTTTCCATATGTCCAAACCATCTTAATGATCCTTTCATTATTTTGTTCATGACACCATCATTCGCACCGCATTCACTTCTAATATTTTCATTCGACACTCTATCATACACAGAATATCCACACATTCGTCTAAGAGATCTCATTCCTACTGCATTTATTCTACTTTCATCCTTTTCCAGTTCCATGCTTCGCTTCTATACATAAGGGTCGGTAGAAGAACACCATTGTGCACGGCCATTCTAGCTTTTTTGGATAGGTTTTTTAGATACTACCTAAATACACGAACTCAACTACTTGCTCCAAATTTTCACCATTCACGCTAATGTTGCAGACTGTCATGGTTAAAATAATGTATTGTATATAGTATACTACCAGAAACGCATGAGAGATGGTTCGACATTAGGAAGACAAGATACTCTCCAAAATCAAGAGTATTTGCTTTCTGAACGTACGATCTCCGAGGAGATCACGTTCAGCAGATAAATCAGTTGGAAAATAACGTTTTCAAATTTACTCATTTGTAGCATTGGTAAACTCTTGATGTGCAATCCATTGATGTTAATAAAAGATAAAACATGACAGTCTGAATGGTAAAAAGGAGATTTTTTAAGAATCAGAGTATTTGAACTTTTTTGAATAATTTTGTAACTGATAGATTATTACAATGTGTGGCTGAAACTTTCTTCTCATATAAATATTCAAAATTACTCTATTGTGGTTTTGGCATCACCGTCTCTTTGGAAATGGACAAATTCTTACTTCTATTGATTTCTATTCTGTGGTATGATACCATGCATCATTATTTTGTTATTCCATACATATTATTTAACTTAACATCTAAGGATGGTATGCAAAGTCTAGTTTAATAAGTAAAATTCTATTTTCCTGAGAAAAACTTTTTTTTAAAGCTCTCTGCGATAATATTTAATAATATAGATCATTCTCCAGTATATAAAATGGATAAGAATTAATTATTATGAATAAAAACAATATTTTTTCTCATTTATAAGTATGTATCTATCATGTTTCAAATACACTACATCAACATATTTGGGAGAATGATATAATGTAATCAAAATGATTTTAAACAGAATCAAATTATAACATGTGTGAAAGATGGATTTTCCACAAATCTAACCAAACCCAAATAAACTTATTGCACAAATATTTTAATAATCTTACTATTTTAGTACAGAGGCAATAATTTTTTTTTTATCAATAATAATTAATAAAAATATGACCAGGACACGCAAAAACTTCCCATTTCACAGCACATAATAATTAAAAAATATAGTTTTATAATAATAAAATCAGTTAGTAAAAAAAACAATTTTCGAAACCATTCTAAAATACTTATATGCCAATACGAACTCGATATCGTTATAATATATCGAATAATTAGTCTATATTATACAATATCCCCGAATTTTAATCGTGTATTTGTTAATTTAATAATTTAAACTTTGTTAATGGATAATTTCAATGGAATGTAAAAAATATATTAAAATGCTATTATAATTATAGAGCGATAGTGTTCTTCTATTAAAATTCAAGCACGCGATCCAAACAAAGCCGTAATTACAATTATTGATGCAAAAACATTGCAGTGTCATACCAATATTTATCATAAGCTATAATTCTAACCTAAATAGAGACTTATTATTTTTAAAGAAATAGTAAAATATTTAAAAAATAGATCGTAAGAATTTTTTGCTCACCAGTAAAATTATAAAGTGGTCCTGTTTTATAATTCAACACATCAAACTTCGATAAACGAAACCCGAAATTGGTATTTTTTGACAACCAATATTCTGTAAACACCTCATGTCAGTGCTACCAAAATAACATTTGTGAATAGTTGTCAGATAAGCGAGTACTTTTTTTTAATATCAGTTTTTTTTTTAATTTATACGAAAGTAATCCTTATTTCGTTTGCTTTAAGAACAATATTCTTATACAATCTTTGATGGTAGTTTTCTTCGTGTAATTTTTTTTTTATTATTATAAAATTTCCGGGAAATCTAAATAATCCGTATTGTCGATCATTTCAATATTAACGAATGCGATGCGTGAACATATGCGATGACTATTGTACAATTACCAATCTATTACATTCTACCCCATCAATCCTTCATGAATGTAAAGAAATCATCATTAAATAAATACAAAAATATAATTGTTAAATTATAACACAGATTGTTCTTTTTACAACCAAACGTTCATCAGAAGGCTTCTTCGACATTTTCAGAGAAGAGGCTAATGGTAGTCTTGCGCGGGCAAGGGGTGCAGAAGAGGGAAGTGGATGAAACTAACTGGATGAATAGTTATCTCTATACTATGAAGATATTGTCTTGGCATCAGGTGGCAAATGGTCATAAAATATCTATAACCAAATTTCTCTTCTTTTCCCTGTGTCATGTCAGGTCCTCCCAAATATGACAATCACTTGAGAGTAGGTATCTCTATCCTGGGCAGCTCAAAATAGCTGTACAATGTTTGTTCATACAGTCTCTTATGTTACGGAGCCAGGATATTCACCTCCTAACAAACATTTCACTGATTTTACCCTCAATGATTAGGTGTAGCAATTCATACTTTTCTCCCCTAACTACATGACCAAATATGACACCTTGTGGGTTTTAATATTTGTCAACTCTGGCTCTCTGGAGAAAATTTGTGTTGTTGCCCAAATTGGTTCTAGGAATGCACAGTAAGCATTTGACTATTTTCTTAACCAAACCCAAACTTCAAATCTGCACACAAGAAAGGCCATTTGATGGGAATGAGGCTAAGAAGAGATAGTTCTTTCTGAAAACCTACGAGTAATTACTAAACAGATTTTTTAGGAGACAAATATGATGAATTAACAGGATTGTTTCTTTACAATGTTTAAAATTTCACTAACTTTAGGTAGGTGCCTCCATGTGTAGTGTTTACTATTACTAGAACAACTCAGCACTCTTTGAAATGACAAAAAATCGGCCAAATCTTCCACCACAATGGCAAGAATAGATTGAATATACCCCTTTTTGGGCCATCCCCATGAAACTAGCTTGTCATTGACACGAAGAAGAAGACTTTGAAGAATAAATCTTTTTCTTCTTCCTTATTGTAGACCTATATGGTCTGTTCTCCAGAGTGTTGCTCCTCCTGTGAGGTAGACTCCCAGCTGTCCTTCCATCTTTTAGGAGGTCTTCAAAGAGGACGAGTCCCATGAGGTTGATTATGCAATACAATATAGGGGAGTCTGGTGGTGTCCATTCTTTGAACATGACCGTACTAGTCCCTTTTCGCTGTCTGCTCCATCTTATAATATCCTCAACCTCACATATCTCTCTTATTCTGGTGTTCCTCACGCTATCTCTCAGTGTCTTGCCTGCTATCGTCCTCATTGTTTGGATTTAAGAGCGCCAGAGATTGAAGAATAAATAAATAAAATAAAACAACTTTGTAAAAAAATTTGTTCATTTTAAAATGGGAAATAGAAGGAAAAAATATTAAATATACAAAATATAGGATTTTTCATTAAGAGCGCTTGAACTTTGAAATTAAATAAAACAACCTGTCTATGCGATATTGTCAAAACTTTTTTATTATTTTAAAGGACATTCAATGACATTATGTATGAAATATGAATTCAGCCAAATGGCCGCCGTGGCTTCGCTGCAGGTGGTGTATCCTGTTGGTCAAAGGGTTTTTCAATAAGGACGCTCGAACTTTGACAGCGTATAGCGGCCATTTTGATAAAGCGATGGCTGTCAAATTTGACAAGGATACTTATTTAGTCTTGACATTTTACCATGAAACGCTACGCGCGTCAACAACACATTATTAAAATTTATTATCAAAATCGGCGCTCTGTAAATTTATGGCTGTCCCGCAGAGTCCACGATACGTCGTTTAATGCATTAATTTGAGACTCTTGTGGCTTAAACTGGATGATATGGATACTGACAACATATGGTTCCAACAGGATAGCGTTACATAGCACACAACGCACGCCACGATGGACATTCTGTATGAGCGATTAAAAATGGAGCATCCCTATTGAAATACCCTATACATCTGTCACTAAAACAAGAAACTAATGAAAATTGTGTCTTAAAAACTAAACTAAAAATTTACAATTGTACCTCAGCACTTATTCACACAAATAACATAATTGAATCAAACTAACTAACCAGCACGCCGTCTCCCGGAGGGGTAGGCAGATAGAATAGACCGTCACAATATTCTTTCCCGACATACTTCACTTGGTTCCTCAACATTCATACATGGTGTCATGCATGCACGTCGATTTCTCTGACTCTTCATTTGGCGGACATTCAATATTTGATTTGATTTATTTTATCGTGCCACATTTTCCTCGGTCTTTCTTAATTTCTAGTTCCATTTACATCATTAACATACACTTTCTTTACCATTCATTCTTTCCATGTGTCCAATCCATCTTAATGATCCTCTCATTATTTTGTGAATATCTTTAAAATATAATAATAATAATTGAATAAAACTACGTTTATTTACAGACCTCAAAAGAATGCTTGGCGGGAAGATATTCAGCACTGATGAAAACATTGTGTGACCGCTATAATCATTGTATCACCCTCGAAGGCAACTTTATTGAATAATACAATCGAATTTTAACAAAAGAATGTGTTTTACTATGTTAGCCTATGAACTTTTCAGCTCAACGGTTACAATAAAATATCACAGCAGAAATTGTTGAAGTATTTCATTGTAACAATATTCAATAAGAATGTAACTTAACAAATTAATAAAAAAGTAAAAAAAACGTGATTTTAAATATTTATTTCTTTCTTCGTATCCAATTTTGTGATGTTGGTATCACTTCTTCCTCTTCACTTGATTCACTCCTGAAACAAAAAGAGATAGATATTTGAATAAAGTGAAACATCCAGTGAACAAATGGAAGCACGACAGTCTGCAACATTAGCGTGAATTGTGAAAATCTGGAACAAGTGGATGAATTTGTGTATTTAGGCAGTGTGTTTACAAAGATGGACGAGTGGAGAGGGATATTGAAATAAGGGTTGGGGCAGGCAACAGAGTGAATGGTGCACTTAAAGTTGTCATCGCTAACAAAAACCTATCCAAAAAAGCTAAAATGGCAGTGCACAATGGTGTTCTTGTACCGACCCATATGTATGTAAGCGAAGCAAAGAACTGGCAAAAGAAGGATGAAAGTAGAATAAATGCAGTAGAAATGAGATCTCTTAGACAAATGTGTATTACTCTGTATGATAGAATGTTGAATGAAAATATAAGAAGTGAATGCAGTGCGAATGATGGTGTTATGAACAAAATAATGAAAGGATCATTAAGATGGTTTGGACACATAGAAAGAATGAATGAAGAAAGAATGGTAAAAAAAGTATATGTGAGCAATGTAAATGGAACTACAAATAGAGGAAAACCGAGGAAAATGTGGCACGATCAATTACATCAAATATTGAATGACGGCCACGTGAGGAGTCAGAGAAATCGACGCGTGTGCATGAAACGATGTATGAATGTTGAGGGAGTGAGAGAAATATGTCAGGAAAGAAAGGAGAGACGGCGTGATGGTTAGTTAGTTGATTTGTCATGCATCTTATTTTTCTCATTCTTAACTAACTAACTAACTAACCATCACGCCGTCTCCCCGAAGGGGTAGGCAGAAAGAATGGACCGCCACACCTTTCTTTCCTGACATATTTCTCTCGCTTCCTCAACATACATCGTGTCATGCACGCGCGTCGATTTCTCTGACTCCTCACATGGCCGACATTCAATATTTGATTTATTTGATCGTGTCACGTTTTCCTCGGTCTTCCTCTATTTCTGGTACCATTTACATCATTAACATATAATTTTTTTACCATTCTTTCTTCATTCATTCTTTCCATATGTCCAAACCATCTCATTCTCATTCTTTTTATTATGTATTACTTAATATTGTGTATCTCTAACTTGTATCTTGAGTGAATTGGAAAATAAATCTGTAGTGCTTTGGATTTATTAAAATAAATGAAATGAAATGAAATAAATGAATAAATTTTTAGAACACCGTATTATAACAAAAAGAGTTTCACTTACTCCTCCTCGCTAGACTCTGATGTTTCAGGTACCGTGACGTTAGCTGCTCGCATACGTGATTTCTTGGGTGGTTTTTCTACTTCTTCGTCTTCGCTTGAACTATCATTCAACAGGGATGGATCCTGTAATCACATATAGTTTGTACAAAGCGAAAAACTATAATTTTCCATGGAAGTAGGTACATATCAAACAGTAGGTTATATCGTGTCAAACACGGGACAAACACCGCCTGGCTCAAGGGGAGGTCTCTATCTTAAAGTTGTATCTATCTAGCCGTGAGTTATGGGTTGCATCCTGGTTTCTTTAATTATTTTTGTCTTTTCTTCGTTTATCTCTAAACTCATCGCCTTGGCTGCTGTTTTATATACAGTGTTTTAATTAAACAGTTAAATATCAAAGTATTTCCGCCGAAACAATGGAAGTTTTACAGTACAAGTTCGATAATTCGAAATTCAAGGGACCCGATTTCCCAAAAAAATTCGAATTACGAATTATGCGATCTCTAAAAAAAAAAAAAATTGCGCCAACTGCTGCGGCTTGGAACATCGCAGCCATTTTTACGTTCTGTCAAAATAATAATTATAATGTCAAGTGTTCATAATAATAATAACAAAAGTGTTTGGATAGCATAATGACATAAACAATCTGTGCTGTCGCTGTCGGAGATATCTATCGGGGACAAAAAGCCGAACACCCTCCAGTACGGCCGAGTTCTCGAAGTATCCCCTAATTAATCTAAAGAAATGGGTAATTAGATGCCCATCTCTTCGAAGCTGTAGAGAATTGGTTCCGAGCATTCCCAAAAGAAATGCCGTGGGATAGAGCTTCAAATTAACCTTCTACTGACATTCCTTGTTTTTCCCCTGTAGTCTTCATTTTAGAAAGGAATTTTTTAGAATGCTTAGTATAAGGAGAAAGGGAAATAATTATGTACCTCGGGTTCATAGTGGCAAATGGTGTGCAGGACGGTCTCATCATCATCGCTAGACTCTTCAATAACAGCATCTGAGGAGTCAGAGCTCTCTGGTTCGGGTTCCGGAGCCGCTTTCTTGCCGCGAGCCTTCTTTGCGGCTGTACCGCCTTTCTTTGTTTCAAATAATTCAAACGCCTTTTGTTTTGGCTTGCTCTTTGCTTTGGGCGGGATACTCTCTGAATATCGAAAAGATATTTTAATTTATTATAAATAGAAGGAATACACCACAATTATCAGATAAGTTTAATATTTCAAAATTTATTTAACCAACTTTTTATTTTTTGGATAGGTTTTTGTTTGCGATGACAACAAGTGCACCATTCACTTTGTTGCCTGCCCCAACCTTTCTCTCAGTATCCCTCTCCACTCGCCCATATTTTGTAAACATACTACCCAAACACACAAACTCATCTACTTGCTCCAAATTTTCACCATTCACGCTAATGTTGCAGACTGTCATGATTTCATCTTTTTAAAAAATCATTAACTTGGACTTATTCACATTCATCATCAGATAATTTCGCATGCATACCTCATACATACTATTCACCAGGACTTATGCCAGTTCATGCTCGTTGTCTGCAAGTAGGACAGCGTCATCCGCATACAAGAGACAGCTTACTGACACTCTGCTCATTTTGGCACCTACATCCAACCCTTCCAGCTGTTTCATACTTTCAGCTCATCAAATATTGATCTTTTAAATTGCCAACATAATACTAATATTCAAAAATATTCTATGTGAAGATTTATTTTTATTTATATTACAATGAAAAAATGTATACCTTTTAAGGAAACTTGTTCCAGCTGTTTACCAAGTCCTTTCACAGCCCTTCCTTTGGGTTGTTCCTCCTTGCTCTTCACTTCTCTCTTCTTGCCTGTGGTGGGAGGAGACAAATTTCTTCTGCTTTCCCCTTTATTGGCTCTAGCACTCCTGCGGACGGCTGATGATGGCGTGGGGGGCTCTACGGCTCGGGAGGGAGTAGCGGCGGGCTGTGGCAAGTCTGAATGGTCGCGTTTGCGTCGCGGCGTCTTCAGCAAGGCGCGTTTCGCTACGTCCGCAGCTAGAATGATAATATTACAATTGAATCGAATAATGATCACCAAAAGTAAATCAAAAAGTTTATATACAGTAGACGCTCTCTTAATCGGCCTTGATGGGACCGACCCAGGGCCGAAAAACACATTTAAAAAAACACTTTCGCAAGGAAGAAAAAAAACACAATTTTTTCAAAACATTTAGAAAACAGAACTTTTAGTCTGTATTAGAAACTAACACATTAAAAATTAACATTTCACAAACTGTAAAAAATATGTACAGGAAAAAGCAACACATCACACCAATTTTTTTTTAAAAAGTAGGCCTGCAATGGATTAAAAATCTCTGTTATTTTCTGCTGCTTCTTGTGTTGAATCGACTTTTTAAAATTTTAAAAGCGTAGTCACGCCATTTCTTTATGAACGTTACATCTGTAAAAAAAAATTGCAATATTTGCGATGCTAATCACAGAGCAGACGCAAGGTCAGTCGCGGCGCCGCCAGACGTTCAAGTTGCTACTTTTCTCTTAGACTTCCTAGAAGAAGAGATCGGTTAAAGCGGTGGGACGGTAAAAGCGGTGCCGGTTAAGAGAGCTTCTACTGTATACATAATTTGAAAGGAGATTTTCAACAAACAATGGAATAGTGAATAAAAAAATTAAGTTCTCACCCGTGATACGTTTAATTTTAGCAGCAGCAGGACTATCATATACTTCTACATGTTTGGAAGGAATGCTGGACTTGGAAGAGGGTTCCATTTCAACTTCCGAACCCTCTGACGGGGATTTGCTGCTCATGCTCACATCCTCGGAGCCGGCGGATTCAACAGCATCTGATTCTTTTTCTGAGACACAAAACAAATAAGTACATTGAAAAAAGCTTTGATAATCTAATTTATAGGTACGGAGTTGAGTCATTGAAATCACTCAAAATCAGCACTATGAACGGTTAGAGACATTCGATGGATGGATGACTGTTTAATGGTTTTACGTGGATTTAATTTATATAATAAATTATATAAATAGTATTGACAAATTTGTTTCGCCTTGCGAGGGTATTCACAAACCATTAAACAATCATGTTTACTATTATAATTAATAATGGAGTTTTACAAAACTAATACCTCAACCATCAATAACTTTAACCCTTAACGTACCGTGTTCAAAACAAAACGCTCGCTCCCATGTGGTAAATTCAGTTTACCGCTAACTTTATCTAAATATCAAGCATGACTCGTTGAATCAAAATTTAATTTATGTCATCTTGTAGGGAATTTCATTAGGAATAGATCGATATCTATAACATATATGGATTATTTGAAAAACATATCATTATTAATTTTTTTCTGGAACCATGCGATTTCTGATATGGAATGCGTCACAGCATACGAGCAACTGGACACCAAGTATAAACATGTCGCCGCGCCGCGGCCGGCGGGGCGAGACTTTACGAGATTTTACGTATGATAAAGGCACCTAGGCAAAATGTATAGTACGTTCAAGACAACGAGTACGTATTAATATTTGTCCCTTTTGGTAAAGTGTTAATATTTTCACAGTTCTGATATTATTAAGTTGCGTGCTGCGTTTCCATCCACAGTCGGTATTATTACGTACCTATTGAAAAGGTCAAACATATAATTTATAATACGTTCAAAACAGCGAGTAAGTATTTGTCACTTTTGATAAAGTTGTAAATATTAGCAAAACAAATTCTACCTTAACACGAATGAAGGTGGTCTTAGAAAATATTTTTTTTTGGGATGAAGGAAGTAATTTTTTGCTTTTTTTTTTATTACGAAATATTGAGAACACTTCAATAGAGGATTACAATTTTTTTTATAATATTAGGGTCCATAGGTTTTAAGAAAATCAACTTTAAATTGGCAGTGGAAACTCAATTGACCACATGGCAACGCGACGGTTAAGTCAGTTAAGATTCTTTTTTTTTTGCTATTCAAAAATGAGAATGTCAAAATAATTTATTTACATTGTATAAAATTACTAGTTATATTAAAATACCAGTTTTACTTACCAGAAAGAGTGTTGCTGATGATACTAGAGCGGGGCTCACTGCCCTCAGGTACGGTCTCAAGAGCCGGCTCCGAAGAGACCCGCTGCTCTTGGTCTAGGGCCCCAGCAGCCGCCGAAGCCCTCTGCTCTAGACTGTCCAGAGCCAGAGACACGGTGGCGCTGAACCGGGAGATATTGCGGTACGATGTCTTATCTGTGAAAATCTGAAAAATAATTTTAAAATTATTAACTCTACAGAAATATATCCACTCAAGCAAAGATGGCAGTACATAATGGAGTTCAAGTGACAACCTTTAAGTTTGGAAGTGAAGTTTGGAGCTGGCAAAAAAAGGATGAAAGTAGGATAAATGCCGTAAAAATGAAATCACTGAGAAGAATGTGTGGAAAAACGATGAAGTAAGAAAGAAATGTAAGGTGGATTAATGTGTCTTAAATAAAATTAAGAAAGAATAAAGAATAATAATTTGAGAAAAATGGTTAAAAAATTGTATTCAAGCAGCGTGAGTGGAAAAGAGCAAGGAAAGCATGGCATGACCAAATTAATCAAAGTGTCAAAGTCTAAAGTTATGGTATTTGAAAAGGAAGAATACCGAAGCAAGTTACCAAATTTATTTATCTAGGAAGCGTGTGTTTACAAGAGATGGAAAAATGGAGAAAGACATTGAAAGAAGGGTTGGTACTGGAAACAAAATAAATGGTATACTCAAAACCATTAAGTCAAATAGAAATATATCGACCGAAGCAAAGATGGCAGTGCACAATGGGGTTTTAGTGCCGACCCTTGTGTATGAAAGTGAAGCTTGGAGTTGGCAGAAGAAGGATGACAGTAGGATAAATGACGTAGAAATGAGATCACTGAGGAAATTGATATATGATAGAGTACCGAATGACGAAATAATGAAGAAATGAATGACAGATGATTGCATCATAAGTAAAATTGGAGAGAAGGAGGAACATTCACTTGGGAGTTCACTTCTTTCAGCTGATTGGCGGCCGTATGCAGAGCTCGGATGTCCTGAGTGATGTAGGTCTATTTGTTCCTGATAATTACCTTCGTCAAAGACAGCACAAATTGTTTTATTTGCCACGCTGCAGAAGCAACCTGCCAATGGTAATGCCTGTGGGTAGGGCAATCTTATTGCTTAATCGGATCGCCTCAGAGGTCGACATATTTCGTGATAGTGTGAGTTGCCTCAGGGATGCAATATCAATGTTATGATTTTTTCTTACTCTTAAGCTTAATTTTTATTTTTTTAATGCTTCTCTGTTTATAATGTAATTGCAAACGATTTGGAATTGTATGTCTGTAATGTTTGTGATTATAAGCAAAATAAATGAAATGAAATGAAAATTAAAAAAGGATCCCTAAGATGGTTTGGACATATGGAATGAATGGACGAGAGAAGAATGGTTAAAATGTTGTATACAAGCAGTGTGAGTAGAAAATACCAAGGAAAGCATGGCATGACCAAATTAATCAAATACCGAAAGGTGGCCATATTCGAAGTTGGAAAAATCAACAAGCTTGCATGTTATGATGTATGAAAGTAGAGGAATCTAGAGAGGTATGTCAGGACAAAGCAGTATGGCGGTCCATCCTCTCTGCCTACCCCTACAGAGAAATGGTGTAATGGTTATTTAGTTAGTTAACTGTTTTAATTTTGAAACACTGTTATAACACGTATAACAAGAGAGAGGGTTCAGGAAAAATTTCTGAGGTATCTTTACATGAGGGAGTATGGTAATTATCCGTGATTATCCCACGTAATAGTTCATCTACTGCCATTTTATTTTCACGTGAATTCAACAGCAGACCAAAGACAGTGTGAGAATCACACTGTCATGCTGTCAGCTGGATTCTGACGGGAATCGAGCCCGGGACCTTCCGTGTGGCAGTCATTACTCTTGCCACTCTGTCATGAAGGCCGTCTCATTATTTATGATATTTATAAATATTGATACCTGCATGAGTTCATCAGCGGAGCGTAGCAAGTCCCTACAGAGAGCAGGGACCCGCGGGGGAGTGAGTAGTGCCAGGGCGCGGCACAGGAGAGGTGCCGCCGTTTCTTCTCCGCGCTCCAAGACGTTCACAATCAGCACGGCCAAGTTGGCATGGACATTGTGGGCCTGAAATATTCAATTTATTAAAAACAATAGACGCAGACTAAAAATAAATTATAAGTATTTTGGTCAAAACCAGTCGAGTATATTACATTTTAATGAAAAAAATTGTTTATTGTTTCTTTAACCTATTCGCATCGGTAGCAGTCATATCACGTGTAAGATTTCCTAACCGTTAACATCGGTAGCCGTGATATATCGTTTTACGACTTTGTAGTGCTCCTAGTGACATTTATTGTAAGAATTTGAAACCATAAATTACTACAATACTTAACTACATTTATCCTTTACAGAAATCTGTAAAGATAATAAATTAAATGTGTTTTACTTCGTCATAATTACGGTTTACATGCGCGCTGTCGGTAAATCACATCTGTGAAGTATCCCATCGGCCGCCATTATTCTATATTCGTTTGTCCTGCGTCGCGCGCGCATTTGATTTTCGACATTTCCTTGTATTATTATCTGTTATTTATTATAAATTGTGATAAATTCTACTCTGAATATTTTTTATCAATTTCTATTATTTTTGTGTGGTACAGAAAACAAGGAATTATGAATGTGTGTTAAAATATAAAAAGTACTTTTTTATTCATCATCTGATAGCTAAAAGATAACTGAACAAAATAAATATAGTACGCGAAAATAGCCCCGGTAAGTACATTTATCATTCAAATATAAGTTTTTAACTAAAAAAATTGGTTAGAAATATTCCCGCCGTATTTGACGGTACGTTTCGTATTTGGCCGAGTCATAATGAAAGGGTTAACAACGATGTAAAACTCATTATATAATAATCGCAAATATAATTGCTTTGATGATTTATACATTCACACCCTCCATGACTCCATGATAATGATTGGTGTCTCTTCATAAACTCGAAGATATTAAATTGAAATATTGTTGCCACTCCCTTTTAGAATGTTTAATAAAATAGCCTTGTACATATTGTATATATAAACATATTCAACACCTGTGTTCTGCCAGTATTCACGAATAGTATTGAGACAGTCACAATGTCACAAAAAAGTGCCAACAAGCCGAGAATCACACATAGAGAAATGGAGAGAGATATGTTGGGTATTAGCTTGCGGGACAGAGTCAGGAACGAGGACATACGAGCCAGGACAAAAGTCTCCGACGTCATCAAGTTGGCCGCAACCCTATAGTGGCGTTGGACGGGACACATTGCTCATGACCCAGATGATAAGTGGACAGGGTGACTGTTGAGTGCCCACAATCTCGTTGGCGTGACGATATTCGAAAGAGTGCGGAAATTGCCTAGATGCGGATTTCTCAGGATAGAAGAGAGAAAAAAATACGAGAGGAGCAGTGGCGTGCCTAGGGTCAACGAGTAAGGCAAGCCCCGCCCAACTTTTTTGTGTTATAATATTTTTTTTCCTTGTATACGAGTACAACAAGTCGTTTGAATCTAATTACTGTATACAATTTATTTTAGTCATTATATTGATTCTTATGACATGTGATAGGTAGAAAATCTATCGCCATTTTATTGTCACGAGAATTTTACACCAGACCAAAGACTTACCACTTAGTATAGGGTCACGATATTCAAAATACGCGCGATTATTCAAAATATAATTTTGTTCGTAGATGGCTCAAACGCGCAAAACTATCGTTTTATTATAGATTTTTTAAAACAAGCCAGGCTTTTCGGCTTGTATGGAAGTACCGCCACTGGAGAGGAGGCCTACGTCCAGGAGTGGACGGCCACAACACGCTGAAGAAGAAGATATATAAAGTGATTGTGGACTCACGGATGGGGCCACAGATGGAACTGTGAGACCTATGATGAAACGGAGCACCGTCTCTTGGTCCACATCAGCCAACGGGCTGCTCAGGGGTGCCCCGGCCAGCGTGATGACCGTGGGCAGGAAGGCGGCTTCCAGCTGCTCCTGCCCGCCTTCTGTGTTGGCCGCAAACAGGGGGAAGAATGTTCCTAATATCTGCTTCAGTCCGTCTTCATCCTCTGTATAACACGCAGTAAAATCATTAAATGTTTTAGAAATTTTCAGGTTTAAATATTGCACAATGTGAGCATTAAAACAGCAATCTGTAAACAACACAAAATTTTTAGAAAACTGTAAACAAAGTACATAAGTGCCTATTCACAAAACCAACTGTGCTGTTCCTATTGGGAATTAAAAATGTTCTAATTAATAAATACAAATATTTAAAAAAAAATCAACACTTTGTTTATTAATCACGGATTGTGTAAATATCTAATTGAAGTGTTTACTCTGATACAATATATATTTTTGTTGTTTATTGTACTAACAAAACAAATTCAATAAAAATATATCGTGGGTATACTGGCAAAAAACGTTAAGTCGAAAATTGTCAGTTTTGACTTAGTGATGCAGTATTGTAAAGTTTACAATGCTCTACAAATTGGCAAAATACACGAAGTCGAATGAAACAGATTTTTTCTCTAGTTTTAAAAATAAATTTAACGTTAAATCGTACAAAAGGTATTTCATACAGGCTAAAAGCTTCAAAAAACTTAATATTTTTCGAAGAGTCTTGTTGAACATTTTTGTACTGGAAAAAAACGTTAACTCTACTTATTGTCTTCGGCTGAAAAAAATTCCCTCGATTGACTTTTGACAACGACACTTATATGTTTCAAATTTAAAGAAAACTTAAATGATTGATTTCTCAAAACAGCGATTTTAGACCTAACGTTTTTTGCCAGTATACCCACGATATATAGGGTGTTTTTTTAGAGGTATGCAATACATATTCAAAATGAAAATAAACACATTAAAATAATGTTAATGTCTATGATATTGGCTTTATTTAATAGATAATTTTATGCCATTATTGTTTAAATATGATTTTGGGCATATGAGCGCCACGGCTAGCTCGAATGAAGCGCAATCGTGAAATCCAATTTTCGACAAGTGTCATCTTTGTGGATGCGTATTATCCACTAGAGTGTACGTGGTGCGAAAACGATCCACGGTCTTCCGAATAACTTGCTCGGATGGACGATTATGTCGACCGTAAAATGGACTTGTGCACGATAAGTTTGGCGATCCGAACCATGATTTACAAAATAAATTTGCACAATTTGCAAGTGCTGTTCTGACGTCAGTCTATTCATGGTAAAATGGCAAAACGTACTGACTAGAAATCAACTGTCAACCGTCAAATTGACAGTCTGTAGAAACAATGTTGCCAGTTTAAAAACCAAACCTCTAAAAAAAACAGCCCATATAATTATACTTGACGCCAACCGAAAACAAATCACAATATGGTGACTGTTAAGAAGTGCATGTTTCCAATTATTATTATGACTTGTTTATCTGCAATTAAGATTATAAAAATTATGTTGATTAAAGCTTCAATGCTGACCTGTAGCAGGGTTGAACCACAGAAGAAGTAGTCGGCTGATTAGGCTGGAGGAGCAGAGACGACCGGCTATCAGCATCCGACATAACCCTTCCACCACCACCAGGCGGTATTCCGAGCACTAAAGCATCACAAAAGGACACATGATATAATACCAGAAGAATACAAAGCACTAGGCACTAGCACTAAACTCAGGAAACTCGGCCATTGCGGCAACTCGTAATAAAATCTGAAATATGTTTTCTACAGATTTTGGCTACACCGAAAATAACCGTATGACAATACGTTTGGCTCCTGATCTTGGTGACATGGGTTCAATCGGAATATGACATGATTTCTTCTTCATAATAATGAGCTTTCATAAATGCAAGCAATGGGGATTGTTTAAAAAAATTATTCAAAACTGTAATTTTTTTTTAAGGAATAAGGATTTGTTCATGCATAATTTTTTTTTTTTAAATAGACAAAATACACATCCACTGAAATTTTAAAATTGTGCACATTATTGGAATTTAATAATTACAGTAGAACCTCGATTATCCGGACTAATTGGGGATGAAGGTAGTCCGGATAAGGACAAATCCGAATAATAGAAAAAAATTATAATTGACAGGAAAAGACAAGTAATTCAGTATGAAAAGTTTCATTGCAAATTATTTTTTATTAATAAAATCAATTATCGATTTCTGCTTAAAGCTAGCTTTTCTTTTTGAAGCTGCCAAATCGCGAATACTTTTAAGACATATAAATTGTCCTGAATTACATTCTTCTTGACTCTCAAACTACTTCATGGCGACATCTAAACACTGAAAAGCTTCAGAATGTGTAGGACCAATATTTCCCTCCTCGCAAATCTCTTCTTTTCACACAACAATGGACCAGATATTGGCTCTCCAGATGATCGTCTTTGTATGAACCACATAAAAATGCACTCTTCAACTTCTTCATTTCCTGATTTTTTCATAACTTTACACTCTAAGCTTCCATCTCCATATCCGAGATCGTTGATGTTCTGACACCATATTAGACAAAAAACGTCCCGATTCACAGCATTTCAAACCATTGATTATATCTAATTTGTCTTTTAATGAAAGTACAACATGTTTTCTTTTCGATGACATATCGGTTATATTAAAAATAAATACAATTTAAATTGTGATCAATTTTTCAAGAAACAAACATCCGATGCGTATTGAATTCCGAAGACTACTGATCAATATTTTACTTGTTGGAACAAATGCATAAAACGCATTCCAACACGTACTTAAACAGTGGACATGCAAATCAGCACATCCGCTGTTTTTTGTTTAGTTTGACCAATCCGGATAATCGAGGTCCGGATAATCGAGGTTCTACTGTAAATATGGAGTTGTGACAGGACAAGAAGATAAAAAAAAATGTATCTAACTATTTGGGTACTAAGTCTTTGTATTTGGGGTCCATTGTTAGGTAACAATGGACCGCAAATACGTCTATCCTGACATACAATAAAAATGGGTTCATAATTTATTTCTTAAAAAAAAAAATATATATATATATATACAACCATTATATATTTACAATATTATATAATAGAGGCAAACATTGCAGAATATGTTTTTTGCGTTACAAGATAAATGAGGGTATCAAACTAACTAACTAACTAACCATCACGCCGTCTCCCCGAAGGGGTAGGCAGAAAGAATGGACTGCCACACCTTTCTTTCCTGACATATTTCTCTCGCTTCCTCAACATTCATACATCGTGTCATGCACGCGCGTCGATTTCTCTGACTCCTCACATGGCCGACATTCAATATTTGATTTATTTGATCGTGCCACGTTTTCCTTGGTCTTCCTGTATCAATAGGGTATCAAGATAATATTAATTAATTACCTCACTGTTCATCAGACCCAAAAATAATTCTATAATGGTGTCGTGTGTTGAGGGGATGGCCGATGCGTCTTCATTGTCTGAAGTTTCTTTATCAGAAGATTCTGCCTCCTCTTCTTCTTCTGAAATAAACACAGAACATATTAACCTAGGCTGTGCTAAAAATAAATGTACGAGATTGAATATAAAAGATATTAAATTGAGATTTGGTTTACATCAGAAACTTTATTTCTTCAATACTTTCAGATATCTAGGCATACACCTAGTTGGAGGAGCTGATATGAGTGAAGAAATAGAAGCCCAAATCAACGAGGCATTTGCATTCTTTGGTACTTTAAAATCCACAATACGGAAAGAATAAAAATATAGGCATTGAGAGTACAATGAGAATTTATAAAAGCATGCGTAAGACCAATAATAACATATGGCGTTGAAGCATGGGCAGACACAGTCAGGACCAAACAAGTTCTGAAGACACTGAGGATGATAGCAGGCAAGACTCTAAGAGATTGCACGAGGAACACTTGAATAAGAGAGATATGTGAGTCTGAGGATATTATAAAATGGAGTAGACAGCGAAGGAGAGACTGATATGGTCATGTCCGAAGAATAGACACCACTAGACTCCCCTATATTGCACTATATAATCAGCCTCACAGGACTTCGTTGAAGATTCCCTAAAAGATGGAAGGAAAGCTGTGAATCCATCCCACAGGAGGGGCAAACCTCTGGAGAACAGACCACAGAGGTTTATAATAAGGAAGATGAAGAAGCGTGATTTTGTTTAAGAGCTGTATGGAACCATCAAAATACCTTCCGAAGATTCTCCACTGTCACTACCCCAGATGTCGTCCATCTTGCTTTTCTTTCCCGTACTCTTGTCGGCTTTAGACTTTCTGCTGGATTTGTTGCCCGTCTTGTTCGCCTTCTTCGAATCCGATTCCTTCTTTTTATTTTTCTTCTTTTCTTTTTTTTCCGAATCCGACTCGATGTTGAATATCTTCACTCCGTGGATACAGATCACGTCTATCACCGACTTCAGGGCAACTACAAGAAGCTTCTCGTTGTCCATATCCATGAACTAAAAATACAATCGGAATATAGTTGAAATGTTGTCCATAGATAAATGGTTGTTATTTTACGCATAGTTGGGTATTAAACAAACAGTTGCAGATTAAAATTTTCAGAATAAAAATATAGATCCATTTAAAAGTTCAGATTGTGAAAACAAGTTCAGATTGTGGAAACAAGTTCAGATTGTGGAAACAAGTTCAGATTGTGGAAACAATTTCAGATTGTGGAAACAATTTCAGATCGTGGAAACAAGTTCAGATTGTGGAAAAAAATTCAGATTCAGTGGATACAAAATAAATGGTGGACTCAAAACCATCATGTCAAATAGAAACATATCGACTGAAGCAAAGATCGCAGTGCACAATGGGGTTCTAGTGTCGACCCTTATGTATGGAAGTGAAGCTTGGAGTTGGCAGAAGGTAGGATAAATGCCATGGAAAAGAGATCACTTAAAATAATGTAAGGCGGATTAATGTATCCTAAATAACATTAATTTAAAAGTTTTGACATATGGAACGAATAGATGAGAGAAGAATGGTTAAAAAGATGTATACAAGTAGTGTGAATGGAAAAAGAAGTCGAGAAAGGCCAAGGAAGACACGGTATGACCAAATTAATCAATTGATGAAAGGCAGCCATGTTCGAAGTAGGAACAATCGACAAGCATGCGTGTCACTGTGTATGAATGTAGAAGAAGTGCGAGAATTATGTCAGGATAGAACAGTGTGGCGGTTCACCCTCTCTGCCTACTCCTCCAGATAAACAGCGTGATGGTTAGTTAGTTAGTTAGTTTTGATAATATTACTTACTTGAGAGAAGAAGAAAGCTTTCTGCTCCTTGGCAAACTCTTCACTCAGCATGGAGTACAGAGCGACTGTTTGAAGGGCATTCTCTCTGATCTCCATGTTTTGGTATAACATAACCTAAAATAAAATAAAATTACAATATTAAAAAAATATACAACACATAGTATGATAGTGAAGCATGGAGCTGGCAGAAGTATGAAAGTAGGATCAGAATGTGTGGAAAATGGTGTATGATAGAATAAACAATGGAATAAGGAAGGAATGTAAGATAGATGTTTGCATCCTAAGTAAAATTAAAAAAGGATCACTTAAACCATGATTCCCTAACTATTTTGTTCCGTAGACCCCTTGCGATTTTTTCTATTTTGTGTAGACCCCCTGCATTGAAAAAAAAAGCTGGATTTCTTTGTAAACTTTTTTTAGCATATTGGAGAAAATTTGCCGGTCGAAATCTTCGGTGACTTGAAAAAAAGGTCGCCAACAATTTCGATATTCGTTTCAATATTCAATGAAAGGAACATTAAGATGGTTTGGACACATGGAAAGAATGAATGAATAAATAATAATAAAAAAGTAATCGGAGTATTATTTACCTCAAAATTCTGGAAGAGAGACTTCAGCACCGGAGTGAGGGTAGTAATATCCGGTGTATCTAACATCATATTGAGGATTATGAGGCATTTGTTCAGGGTCTCCGTGTCATTGCGCTTCTCACGAACCTGAATATCAAAAAAAAAAAAAATTACATTACTAGAATTTCATAGAAAAAGGAAATAAGTGTGTTTTAGCATCTAGAACAACAACAAATCTACTGGTCCGAGAATAGGATCCTAAAAATGATCCTTGGATCCAGATCTGGTGTTGCAGCAGGAACTTGCAGGCAAAGAAGCAACTAAGAGACAGATTTTAGATCAGAAAGATCAGTCTCTAGATGGACGCCAAGAAGTTTTATTGAATTTTTAGAGAGGTACCCTTGGGAGGAGAAATATCTGAAGAGATATTCATCCACTTGTTCCAGTTTGTACTTTCTTCATTTTATGTTTAAACCACTTAGTACAGCTTTCAATTGTAGTATAATAATAGTATGCTAACTTCTAAAGCGCCGTTTTAGCGATGCAATCACCTCAAGGGCGTATTAAGACGTGTTTTAAATCTAAATGTGAACGCTGCATCCGATTGATATTCGCGATCGATTAGAAAGTATCATCATCATCATCCTAAGCTCGACAGCCCTGGGTGGGCCTTGGCTAAATCCAGGAGCTTCCTCCATTCTTGTCTGTTTGATGCCCTTATTATCCAATTTCTCACTTGCAACACTGATGCATCCGTGTTGACATTGTCCATCCATCGCATTTTGGGCCTTCCTGGTCTTCTACGTCCCTGTGGTACTGAGAGCGTGAGGCGTTTTGTAGGGTTGTCGTCGTCCATTCTGATTATGTGACCAGCCCATCTCAAGCGCCCTACTTTGATGGATCTGATCACATCGGGCTCTTTATAGATATCATATAGCTCTCGGTTATATCGACGACGCCAACCATTGTGGTCTCTCACTGGGCCATATATTGTCCTAAGAACCCTTCTTTCAAATGCTGCGATGGACCTTTCAGTGTGTTTTGTCATCACCCAGGTTTCAGAGGCATATGTGAGGACTGGTTTGATCAGGGTCTTGTACAATAGTGTTTTTGTGGTTCTTCGCAGTAATTTGGATCTTAACTGTTTTTGGAGAGCGTTAGAGAGATTAGAAAGTATAATAGAACAAAATATGCAAGTTTTAAATTGGGTATGAAGTATGAAAAATATGGGTTCGTAGCTTAGATCTGAAATCTGTCAGATCATTTTTGCATCTGAGACGTGAAGGAAGATTGTTTCAAGCTGATGGACCGGCTACCGCAAACGCTCGATCCCCGAAATTTGTACTAGGGCAATGCTTTGGCTCAACTAATCTTCCTATTGCCGAGGAGTTCGCCAAGCGAAGTGTGGATTTCCTTGTATTTAGGCTGTCCGTTATACAGAGTTCGGATATATAATTTGGAGCCATTCAAAGTAGAGCTTTGAAGACTGTCCAGCAGAGTTTGTACTGGATTCTTTCTGGACTCTTAAGCCAGTGAAGTTCTTTGTGATGTTGTGTTATATGGGACTTTTTTGGAATGCCTTTCATGAGTCTTGCTGCTGCATTGAACGCAGCACAAACTTACCACTTCAATAACAGGCTGGACCGGCTTCGTAACTTCTATTAGATTAGTATTAATGTCTGCTAGCTTTTTGGCGAGTTCGTCTACCCTTTCCTTGCACTCTGCGGCCAGTACGAAGTTCCTAGCGCGTACTGCATCCTCTTGATCTTCTTGAGCTTCGTTCAAAGCCACGCGGAGTTCAGCTCTCTGGAAAGGAATCATTATTTGAATATTTGAACATATAACGTTCCAATTTCAATCCCTATTACATTCCTTTGTTTAATTATGTGCTTATTTTTTAAATATGAAAATATTTGGATTTACATTTTGTTTCGTTTTAATTAATACACATATAACTATAAAACTTAACATATACATTATTATAAAGATTTATTTTCAACAATAAACCCTAACAAAGTGAGTGAGAAGGTCTGCGGCAGCTTCAAAAACCAACTTGTAGTTATAGTTGAATTTGTAAAAAAAAAATCAATACTAGGAAAGCAGGGGGTCTACATAATACATAATAAATTGGCAAGGGGTCTGCGGGACAAAAAAATGTGTAAATCTATGGTTTAGATCAATAATTAGTTTTTTGAATATGAAAAAAATATCAACCATAATTTTAGTTTGCGTGGATTCCATGGGGGTGAGCGGAAGTGGCTGCTGAACCTCCTCAGCGGGCTCGTGTATCTCGGAGATGATTCCAGCCACAAATTCAATCCTCTTTGTTACGTCCGTCACCACTAGTTCAATGGCCCGCATGGCAGCCTGAATAACATCTGCATCCAAGGGTCCGTAGTTACCTAATAGTTTAAAAAAATTAATAAACGGGCTCAATAAAAAAAAAAACAGAAATATTATTCTTACCAGGTGTATGCACAAGTCTTGTCTGGTTTCACTAAAAGATGGTGCCACCGAACGGTACGCAGTGTATGAATGTGACACTATATAAATTTGTTCATCTGACATTAACCTACACACACACACACAAGTTGCGTCCGCCAAACAATAGTGTCTGTGTTGTATCGTTCAGTGATCATGTCGACTTTTGTGCCTGAAAAAGAACATTTGCGGCACGCATTGCTTTTCTTATTTAATCAAAAGAAAAAGGCTGTGGAAAGTCATCGTTTGTTGGTAGGAACATATGGTGAACACGCTCCATCGATAAGACCATGTGAGACGTGGTTTCATCAAATCGCTTCGGCAAAAAGACCATGCTTTGTGTCTGGTGGGATCAGAGCGGTATTGTTTATTATGAACTCTTGAAGCCCGGCGAAACCGTTAATGTACAACCCTATCGCCAACAAATTATTGATTTAAATCATGCATTGATGGAAAAACGACCAGAATGGGCCAGAAGACACGGCAAAGTGATTTTGTTACACGACAACGCACCGCCTCACACAGTAAAACCAGTGTAAGACACCTTGAAATCGCTTGAATGGGACATCCTTCCGCACCCGCCGTACTCCCCCGACCTGGCGCCATCTGACTATCACCTCTTCACATCAATTGGGCACGCGCTCGCTGAGCAACACTTCAGCAATTTTTAGGAAGTTGGAAAATGGCTCGATGAATGGTTTGTCGCAAAAGACAAACAGTTTTTCAGGCATGGTATTCATAACTAACCTGAAAGATAGGCGAAGTGTGTAGAAGCATATGGCCAATATTTTGAATTAACAAAATATCAATTTCCCTTGAAAATTACGTGTTTTCTTTACTACAAAAACCGGCTAAAACTTATGCAGACACCTGGTACATATAAAGGGACTCGAATGACTGGAAGTATCACGGTGCTTTAACGTCCGCGGTAGATTTCCAAGTCTCACATCCGTACTTTAGTACCCTTCTGAACGTACTTTCACTAATATGAAAGACGTCGATCTCCGAGGAGATAGTGTCCAACAGACTAATTGCTCTTCCCACCGGTGTCACCAGAGGCAAATTAGTTCTAGCAGACGGTAGGTAGGTAAAACAATCAATGCTGTCAAAGTTATCTATCAAGAACAAAAACCCTACAGCACGCCTAATTCTTGAAACATCTTCTGATTAATAGAAAGAAATGGGTTATGAGATGGCCATCTTTTCGAAGCTGAGCGAGAGAGCCGCGGATAATTACCATACTCCCTCATGTAGAGTTAAGATTTTAAGTAGACAACGAGACGGAATAGTAAATCAGTTAGACCTGTTAGAGTATCGTATAAGAATGTCTGCAGGGCGTTGCGTCCGACCTCATCAGCCATGTCGTATACCGGGAAGATGCTGATCAGCTCCTGGAGAACATACTGCCTTTTGCTAAACTCCACGGGTTGTTCTACAGCATTGGGGCAGGGTGACTCCACTAGACTGGAAAATAAAAATGCATCATATATTATACGAAAAGTAAAAGAAATATGTATCATACATTGAAAGACATTACAAACTTATTTATAGTGTAAGGCATCTATTTAAATACAAGTAAAATACCAGGAATGCGTGAAAGATGGTTCTACTTTAGGAAGACAAGATAACCTCTAAAGTCAAGAGCATTTGTCTACTGAATGTACTTTCACTAAAATGGAAGACATCGATCTCTGAGGTGATCACATTCAGCAGACTGATTGCTCTTCCCACCGGCCTCACTAGAGGCAGGTTGGTTTAGCAGAAAGAACAATCTATGCTGTCGCAGTCGGAGATAGCTGTCCGGAACAAAAAGACCCACACCCTCCAATACGGTTGAGTTCTCAAAATAATTTTAATTTTGTGATATTAAAAAAAAAAAAAAAATGAGGGATCCAAGGTCACGAACAAACTCTTTCTATAATGGACCGCATTCAGACAAAAACAATTTACTTCCAGAAAACAAAAACAAAATTATAGACAGCGACCAGAGAAAATGTGGTTCTTCTTTTTCAGACTATTCCCGTCCACTCCATTTCATCTCTCATCCGCCCTCTTCTATGCCACTCTGTCTTATGCTGACTGCATTCAGGTTATGCTGATGTGTCAGTTCAGGTCATCCTTCCACTGTAGCTGCGGATACGCTGCATTTCTCTGCGGTCCATGGTCTCTAAGTCAGCAGTTTTCTTGTACATTTTTCACTCAGACTTCTGGTTACGCCACTTCACTTACCCAATGCCAATTTAGAATCACTAAAAAAAATGCAGAATCAGTCAAAATGTCTTAGAAAAATGTGCATACTCACGCCCTGACATATCCCGTGAAGATAACCAGCTCGGGCAGCAGCAGTTCCAGATTATCAGTGTCCTGAATGGAGTGCAGGTGACGAACCAGGTGGCGCCAGTACCAAGCCGATTCCTTGTTCAGCCGCTCTGCTGGGATCAACCTGATGCCTTTCTCCACGGGCAGCCACTCCAGGAGCTCAGATATCTGCTGGTGTCTGTGAAGATCAATATAAAAAAATATAACAGAAAATTTGTTATATAATCACCATCGAGATAAAGGCATTGAAATTTTATAATAGAAATATAACATTAAATAATCTTAAAATTTTAGCGATAATATAATGATTTAAGTGAAATCTCCTGATGGAAGTTGGAGAATGTTTTTTAAGAACTACATCCATCTTTGTCTTTATTTTGAAACTGGCCATTGTCGAAATAAACACAAAAGTGGAAGTAGTTCTAAAAAAACATTGGAATTAAAAATTAATAATATATTACAGAACTACCTAAATAAATTTAACTTCAAGTCCAATTATTGATTTGTTCCCCTTGTCCTACAATTATAATTAAATAACAATTACTCCTACTTTTAAACTTAACTCTTTCCATGTTTTTCTTATAGAATTATTTATATTAGGTGTACAACTTTGCTTCCGCCGTTTTTCAATAGATGGCTGTGGCGGTAAGTGGTGGAATAAAAAAAAAGATCGGAGATGTCATTCAATAGACTTTGACATTTGGAAACAAATAGTCATCGAAATATTAGTCGATTTGTGTCTGCATCATAAAGTTATTCTTAATTAAAAATGTCAGCTTACGAGCCAAATGGAGAAGTGAAAACATGGATCGATTCGTGGACCGTCTCAAAAGATTACGAGTTTTTTCGACACGGGAGATGGGAGAAAGTAGTGGCCAACGATGGACAGTACTTTGAATCGTAAATCTAAGTAACCAGTTCTTCACAATAAGGCCTTGAATTTTGGAAGAAAAAAAAACAAACGGCGGAAGCAAAGTTGTACACATTAATAAATAATTTGAAAAAAAAAAAATCAATGATCAATCAGAGATTGGAACTCAATACTCTCAGGTCAGCGAAGAGAAAGTAGCGCTAATACCCAACCTTGGGGTTGAGGACGGCACCTAATTTCATGAATATAAACTACGCTAAAATATTTAGAGTTTTTTTTGTTTGAAATTGGCCGTTGCGCTTTCTTTCTTTCTCAATTGACGACTTTTAGGAGGTACCATAACACTACAAATTTCCATCCCAAAGTCAGTTTTCTGTGTCGTGCCCTCCTCTTGTGAGTGCAATAAAGTGTTGTGAAAACATAACTAACTAACCATCACGCCGTCTCCCGAAGTTTCAGTCTTTGTTGTTGTGTAAACTACGTACAGTCCGATACAAAAATAATCACGATTTTGATAACAAAGTAAATTTGAATTTTTAAGAATATTAAGAGGTGAATCTCTTTGATGTGGTGGTGACAGCATAATTTTATTTTTCGTATAATAATTTTTAGGCCTATTTAAAAAATCGAGTCTAAAACGTTACACAGCGGGAGTTATAACATATCAAATGTGTAATTTCACGCATCATCGAGCCCGATAAAATGATAATTTTCCGGGATTACGCGTCGGAAACAGGGAATATAATATAAACGCCGAGTGATTTAGTCGACATTATTTATAAGACTCCCGGAGATTAGATCATAAGTAAATAAGATCACAAGCATTTACGTAGTACTATACAAAATCTACTTCGATCGTTTTCGATTGCGCGGTCTGCGCTACCAATTTATCTGGACATGAATGGTAATAATAATAATAATAATAAACTAACTTACTTACTAACCATCACGCCGTCTCTCCGAAGGGGTAGGCAGAAAGAATGGACTGACACACTTTTCTTTCCTGACATATTTCTCTCGCTTCATCAACATTCATACATCGTGTCATGCACGCGCGTCGATTTCTCTGACTCCTCACATGGCCGACATTCAATATTTGATTTATTTGATCGTGCCACGTTTTCCTCGGTCTTTCTCTATTTCTGGTTCCATTTACATCGGTAACATATAATTTTTTTACCATTCTTTCTTCATTCATTCATTCCATATGTCCAAACCATCTAAATGATCCTTTCATTATTTTGTTCATAACACCATCATTCGCACCCCATTCATTTCTTATATTTTCATTCGACACTATCATACACAGAGTATACACACATTCGTCTAAGACATCTCATTTCTACTGCATTTATTCTACTTTCATCCTTCGTTTGCCAGTTCCATGCTTTGCTTCCATACATACATTGTAAAAACATGTTAACAGAAAAACCATTGATAAAAGATAAAGGCGATGATATTAAACACAATGTATTGATACTGACTTGAATAGGGCTTGCAGAAGATTTCCCGCCACCGTGGCGGAGTCCTTGGCTCCCTGCAGGTTGTCCAACCGCACAGAAGCCAACAGCTGCAACACATCACCGTGGTAGGCGCCTAGCCAACCAGGCAACAGGGCGGTCTCCACAACTCTTCTCACTCGTAGACTGCGCTCAGTTAGACCAACCTAATAAACACACATAAGACAAGAAAATAAATGTTATTTTAACCTTTCCCTTACGGTGCTAAAATAAAAACATGCGTTCCGGTGTAGGGTAGTCAGTACGCGTTAAAATTTAGCGATTTTAAATCGGAAAAATAGGAACATTCATAGCTAATCCCCTTATATAATTATAATTGAAGTAAAAAAATATAATAATTGAGATTTGATTGCTAAAAACATTAAAAAACCATCTGGCAACACTCACGGAACGGGCATAGACCCGCTCTGGTTGCAAGCCCGAAAGCGACTGCCGCCGGCGCGGCGGGACGGCAAGAGTGAGAACATTGAGCTAGAATATATGCAAGAGTGAGATGCGAATATAGTGTCACGTACTCAGCGCTACGAATTTTGTTTCCGATGTTTACAAAATACCTCCGATGTACCCGATGAATTCTGATTATTATTAATATTATTTTTTTAATCAATGCGTAAATATATTATGGAGGAATACCTGAAATCTTAACCTTGTATTTATTAAATGTATAGAGATATTGATGGTTATTAGAAGCAACGTGTAGAAGATACCCATCACAGGGAAGGGAGGGTTAAAAATAAATATTAAATAAATTACATTATTACATATTTTTTATTTACCGCAGCAGAGTGATAGTCATGTAATTTGTAGAAAATAAGTTTGAAAATGTATTTATTGTTAGGTGGGTGTTCTCTTTTACTCACCTTGAGAATGTGAATTCTTTGCCTAACTTTGAGCTGCGTAACATTGATGGATGACACATAGAGAAACGCAGCTTTCCTCACGGACTCGTCAACATCGCACAAGCGTTCCAGGACATGTAGCAAATTACGAGGGCTCTTTGCAAGACCCAGAACTACCCCTCTGAAAGCAAATTGATAATAAAATTACAACTTTGATTCTCTGTGAACTAGTCAACTTACTCTTAAAATATATCCTTTTTTTTTTATAAACTCAAGGCGTTAACACTGTGAAATTTCCTAATGACTCAAAACACTGTTTCGGCATGTTTCGAAGGTTTAACGCCTTCGTCCACGAGAGAACGATATAAACCGATACATCGTTTATAAAACTGATATTCGCAATGAAGGTGTAAAACCTTCGATACGAATTGAGAAAAATAAACTCATAAGTGGTAAAAACTGATTAAATAATATTAAAAAATTAAAAAATACATACATATAATAAAATATTCCATTGTTTTGGCCGAAACACTATGATACCTTAACATTATAAACTGTTAAATCAAATAACTTTGTTTTATGTATCACAATTGAAGACTACAGGGGAAAAACAAGGAATGTCAGTTAAAATTCAAAATAAATGTAATAATGCCATCTAGCGGCATTTGTACGTATCTATCCACAGTAAAATTTTCATATTAAAAAATCATGTGTGTCATCGACTATGGCCAGATAATCGATAGCTAATTGCTAAGATATATATAGACTTTGATTACCTTTATTCTCAACAACAACAACAAACCATCACGCCGTTTCCCCGCAGGGGTAGGCAGAGAGAATGGACCGCCACACTACTCTATCCTGGCAAACCTCTCTAGCTTCCTCCACATTCATACAACGAGTCATACACGCACGTCGATTCCTCTGACTTCTAACATGACCAACCTTTAAAATTTGATTAATTTGGTCATGCCATGTTTTCCTCGGTCTGCCTCGACTTCGTACCCCATTTACATCATTAACGTATACTTTCTTAACCATTCTTTCTCCATTCATGCGTTCCATATGTCCGAACCAACGCAGCGATCCTTTCATAATTTTGTTCATTATACCTTCTTCCGCTCTATATTCCTTTCTTATATCAGCATTTGAGATTCTGTCGTATATCGTTCTACCACACATACGTCTTAGGGATTATTACCTTACCTTTATTCAAATTAACCTTCTACTGACATTCCTTGTTTTTCCTCTGTAGTCTTCAATTGTATTTTATTTTACGCGACAGCTGTTTCGTCAACCTATGTTGACATCATCAGGTGTTACAATAATAAATAATACATTTATTTCAGATTTATTAGAATTTTTAACAAGTCAATATTTATTGTGACTGGTTTCATCGTCAAGCTTTCACAACGAGATTTAGTAAAATAAAACATTAGATTAATCAATTAACGAAAATAAATAAAACATTTTTTTTTTTTTTGATTTTCTATCCATCATTGTTTACAGCATTATTGATGACGACACAGTATCTAAATGAATTAAGTATGTTTCAGGCCTAATGAAATATGAAAATATAAATTTAATCAGAGAGAATTGTAAAAAAAAAGAAGAAGTCTTAAAAAAACACGTTTAATGTTTTTGGTAGCATGGTACCTCCTGACAGCGGCACTGGGATCACACGACATGTGGAAGGCGTACGCTCGCGTAACAGGATCTTCTGTATCCGCAGGATTCTGTAGTCGCTGCAGTGCCAGGACGGCACGACTCCTCACCGCACCACGGACATCCTGACAACATATAATATATAATAATTATTAATGCTTGTTATTGATGCAAAATCTAAAAAGGTTCAAGCTTCATTGGACTTCTGCAGGTGTATAAAAAAATGTTTCGAACAGCAAATTTTAGCAATTTTATTGGCTAAATAAGTGTGAGGTGACTGATTCAGCTGTAATTGTTATTGTGGATCACTCGGATTAAATGGCTAGTGACTTTATTTTAAAAGTTTTTTTTTTCCAACTTGGATCACTCAACCAACATTGGTATAGCCGGAGAGCTAGCTACGGAATTACAGACTACAAATCAACTGTCAACTGTTAAATTGACAGTCTGTAGAAACAATGTTACCAGTTTAAAAACCAAACCTATAAAAAAAACACTCTATATTTACAATTGACACTATCATATACAGAATTTACCACACATTCGTCTTCAGTTCTCATTTCTACTAGATTTATTCTACTTTCATCCTTCTTTTACCAGTTCCAAGTTTTGGTTAGAGACATCGTGTTACCTGTAGCCTTTCCAGCAGAGTGTTGAGGATCTTGTCACATAGATCATCATCCAGGGAGGCATCGTCTCCCAGTCCAGACAAGATGAGACCTATCAGTTGGCACGCACGTGAGCGGACACCTTGCCCTGCTACTGCCACACACTGAAACAATATGTTCAACAATTATAGTTATAATATATATATCTTTGAATAATCTGTAGTAAAAGATTATTAAATTAATTCATAATATACTTAAAAAACAAGATATTTAAGAAATTTCAAAAAATAAATAACCACCAAATTATATAGTATAAACTTCCTATGTTACCTTCCCTATTCCACATATTAAATTAATTTATTCCTCCCTCCCTCCTGTGCCTCCTGCTGTGCATTATTTATTTTTATTCTTTCTCTAACATATGTTATTTATGTATCAATTTTGTATTTTATTTTGTTGTTGTATTGCTATGTGTGTACGGCGGGACATTGAGGGAGAGAAGCGTAGCTTAAATGTGGTCTGGGTCCCCCTTGGTTACAAATATACATATATTATTATAATTTTTTTTAAACATAAGTCCCGCATGGACGGGGGACAGGCCTAGAGAGTGTACGAGTGAAGCTGACGAAAGGCGCCGCTGCGCCTTTAACAGCTTCGGGTAAGCAGAGGGAGCCCTCTATGGCTCGGCCTATATAAGTAACCACCAAACTTCTCGCAGGTTTCTCCAACGGGGTAGGCACAGAATGAATGGACTGTTCTTTCCTGACATACTTCTCTTGCTTTCTGAACATACATTTTGTCATACACACATTCAATTTCTCTGATTCCTTCACATAGCCAACATTAAATATATTTAACGTGATTTAACGAGAAACCGTGATTTAACGAGATAAATTATTTATTTGAATAGCAAAAGCAGTTACTTACATCGAAAATAATACCAAAAATATAATGCAGAAATTCTTCTTCGCCTTCATTCAAAGCCCCACAAAAATTCGCTATAAATTGCATTACTCGATCTACATTGCCATTAGCTTCCCCGAAAGTGAAAAGATAGTGAAGGGCATTTGTGAAACTCTCGCAGAATGCATCTTGATCAATCTACAAGAAAGTAAAACATAGTTATTTGCATTTGAAATAAAATAAAAACAACGGAAGTACTAAATCAGTAAAAATAAAAACAAAACAGCTTACTTTCTGATAGACTCTCTTAAGTTCTTTTACGTATTTTTTATGTTGAACGGTGTTAAATTGCACATTATGGAAAATTTGAAAGATTTCAGGAATATTCCGTTGTATTGCCACTGGTTCAGGAAATTCCGACATGGTTGTTGTATTTTGTGATGCCATTGTAAATGTGCGCTATTTAGAATATCTTTAGCGAGAGAACTTTAATATAAAATGACAGCACATTCACGATAACAAATAACAACCGCCAAAAACTTGCTAAAACTAATTCAAAACTCAAAACACTATCTCCATAGAAAATATTTGAATTGTTCTATGGTTTTTACTTGCCAGTAGTAAAAATGTCTTTTTTGAAATTATCTTTTTAGAAAAAAATGATTATAATTAAAAAAAAAAGTTTTTTCGCATCCTGATTTTTTTATATAAGTTAGAAATATTTATGGACCAGAAAATATGTGTTTTCACAAATGTTTTTAATTAAAAATATCACCAGGGTTGCTAGTTGATTATTAGCTTCGATTTTAGTTCTTCTCACTTCCGATAGAGTACGATAGTATCCAGTAATTTCAGTTTAATTTGTTTACGTCAATGTCAGTGCTTTTGAATGTTCGTTATTGGTTATGTTTGTTTACCGAACAATGTTTTACTATGTGATTATAATCAGTATTTAGTGGTTTACAATAATTTGTAAGTATTTTTTATACTAATTTATTTGTGTTGTGTAATACTTTCAACAGTGTGTTTTCTGTATTTTCAGTTAACCTGCAAATATTTTATCTCGTCTGTTATACGTCTGATTCAAAAGTTTTCTTATTATGGTATTTTATCGATAATTTTGTTTGAATGATTTGTATTACAAAAATACATTTAAATGTTTTCTTTAATTTAAAGAGGTTTATAGTTTCTCATAGTTAGGTGATAATAACAAAATGATTCCGTTGCCAATGGGATGCTAATAGGTTTAAAATGAAATTCAGTTTTTTTATTAGATTTATTTGAAAATAAAAAAATCTTTTAAGTACAGCGACAAGAAGAATTATTTTGCAGTAAAAATAATAATTGAACAATTATTGTTTAAAAAATCTCTTACATCTAATGTTTATATACAATTTTATTTTATGAAATCACCGAACTTCTGCGCCAAGGGCAAATAAAATAAATAATTTGTTGTCATGGTTTTGAATAAGATAATAGAATAAGAAGAAATAAAAAACATTTAGGTTCTTACTTTTTAAGGCAAGTAAGCACGTACATTAATTTTAAAAAATAATGAGTATTCCTTTTATACCCTTTCATAAACATTTTGAGTTTCGTATTGACGTATACAAAGGTAAAATTATTATTTTCATAGATTTGTTTACAAGTTTTTTATTTATTTAATTAGTATTTATACAATTATGTAAAAGCACGTGGTATTTATTTTCAGAAGAAATTCACAACATTGAAATAATTTTGAAAGGCAAGTTTTACATTACATGTTTTAAGCAAAAATATAAACTTTATTTTCAGTCAATGATAATAATTATGCATTATATACTATATACCACCGGTTTCGTTCGTGGTCGAGCTTTGTCAAGGCCATAATATAACAAAAATTGTTTTATTGCTTTGTTGAAGACCAGTTACAAGCAAAACCCGTTAAATCTAACTTTGTAGTATAAAAAAATATAAAACTAAATTATTTTCACTGGCTAATACACTGTCAAACCATATTATTGTTGCTTCCCACGAAAGGAAAAAAATCTATATACGCCATACTTTGTGTTGTTATGATGGTTTATTTCTATTTTTCTTTTTTATACATTTGTATATACAACGCTTATATAAAAAAATAAAATTATATAAACATGTTTCGGACAAACAGTCCTTCTTCAGTAAAGATACATTTTTAAAATTTAATTTAACGTCAAGTCCAATATTTGATTTATTTCCTTTGTTGTAAGTAACCTGAACCCCAATAAGAACTTTAAATTATTATTTAAATTTTTTAATTGAATCATAATATTTGTTATAACAAAAGCATAAACATTCCAAAATAAATCTTTATAACATCTGTCAGATCATTTAAACAATTTTATAATATTTTTAAAAATATATCTACTGAAGAAGGACTGTTTGTCCGAAATTAAAGTTTTTTTAAATATAAGTGTTGTATTATATATACAAAGTGTATAAAAAAGGAAAAAAAAATGTGATCCAAAATATATATTTTTTTTACTTTAAATTCGTCGCGGATTAAAAAGTCTCAGAGAAAAATTATTAATTAAAAAAAAAGTTTTTTTACGCTATTTTTGTGTCTATATCCAGAAGATTTAAATTGTCAGATATGAATCTCTGTATTAAGTTATCGAAGGGTTAAAAAAAATAAACCTTTGTGTTAAGTTGAAAAAACGCTTGGGATATTTTTGGTATACTTTATTAAAGGCCGTGCCACACTGTTTTAAACAAGCTCTCCACATCGGTTTAAAACTGTGTAGACACTTGTTTGAAACAACAATTCGTTTGACCTTCAACAACCTTTGTGGACGGACGCGCATAGTAGCGCGTGGATCCCGCCGTTGTAAACACGCATTCCACAATGTGGACGCTCCACATTCCACCAGTCAAGGTCAGTTGCATAGCGGCATCGCATCGGTGGAGTGCGAACGTATTGAACGAAAATGGTGTCTACTGTGGATTCCACACCAACCGTGGTAGGGATGTGCGATCCGCTCACGAGTTGATTCAAAGAATCGACTCACTTTGATGAGCGAGTGAGCGATGATCCATAAAAAAAGAGCGGCAGCTCAATGATCCGCTGGGTGAATCATAAATTATTGCAAAAGAGTAGACTCTTTTTAGTGAGCTCTTTAAGGGATCTGAGCTGAACGGTTCCGCTCAGCAAAGTGAGCTGATTCTTCTTAATAATTCATGGTTTTCAATTTTTTTAGCTCATTGACAAAAAATTTATCCCGGTGACCTTTTTTTTAGCCGACGAGCCAAAAAAAAAAAGGTCACCAATAATTTCCAACTTTGTAGAAATTCATTTTTAACAAACGACTCAAAATGGTGAACCATGAATTGTTAAAAAGAGTCGGCTCACTTTGCTGAGCGGAACCGTTCACATCAGATCCTTTAAGTGATTCATTTTGCCCATCCCTAAACCGTGGGCTCCACCAAGGTCACCCCTGTGGAGAGCTTGTTTCAAACAGTGTGGCACGGCCATTATTGTGAATAGCTTCTGAAATATTTATCGTGACGATGGTGCTGTTTTAGTAAATAAATTAGGCAGAGAATTCAGCAAGGACTGAGTCCAGGTCCTCTTGGAGATTGGCAGACATCTCCCTCTGCTTCATGACGTCATCCTTGAGCCTGTCTATGTTTGCTATGATCAAATAGTTTCCCTTCTTCAGGGCATTCAGCGAAGACTCGTGTTTCTTCGCTCTGGACGTCAAGTTTTCTTTTTTCTTTTCCAAGGGCGCGTCCTGCAACAATAGTTAATATTAGACAATTTGGAAATAGAACATATTTAAAAATTAATAAATTCTTCGTTTTAATAAACATTGCATTTCAATTCTAATTATTTATGTTCCAAATTACATTTTAATCGTCAATTTAGAAGGCTGAAATGCTCTCCCAACTGGCATCATCAGAGGCAGGTTGGTTCTGTGTGTTGAGAGATTTAACAGTCTATACAGACGTTCTTCTGATAAATAATAATATTGATGACCGTTTTGTAATTAAATATGAAATCTAATTATTTCATTTAATAAATTTCTTATTGTAAACATATAGATATTTAGTAATCAATAAATAAATAACATAAAACATAACTCCTCGACAGCTGGACTCAAACCTGTAACCATCATTTACCAGGTCTTTAAACCAACTAAGATAATAATTATGATTAAGCGTATTTTTTTACAAATGGCTTTCAACTTCAGACTATTCACCACGAGATTATCAATTGATTATTAAAAAAAAGGGTTAGGTTTATTATATTTATAAGAAGATATGTGTATTAGCTTCGCAGCACCGGTAAAGGAAGATTAACTGTAGTTTAAAATTTAATGAATGTTATATTTACCTCTTCTTCGCTTTCGCTCTCAGTCTCGCTTTCCGTTTCCTCTTCAGATTCCGACTCGGTTTCCTCTTCCTCGCTGGCTTCCTCCTGTGACTTCTCCTTCTCCTCGTCTTCGTCTTCCTCTTCCGAATTCTCCTCTTCGTCTTCATCCGTCTCCTTCATGAGATTGGCCATCTTGTCCACTTCCTTCTTGAGCGCCTTGTACTTTTTACGTTCGTCCCTGTAAAATATGTAACAAGTTAAAACAAGTCATTTCCACGCGAATGGGCCGACAAACCTTTCCTCCACATTCATACAGTTTTTTTTTTTTTTTTGTATTCAACAGGTTTTTATGACCCTATTACTGTATACAATTTACATCAATTTTGCATGCATTTTACATACATTTTAAAATACATGTTAAAATAAAATAATTAAAATAAAATAAAACAATATTTAACAGTTGTGGTATGTACCTATATGTTCCTTAAAGGACGTATAGGTCATTTGGAAAATGTCCACATCGACTGACACCTCATTCAAGAGCACCATACCCCGGGTCATTGTATGCTGCGCCAAGACATTTGTCCTGCTATGCGGTATGCACAACAGATCGTGTCTTCTAGCGCGAGCATACCTGTCCGGTGCATTGAGGCCATAACACTCTAAGAGGTATGGGCTATCAATGAGGTTACGGAGTATTTTAAATCCTAAGATCATCAATGTACCCTTTCTTCTTGATTGTTAGTCATATATGCACGTCTATTCTTCCAACTTCTAACATAGCTGATCTTTACTAACTAACTAACCATCACGCCGTTTCCCCGCAGGGGTAGGCAGAGAGGATGGATCGCCACATTGTTCTATCCTGGCATAATTCTCGCGCCTCTTCTACATTCACACATCGTGACATGCACGCTCGCCGATTGTTCTAACTTCGAACATGGCCGCCTTTCAGTAATTGATTAATTTGGTCATGCTATGACTTCCTTGGCCTTCCTCGACTTCTTTTCCCATTCACACTACTTGTATATATCTTTTTAACCATTCTTCCCTCATCCATTCGTTCCATATGTCCAAACCATCTTAGTGACCCTTTCTTAATTTTATTTATCACGCATTCATCCGCCTTACATTCCTTCCTTACTTCATCATTAGATATTCTATCATACATTGTTTTTCCGCACATTCTTCTCAGTGATCTCATCTCTACGGCATTGATCCTACTTTCATAATTCTTCTGCCAACTCCAAGCTTCACTTCCATACATAAGGGTTGGGACTAGAACACCATTGTGCACTGCCATCTTTATAAATAAATTGATTAGATCATGCCATGTTTTCCTCGGTCTACCTCGACTCCGTACTCCATTTACATCGTTAACGTATACTTTTTTAACCATTCTTTCTTCACCCATGTGCTCCACATGTCCGAACCAACGCAGCGATCCTTTCATAATTTTGTTCATAATACCTTCTTTCGCTCTACATTCCTTTCTAATATCAGCATTTGAGATTCTGTCGTACATCGTTCTACCACACATACGTCTTAGGGACAAATTTACAACAACAACAAACTGTCACGCCGTTTCCCCGAAGGGGTAGGCTGAGAGAATGGACCGTCACACTACTCGATCCTACGCACGTCTCTAGATTCATCTGCATTCACACAGCCAGTCATACACGCACGTCGATTCTTCCGACTTCTAACATGACTAAGCTTTAAAATTTGATTAATCTGGTCATGCCAAGTTTTCTTCAGTCTTCCACGACTCCGTACTCCATTAACGTATACTTTCTTAACCATTCTTCATTCATCCATGCGTTCTAAACGTTCAAACCAGCGCAGTGATCCTTTCATAATTTTGTTCATTATACTTTCTTCCGCTCTATATTCCTTCCTTATATCGGCATTTGAAATTCTGTCGTACCTACATCGTTTTAGGGATCTCATATCTACCGCATTTATTTTGCTCTCATCCTTCTTCTGCCAAATCCACGCTTCGCTTCCATACATCAGGGTTGGTACTAAAACTCCATTGTGAACAGTCATTTTTTCATTGATGCATTTTTGTTTACCATCATAAAAATAATAAATTGTAGATGTATCTTAGGTCTTCGACAATCGACGTGCGTGCATGACAAGATGTATGAATGAAGAGGAAGCGAGAGAAGTATGTCAGGACAGAACATTGTGGCGGTCCATTATTTCTGCCTACCCTCCGAGGAGACGGCGTGATGGTTTGTTAGTTAGTTAGTTTATCTTAGGTCTTATGTTATTTCCGTTTTTTATATTATTTTACTTATAACAAAGTTTGTTTATGGAAGATTTGTTTAAATTTCGAATTTTTGATTAACTTACTTGAGGGCCTTTTGTTGGTTCTTAAGTTGCACTTTTAGCGCCGTCCTTTCCTTTCGCGCCTTCTCTTTCTTGTCTTTGAAGTTTTTGATTTTGTTCGTTATCAATTTCATTTCTCTCAAACCCCGTCTCTTCAGTTTCTCCTCTTCGTCCTCCTGAAAGTAAGAATTAATTTTTAAAATGTCAAATGTTACAAGAACACTATTTTGGATGCATTCATTATGCATGGTAATACGAATGGTGGTAAACGAAAACAAACGAATTGGGTGAAACATTTGACATCCACTGGGTTATATCAACAACGATGGCTATTGTTACTTATACGGATGATTTACTATCCCTTACCCCTTCTTCTCCACTGGACTCGTCGTCTTCTTCTTCTGGACTAGATTCCTGAATAGATTGCTGTTTCTGCGTGTGGCTCGGCCTTCTAGATCCTTGGTTCGAATTTGGCGGTATTCCCTACAATAAAATAACATAAATATTTAGAAACATATCAAATCAAATGAAGGAATGATTCTTGGGAGATCTGATAATACAAAACAAATGCAAACTCAATAGTGAAAGGTTAATGGTTCATATGAGACATAAAGTGGCGACTCTAAAATGGCAATGGGCAGGTCACGTAGCCAGAAGCTCAGATGAAAAGTGGACGAGAAGACTGCTGACTTGGAGACCGTGGACAGCAAAGAGAAGTTCAGGGCGACCGCAACTACGGTGGAAGAATGATCTGAACAGACACGTCGGAATAACCTGGATGCAGTCTGCACAGGACAGAGTGACATGGAAGCGAATGGAGGAGGCCTTTGTCCAGGAGTGGACGGGAATAGGCTGAGGAAGAAGAAGAAGAAGAAGAAGAAGAAGATGAGACATAAAACAAATGAGATATATATTTTAACATCCACATCTAATCAATATTTTGATTAACTTTGGACATGTCAGGAAACACGAAAGATGGTAACTTAAGAGTCAATGATTAATTATGGGTGGGGCTAAAACAAACTGCTTTTTTAACATTCACAACAAATTAACCCAAGGAATTGTGATTAACTTAAGACATTTCATGAGATCCAACAGTTTCTCATTAGATTAAAACACGTGGAACAAATAATCAGAAGTAATTGTGATTAACTTAGAACATTCATAAGATACAACAGATTTCAATAGATGCCCACCAAACAGTTTAAACATATATTGAACTTGGATTTTCTGGCTTACAGAAGATTAGCTCTAATGGCTATTCCTCTAACGTCTGTTGGAAAAATTGATGGAATTGTGATTTTGTGGCTGTTATATGCTACGGTTAAATGTGTGTCTACTTCCAAAGAGGACGAGGGAGGATTTAGGGTGGATTTGAGGGGGAAAATTGCATTAGCCTATGAAGAGTATCGTGATTTTGCAACACTGGTCTGTGATTCAACGTGCATATGAACCTTTCACTGGCAAATGGCCATTCAGTATTTTCGGTGATGACTTCGAATTATTTGCTGATATAATTTGGATGGAATTGGAAGTGAGGTTATTATAACATTAATACAACTAGTAAAATCATTCCACAATCTATGATATCTGAGTATTTGCAAGGAACTTGTTAATGATCAAGAAAGATATTTTGTTTCATTTTATAATTGTGGTGTATTTCATTTTATGGTGCGTTTGAGGCTTGATCTAAACTCTGACGCGTTCTCAGTACGGTTGAGGTTTGCAGGAAGATTGTTTCAGGCTGAAGGAACGGTTAACACGAAGACTCGGTCGCCAACATTTGTGCGTGGACAGCGTTTCTGCAAAGACAATCTGTCAATCGCAAAAGACTTTGCTGATCGCAATAGTCTGCCTCGCATTCAGGCTCTCGGTGATGCAGAATTCAAATATCCAAGCTGGTGTCATTCAATGCAATGCCTTAAAGATCGTCCAACAGAGCTTGTATTGTACTCTTTCTGGACATTTCAGCCAATGGAATTCCTTAAAGTGTTGCGTTTTACGACAACTCTTCGGTACAACTTTTGTCAGTCTTACTGCCTCATTGAACTCGTATATTGCAAACTTAACCAACAAATAAATAAACAAAGTAATTTTATAAATACATATAATAGAATATGGCAATATTTGGTGATTAATAATGTTTTTAAAATACGATTAGAAAACAATAATGTGAATTGAATATTGGGGTTGTTGGATATGTATCTCTGTTCGTGGTGATGGATCGAGGAGGCGTTCTCGCTCTGACCTGACTCTCCATCTGTTTCTGAAAATCGCTGTGCCTCTGAAGGAAGTAAGACCTCGGTTCTTCATCTTCTTCTTCGTACAAGCCCTGTAATATTAGTTAGAAAGCAATGTAAGCGGTTATTATTATAGTTAATGCAAGCAATTCTGTTGTTTTAATAGTTGACCCTCAAATCCTAGCATCAATGGAGTATTCCACAACGCGGAGACACGCTTAAAGATTTTGTAACATATTCAACACCTTTTTTTTTTTTTAAATAAATCATTCATATATTTGTTGTTTTAGGTTTGAAAATCTACCATTTTTACGTTATTATTTCAGATTTTTTATTTTAAATCAAAAACATGATAGACGACTTGTGTAAAAAAAAGTATATTATGACGTCACACATAACACCTAATGGCTGATAACACAGTTTTGGTGGCAACCAATATTTTCAAATTTAATCTCTTTTTATAAATCAACGTACTATTATAAAATAAAAATAAATGTTGTATTAGGCATTGTTTATTTATTATTATTATTATTGATATATAATAATAAATAACTCACAGGCTTTAACCCCTTCCGGTCCCAAAAAACAATCCACTAGGTCCTCAATAGATTTACAGTATTTCAAGAGAAATTAATATTGATATATTTTTTTAAATAAAATCCCGATTGTGAAAAAAGATAAGTGTGCTTGCGTTTTAATTCAATAATACAGTAAAACCTCAATATAAAGAAATAATTGGGGGGTGGGGGTGTCTGTTAAAGCCGAAAGTCCGTTATATAAAAATAGTTTTAAAATAAATCAAGAAACTTTTTTTTTAAATATGTACACAGTATTTAGATATAAGTAAACAATACAAAACACAAACAAAATTCTATTTATTGTCTTCGGACACTCGTTGTGAACAGACGTTGCTGTTTGATATTGATGCGCTTGCTTTAGGTAATCCTGCTTTGATAAATCAAGGAATCATGTTTTGTTTGCACCTTAGTAGTATATTAGGAAATCCCCTAATATTCAATCGCTCCGGCTAGGTGCAGTCTAAGAGCAGGACGGCATTATGTCTTAAATTCTAGTCCTAGACGTATTACGTGATTATCATGGCCGCTAAAAATTGGGTGACACTTGAATTTAAGCATGTATAATATTAACAGGACGTTTTTAATTTTTTACATTTGACCGAATTTTTTGTCCGTTATATCCGAAGTTCGTTAAATAGAGGTCCGTTTTATCGACGTTTTACTGTACTGACGATGAAAAAATGTCGAATGACATTCGACATGGGACCTATCAGAGAGAAATCGATGTCGAATAAGATTCGACATGGGACCGGTGAGGAATAATGTTCGATTCGAGAATGCAGCATAAAATAAAAATTGTAATTCTGTACCTTCTGAGCCTGTTCTAACTTCTTCTCCAGCTCTGCATTCTTCCTCTTCATCTCCTCAAGATCCGACTGCACCTCGTCCAGTTCCTCGGCAGCCCTATGGTACTTCTTCTCCAGGTCGTCCGCCACCCTCTTGGTCTCCGTGACCTCTCTCTTGAGGCTGGAGACGAGGGTCTCGTCGTAGGCGTCCACCACCGAGATGACCGTCTTGGCCTGCTCTTGCTTCACGTGCGCCCTCTCACTCTTCAGCTCCGCTTCCATATTCGTGATCCTGGCCTGCAGCCGTTTGTTCTCGCGCTGCATCGCCTCCTTGTTCCTTGAATCACAAAACGTAAATGATAACCAATTTGGCTACATTGTACTCATTTTTAAATTAAAAATATAAAATAAATAATAAAAAACTTTGTATTTAACCACGGTATGGTTATTACTCTATCCCAAGGCATTTCTTTTAGGAATGCTTGGAACCAATTCTTTACAGCTTCGAAGAGATGGGCATCTCATTACCCATTTCTTTAAATTAATCGGGGGATATTTCGAAAACTCGGGCATCTCATTACCCATTTCTTTAAATTAATCGGGGGATATTTCGAAAACTCGGTCGTGCTAGAGGGTGTTGGTCTTTTTGTCCCTGATAGATTTCTCCGACAGCACAGATTTTTTTACCTACCGGCCACCAGAACCAATCTGCCTCTGCTGACACCGGTGGGAAAAGCAATTAGTCTGCTGGACGCGGTCTCCTCGGGGATCGACGTCTTTCATATTAGTGAAAGAACGTTCAGAGGACAAATACTCTTGACTTTAGAAAGTATCCTGTCTTCCTAATGTCGAACCATCTCTAATGCGTTTCTGGTACTATGTTGTATTTTTATAATATTTTATCCGTACTCAATAGATGCCTTAAACATTTTGCTGTTTGTAATGTCTTTTGAGTTAATAAATTGCTTTGATTGATTGATTTGATTTGATTATATTTGATGCGAACTAGTTTCGCTTGGACTCAATCTGATGATTGGGTCCAAGCGATGGCCCTGATGGGCAGTATAACAACTATAATAACCATACCGACCGATACCAACCTTCGTGGCCGAGTGGTAAGTGCATTGACTGCCACCCCGGAAGTTCCGGGTTCGATTCCCGACGAGAGCAGAGTGATTGTCACACTGTCTTTGGTCTGGTGTAGAATTCACGTGACAATAAAATGGCGATAGATTAGCTTCCTATCACGTGTCACGAGAATCACTATGATAGTTATAAAACCCTTTACATCGATTTGGCTCATGCTGTCATGGTGTAAACAGCGATTCAAAAATAATGATAATAATAATGATAGTAATAATAATAATAATACCGTGTTTAAATACAAAGTTTTTTTTTATTAATTTTATATATATTTTTTTATTTAAATTGATGGGGTTGTCATCGCAAACAATTATTTTTTTAAACGCTAAGGTAACATTACAAAATGGTGTTTTCGTACGGACCAGTATGTACGGAAGTGAAGCATGGAACTGGCAAAAGAGGGTTAAAAGTAGAATAGATGCAGCAGAAATGAGATCTCTTAGACGAATGTGTGTTAAATTTGTACATGTATAGTGTCAAATTCAAAAACAATATAAGAAGTGAATCCAGTGCGAATGAAGGTGTTATGAACAAATTTTTGAAAGAATCAAATATAATTAATATGAATGAAAACGTCTGCCTTCCAGAAGTTTTATTATATTTTAGATGAAATGACACGTTTCGCCCTTGTCACACTTGATAAGCCTTAGAAGGGCGAAACCTGTCATTCCATCTTAAATATAATAAAACTCCTAGAAGAGACAGACGTTTTCATTCATATAAATTATTTAATATGTAGTTTTACATCATTGTTCAAGAAAATTTAAATAATCATTAAGATGGTTTGGACACGTGAAAAGAGTGAATGAAGAAAGAACGTTAAAGAATGTATATGTAAACGACGTAAACGAAACTAGAAATAGAGGAAGACCAAGAAAAAAGTGGCACTAGAAATGATTAGACGATACATATATTATATGTCGGCCACGTGAGGAGTTGTAGAAATCGACGTACGTGCATGAAAAGACGTATGAATGTTGAGGAATCGAGAGAAATATACCGGGAAAGAATAGTGTGGCGGTCCATTCTTTCTGCCTACCTCTTCAGGGAGACGCCGTGATTGCTAGTTAGTTAAGAATATGTTTGACTTGGATCTTCTGGCTTACAGAGGTTCAGCTGTAATGGCTATTCCTCTTACATCTGTAGGAAACATTGTTGGAATGTGATTTGATAGTTGTTTTATTATGGGGCTAAATGTATGACCCGGAGTGTCCCTCCGAAAGAGGGCGAGGGGGGATTTAGGGTTTATGATAAAGTCTTACATTCTTGTCAAGGAATGGAAGACCAGTTAGGGTTGGGATTGTATTTATAAAAAAAATCTGTTCCCAAGGGGAAGATAAGAGGAGCAGTGCCTGGATGGAATTGTGGTAGGAGATAGCATCCTGCGTGAGACCATTTTGTTTGGCGGAGTACGTAGTGGGCTATCGGAGAGGATTTTTATTTATTTTTTTATCCGCATTGATTGCGGGAGCAGTAAAGGACTGAATGATGGTGGATAACTTGGTGGTAAAGGGTCATTATTGATAAGGAAGATGGTAATTATTTAGGTCGTGGTCTGGAAATGAAAGAGATGAAGTTGGAGTTGTGCAAGGAATAATAGAGCCGGAGTCACAGTATTAGACTCGGATCCTTATATTATAAATTGAAGTTCTCACCTCAATTCTAAAGCAAGAAGCTGTTTCGTTGATTGTAGATCATCTCTGACTTTGTCGATGTCATCCATCTCGTCTACTTCTTCGTCTTCTTGAGCAGCCTGTAGAAAAATAGCATTTAAATATCATATGTATTGATTTTTAAAGGGGTAAGCTGAAAATAATAGACCTTCACACAGTTCTTTCCTGGCATATTTCTCAATGTATGAATGTTGGGGAATCAATAGAAATATGTCAGGAAGATACAGTATCCCACATTGTAATTTCCTAACAAGTTTCTGTGATAGCTGTCGTACCAACTTCATTCAAATAAATTATTAAACTAATTAATTAATTGATTATTAAACCGTGATACGTATTAAAGACAACCTTCGTGGCAGAGTGGTATGTGCTCTGACTGCCATTCCGAACGTCCTGGATTCGATTCACGGCGACGGCATTGTGATTGTCACACTGTCTTTGGTCTGGTGTAGAATTCACGAGACAGTAAAATGGCGATAGATTAGCTACCTATCACATGTCACGAGAATCAATATAATATCTAAAAAACAAAGTGTATACAGTAATTGAGTCGATCATTGAGCTGGTTTGGACACATGGAAAGAAATAATGGTTAAGAAAATATACGTAAACAATTTAAACGGAACAAGAATAGAGGAAGATCAAATAAATCAAATATTAAATGTCAATGAAAGCGAAAACGGCTGTTCACAATGGAGTTCTGGTCCCAACCCTAATGTATGGACGCAAAACATGGAACTGGCAGAAGAAGGATGAGAGCAGAATAGATCCGGTAGAGATGAGGTCCCTAAGACGTATGTGTGATAGAACGATATACGACAGAATCTCAAATGCTGATATAAGAAAGGAATGTAGATCGGAAGAAGGTATTATGTACAAAATTATGAAAGGATCGCTGCGTTGGTTCGGACATATGGAACGCATGGATGGAGAAATAATGGTTAAGAAAGTATACGTTAATGATGTAAATGGGGTACGAAGTCGAGGCAGACCGAGGAAAACATGGCATGACCAAAATAATCAAATTTTAAAGGTTTGACATGTTAGAAGTCGGAGGAATCGACGTGCGTGTATGACTCGTTGTATGAATGTGGAGGAACTAGAGAGGTTTGCCAGGATAGAGTAGTGTGGCGGTCCATTCTCTCTGCCTACCCCTGCGGGGAAACGGCGTGATGGTTTGTTTGTTTGTTTGTTTTAAATGTCCATCACGTGAGGAGTCATAGAAATCGACGTGGGTGTATGCATGTTACACGTATGAATGTTTGAAGAATCGAGAGAAGTATTTCAGGAATGTAGAGTGTGACGATCCATTTCTTAAAAGGAACATAGAAGTTCCCGCCACATACCCGAGGCTGTTATAGGACGTAGCGGCGCCTTTTTATCAGCCTCGCTCGTACACTCCCTGGGCCCGTCTCCGGTCCATCCTAAACCTTGTCCTTTGTCCTACATGCCAAAAACTGTACTCCACATTTTTTTTCCCATCCCGCATTTGTCTCCTCTGCCTCTCCTGTTCTTCCCGCTGTATATTCCTGTGCTGTATCATTATTTTTATCTTTTATATAATGTTCGTAAAATGTTCATGTGACGATCCATTGTTTTTGCTAACCCCTTTGGGGTGTTGTGTAGTTAGTTAGTTTTTTCACTCACTTCAGCCACTGGTGTGATTCCCTCCGCCGCTGGTGCCGCCTGGGCCAAGTTCGCCTGCGACATGGACTTCTGTATCTGTTCCTCGATGGTCAATTGTCTCCTGAACTTCCTGAGCCCGTCCAGGTTCGGTTTACTCCTGTCGTTCGTCTTCACGGTCTTAAGTTTCACCCCGCAGTTGATCTGTTTGAGTAGCTGGTTGTGCATGTTGCCCTTTTCTGATTCGTATACGTATTGCCCTTTCGCTTTGACCATGTTTGATTTTGATATTATTGGACTTGATCTGAAACAAAAGAAGACTGTGAGCTTTCGAATCGCATTTGAAAATGGTTCTATTTTCCAAACAACACAATAAAATTTATAAAACTAACTAACTAACTAATCATCACGAACAGAATGAATGGGCCGCCACAGAGTTCATTCCTCACATACTTCTTTCGCTTCCTCAACATTCATACATTATGTCATGCACGCACGTCGATTTCTCTGACTCCTCCCGTGGCCGACATTTAATATTGCATTGATTTGATTGTCACGTTTTTTTGGACTTCCCTGATTTCTAGTTCCGTTTATGCCGTTTACGTATTCTTTCTTCATTCATACTTTTCATGTGTCCAAACCATCTTTATGATTTTTTCATAAAATTTATAATTCAACTATAAAACAGGTAGTCGTCGACTTACGACCACAATCGATTTTGATATAGTATAAGTTGGTCTGGCCGTAAGTCATCTTATGCAATAATAGCGTGATGATATCGTAAGACTTTTCTATGTTCTTGTTGTGTTCAGCGTATCACCCAATGCCGTGTCGAAATCTCTGTTTACCAGGCCGCAATGTTTTTTTTCTTTCTTTTTTAAAGACTAATATCAAGGATTTATATCAATGATATTAGAATTTATTTTTACAATCTTCAATGTGAGCAGAAAATAGCCCATTATTATGAAGAAGTAATCTGGTCGTGTCCAGGCTTGAACCCAAGTTCCCTGGATCAGGAGCCAAGCGTTTTATCCCCTAGACCACCACCCGATTGTTGAATTAAATGTGGGGCCGGTTTGATCTGACAACAACATAACATACACATTTTTAACAATGTTATTTCATTAATACTGTTGATAATTTACAAATGGGGAAGAATGTACATCACATTATTTGAAAATATTATGTAGAATTTTCAGTGTAGAGAGGTTAGGCAGACATATTGATCTACCAGCACTGCCGAAATACGAATGTATTATCTTGAAATATTTGTAACACGTACGAGTATATAAGGAGCTATAATATAATTGTAGTCGTATTTTAAAAGGAGATCTAGGCACAAGACACATAGTAACTTTACGCATTCCAATTCTACATACGGCCCCATAAATCTCCATGTTACAAATATTGTTTATGTTGCTTACGGCCTAGTAAATACTTGCGTACGAGGACTGCTATTTATATTTCTGGCCTAATAATGAAAAAACAAATAAGTATGATCGAAATTGGTTTTATTGTTTTTTCAAAATATTCTTCATGAAGATCAATCCAATTTTTCATACGTTTGAAACAATTATGGAAACACTTTTTCCACTCCGATTGAGGTACTCCAAAACATACGTTTTGAACGCATCAACCGCATCTTCGAATGTCAAAAATCGTTGACCACTTTATTTGTTTTTGATGTGCGGGAACAAAAAGAAGTCATTGGGTGCCAAATAAAGCCTGTACGGTGGATGACCCATCAATTCGGGGTTTTGGCCGGTCAAAAATGATTTTGTTTGGGCCGATGTGTGAGAGCTCTCATTGTCATTATGAAGAATAGTCGCCTCTTCTTCGTCATTTTCCCAAATTTTCCGAAGACTTCTGATAAACAAATGGTCATGTATCATTCAGAATTGAACGTCCTACGTTTTCTTTTTTTCTTTTCATTTATGTTTAAAAATGTCAATGTTACCAATGAAAACAATGGCAACACTCCTTATGGCCAAGCCCAGAAATATAAGTAACAACCCTTGTATCACCACTGTCAATAATCAGGTTTCTCTATGGTTTATTTTTACTGTTATTTTTCGAGTTTGTCTTCCCAACATTCCTGATATTCGAACTGTTCATTTATACGTATGTAACCATAGATTACAAGGTCGCTCGATTAACTCGACCAATTAAAATCGGGGTAAAAATGCACAATCGACAAGTTTTCCTTCGAATTGATTCGAGCATCTAAAAACGGGGTAAAAAGATACACTCTAGTTAATTCGAAAGAACATTATTTGCTTGTGCATTTTACGCCGGTTTCCATTGGACAAGTCAATTCGAGCGCACTCACAAATAATATATTCTGCAAGATGGTGGAGTTCTTGATGAAGTGCCTACTTAAATACCCATGGCTGGAATTATTCGTGATTGAATAGTAATAATTTATCCAACATTTTTGTTTTTGAATGTATACAAATACTTGTAGACGAATACTGGATTTTACCCATTGCGGGTTATCATTTTAAGGATTAATTGTATCTCAATAGAGACGAAGATGTAAATTGGAAACAGAATATGGTGGTCGAGGCGTTTACAGGACTTATGACCTGTCATTATTTGGGTTAAGCGATCGCATGTAATAAAACATTCCCCATTCCGCCCTTCTTACGACCACCACGTCTGACAATTTTTGAATGATGTATATATGCTACTATGTTGAGGAATATTTCACAAATTTTAGTTCAATCTACACTAGCGCCATCTATTAAGATTAGATGTAAGCATTTAGCAGAAAATCTTTATTAATACAATGTGAAAGGCTATCACCAATTCAATTATTACACATTGCAAGACAACGCCTGGAGAAAACTCTCCATTTTATATGCTTTAACTTGGACCAGTTTTTATACAACATTTTTGTTTTTGAATGTATACAAATACTTGTAGACAAATTGCACGCTTAATAGAACACTGGCTTAACTCTAAAAGCATGTTTTGCTCAATCTGACATGAGTCGGTGTTTTAACAAAAACAGTCGAAAAACACGTACGAATGGATAGCGTTAACATTGTGAACGATTATCGTACGTACGAATGGATAGCGTTAACATTGTGAAAAATAGATGGATAGCGTTAACACAAGCCTTTGTCTAATGTTGACTCAATTTTGACCTAAACCATAATCGGTCAGTTTGCTATTAAGTGTGCGAAATACTGGATTTTACCCATTACGGGTTAATCATTTACGCATTAATTGTATCTCAATAGAGACGAAGATATAAATTATTTTGGAAACAGAATTTGGTGGTCGAGGCGTTTACAGGACTTATGACCTGTCATTGATTGGGTTAAGTTAATTAACTAATTTAGTTAGATTACGATAACTAATTAAGTTAACCATATTTTGTTTCCAAAATAATTTACATCTTCGTCTCTATTGAGATACAATTAATCCTTTAATAATTTATCGTTTTTTTTTAATTACCTATCATTACACTCCACGTGTTTCAACTTCCTGCCAGATTCCACCTCCTTCATCATGTCCGACCAGTCAGGGCGGCGCCTCGGCCTGGACTTGAGCGCCTCTATCCTCTTGACCTTCTCGTGTGTGGGGGCGGCCTTCTTGAATTCTGGGGGCGGTGGCATCTTGGGGGGCATGGGGGGCGGCATGGGTGGGGGTACCGGCTTTAACAAACCTGCAAATTCACATTAACGTTAAATTAAAAATCAGTCAAATATGTATGTAGCGTGGTTATTTTCACGACTCGAAGTATTACTAATTAAACTAAACAACTAGCCATCACGCGTATCCACGAAGGGGTAAGCACAAAGCAATCCTGACATACTTCTCTCATGCACGCTCGTCGATTTCTCCGACTCCTCACGTGGCCGATATTTAATATTTGATTAATTTGATCGTATCACGTTTTCCTCGGTCTACCTCTGTTTCTTCTCTTTCCTCTTCTTTTCCTTTGCCATTTCCCATCATCTGGGGTCGGCCCCCCTCGTACGAAAACGCCAAACATTTCTATTTTGACTCATCTCCACTGCCAGGTTCTCGCTTTGGAGCTCCTTTTCCATATTGGCCCACCATGTTGCCATTGTGCGACCTCTTCTTCTTGGTTTTGTGGGAATGCTGAGGGCTTTTTGGACAATGTGTTCGCTGTCTCTTCGCATCACATGACCGTACCACCGGAGTCGAGATTCTCTTAATTTTTTCGTTATTGGGGCAACCTTAAAGCTACCGCTCACGTATTCGTTCCTTACGTGGTCCAGCCTTGTGACGCCTCCGACCCACCTCAGCATTTTCATCTCGGCAGCGTGGTCGCGACGTTCGTGGACTTTTTTGTTGGTCCAGCACTCTGCTCCATATAGCATGGCGGGCCTCACTGCAGTCTTGTAGACTCTGCCCTTATTCCTGATTGGAATTTTTTGATCACACAGGTCATTAGATGTGTTTGACATCAGTGTCTACGTTGGCGTCCGCAGTAAGGACCGACCCGAGATACTTAACATGGGACACTTTGTTAACTGGAATATTGTCAATGTGAATTGTATTTTCATGAAAAAATCTGCCAAATCTGTAGCGATGCCCTCATATTCACATTCTAAATATTCTGTTTTACTCCTGTTAATGCGTAGTCCATTACACTCCAAGGCATCTGCCCACTCATTCAATTATCTCTATCTCTTGATCTTCTTAATTGACACGACACTATCACATACAGATTTACTACACATTTATCTAAGAGATCTCATTTCTATTCCATTTATTATGCTTTCATACTTCTTTTGCCAGTTGAATGGTTCGCTTTCAAACATAAGGGTCGGCACAAGAACACCATTGTGCTCTGTCATCTTAATTTTTTTGATAGATTTTTTACGATGACATCTTAAAGTATAATATTACATTTGAATATCTAAAAAATACAATTTGTTTTTCCAACACTTCATACAATATTCACAGACATACGTTGAATGGTTCTCATCCTTCTTCGGTGTACAATTTGAACAATAATAAAACAATGTACGCTGAAGAATGATGAAAACTATCCAAAGCATGTGAATCTAAAAAATAAAAAACATGGCGAATATAATGTAAATAACAGAAGAATTTCAAAGCACTACAGTTTACTATCACTTTTTAAATAATTATTTTAGTATTATAAATTTCGGGGTTTTGAAAGTAGTTTAAAAATCGGCGTTTTATTACTATGACAGAAATTGGTGTTTTAAAATAATTATAGTATAGTACAGATATACGTGCATCCAAATGCGTACTGACAAATTGGCGGGCTATGATGGCGCTCTACAAAACCGAAAAGTTTTGCGCTTGATTAGTTAGATTATTTGCGCTTATTGGATAAGTCAGTAATTAAGAGCCATAGTCAATTGCAATAATAGAGCCTTCAAAGAAATTGTAATTATCTGGCGGTAAGTATTTTGAATAAGGAATGTTTTTAAATATTTCAGAGTCTGTTTTGAATAATTAATTCTTGATATTCAACCTTACGTTATTTTTAGATTTACTAATGTTTGTATATAAATATGTTCTAATAAACATATAACTTGTATGACAAGCAACACTCTCTGGTGAATTTGTTAAGTAAATGAATAATGAAGAATTTTAAAAAGTTAAACTCTTGATGAAAGTTGATGAGAAGCTGAGTGGTCGAGAATCAGAATGTAACATATAAGTATAGATGAGATCTGGAACAAATTGAAAGAAAGTTTATGTGAAGCAGCGAAAGAGGTATGTGGTACATGTGTGCAAGGAAGAAGGAATGGAGATGCTTGGTGGGATGACTGTGTAAAAAATCCGGTTAAAGAAAAGAAGGATAGATGATTAAATATGTTATCTGCGGATAAGAATGATTGCGAGAAATATCAAAGAGCAAAAGAAGCGTACAAAGTTTTTAAGATGAACGTCAAGTTGAAAGTGGGATGTAAAAATGTGGGATGTACAAGTACCGGAAGAGGATGTATGGATCAGATTTATGCACTTCGAACGTTTGCGGAGATGTTTATGGCCAAAAGACGTAAGCTTTTTTGTGCGTTTGTCGATTTGCAAAAAGCCTATGATCGAGTGAACAGAGATAAACTGTGGGCAATCTTGTCCGAATACGGAGTGAGCACAAAACTGATCCGGGCTGTCGCTTCTCTCTATGAAGGAAACCCTGCCAGTGTTAGGGTAAATGGGGGCATCACGCCTTGGTTTGATATCACAAAGGGTGTTAAGCAGAGCTGCGTGATGTCGCCATGGTTGTTCAATTTGTAGATGGACAAGTGTATGAAAGAACTGAAAGGAATAAATGCTGGTGCTACGATGAGTGATTTGTTTGTAAATTGTCTGCTTTACGGTCAAAAGTCGGAAGAATCTTGTGCTTGTATGAATGTGGAAGAAGCTAGAGAGGTGTGTCAGGATAGAGATCTGTCTACCCCTGCGGGAAACGGCGTTATGGTTTGTTAAACTCTTAAAAGGATTTCGTTAATCTTATAAAATTTTCCTTTTTGTGTAACTTGTTGCCATTTGAATAGCATTTTACATTTCGTGCACTTCAAAAGTGAACTAATCGAGCGAGATGCAGGTGCCAATATTGATGGACTAAGCTAGTCTCACAAACCACACATTAGAACCACTTGGCAAAGGTGTATATTGGATGTAGAGCGTTTCAATTATAGGGGGGAGTCGTAAAACGCATGTGTCTTTAAGTGTTTCTGCATTGACTGTCTTTTATTTCTCGTTTCGTGAATTTTGTGGCATTTTTTAAATGTCCATCCAAATTCCGCTGCCACTTTATTTTTCAGTATTAATAATGTAGACATTATTTTTGTATTGCCTTTTATTTTGTACGTGTTTTCTTTTGGATTCAAAGTTATATAATATAATTACAATGTATGTAACAGTTTTCAAACACGATGTCACTTCAGTCTGCCAAGATTTTGACGTTTGGTATAATGACTTTTACCTCGTTTCTATGAAAAATATAAGATAGGTAACATTTTTACTTTTTGTATTATTTTAGCACTCACCTTTAAACAAATTTCCTTCTTCGTCTTCCATTATGAGATTGTTTTCACACTCTTTTTACTTCTAACACTTAATAATAAAAAAATTATCACACACTGTTTCTTATACACTCGAATAAGTATTTTAATAACGCCATTTTATTTATTGTTTTCATCACGTTTTTTATTTATTTTAAAACAAACGAGTTGTTTTTATTATGTCTATCAATTTTTAAAATCAAATTCACATCAAAGTTATTAGTTTGTTATTTCACTTCTTTGTTTGGTATTTTCTTTCTTCCATTGCGTCTGCAGTCGAGCGAGGATTGTATTGTTTTGGATTCCTTTGCACCTGCAGCAATTCGAGGTATTTCTCGGGTCCACAATGGCTGTCACTAGATCACTGGGTCAACTGCAGCAGAGAGGAGATGGTTAGGTGTTCTCTGGCAGAGCTTCTTCGGCTCACTGTGTTTATTTTCGTATCGCCGAAGCGTTCTTTTTGCGAACTGACAATAGACGAGGCATTGAACGATCGGAGACAAGGAGATTCACATACAACGTGTCTTTATTATTATTTATTTTATTTTAAAAACAAATTAATCGGTTCAATTAAACTTCTAAAAAAACTTACTAGCCATCACACCGAAGGGCAGACAGAAACTGCCATTTTTTTCCTGACATACTTCTCTCGCTTCCTTAACATTAATACGAACATTTTGTACCACCGATAAACGTTGCTTTGGTCCAAGGTAGCTTCACCATATGCCACAGTCAACATTCGAAATGCGTCCGCGCACTTTATTTTGTTTTTCACACAAAATTTGATACAGATTCTTTGATCCATTTTTTTGGAATAGGCAAAAATCGAAGACGAGCCAAAACACATCCAAGCAAAACAGCTGTCAAAAATTAACTAAACATTCAAAATGGCCGACCTTGTCAGCATAAGTAAGGGACATGAGTACCAACATAACGCTACAAAAAAATCAAAAATCAAATATACGTAGCCAGCGGAAATTCAAAATTCGCGATACTTTTTGAACAGACCTCGTACATCGTGCACATACATCGATTTCTCCGACTCCTCACATCGCTGATATTCAATATTTTATTTATTAGATCGTGGCAAGTTTTCCTCGGTCTTACTCTATTTCTAGTTGCATATTCATTATTAACATGATTTTTTTTTACCATTCTTTCTTCATTCATTCTTTCAATGTGTTCAAACAATCTTAATGATCCTTTCATTATTTTGTTCATAACACCATTATTCACACTGAATTCACTTCTTATTTTTTCAATCCATACTCTCATACACAGATTTTCCACACATTCGTCGAAGAGATTCTACTTTCATATGGAGAAAGATTCTGATCATGTCATGGTTTGAACTCATGTCCCCTGGATCGGGAGCCAAGCGTTCTCTTCCCTGGACCCCCAACCATTTTTAATGTAATTTTTTCTTGTTTTTCTTATTTTTTATTTATTATCAAATCAAACATTTTAAATAACTTCACATACTTAATATTGAAAACATACGTTTTCTATAATTTTTATAAAAGTTTTATTATATTTTATGAGAATGACATGTTTGCCTTTGCTAGGGCATTATCAAATATGAGAATGATCTAGCAAGTCGCAATATGTCACTAGCATTAAATATGATAAATCTTCTAGAAAATTGACGTTTTCACTAATATTCTGATGTATTTGTTATAATATGGAGTTTTATATCATTGTTCAAGAAACAATAAATCCACATGCTTATTGATAATGTTTTTTTTTGTATATTTACAGTGTTATTTATAACTATAATAACTAACCACCACGCAGTTTCGCTAAAATAATAATTGGATAATATACAATATATTCTTTCTGCCTACCCCTTCGGGGAGACGGCGTGATGGTTAGTTAGTTACAATATATTGTATAAATTGTTACAGTTTTTTATCCTTATGTGTATGAGTCTTCTTCTTCTTCTTCGATGGCTCTACAGCCCATATCGAGCCTTAGCCTCCAGTATTCTTCGCCTCCAACTCCTCCTGTCCTCCGCTTCGACCCTCCAATCTGACACTCGTAACAATTTCGCCCCATCTCTCCCAACTTCTTCCTCCCATCGCAGCCTCGGTCGTCCAATTGGTCTTCTACCACCTGGGTGCCACTCCAGCAATCTTTTTGGAGTTCGTGATGACGGCATCCTCTCCACGTGACCGGCCCATCTCAGTCTATTCAGTCTGACCTGTGTGGAGAGACTGGTAGCTTTGTAAATATGGTACAGCTCGTCATTATGCCGCACTCTCCAGCCTTCACCGTCATTCACAGGTCCCAGAATTCTGCCGAGCTCCCTTCTCTCAAAAGTATCCAGTCGCTCTGCGGATTTCGCTGTCATTGTCCACGCCTCACACCCATAGGTCACTACTGTTGAGTATTATGTGTATTAGTATTATGATAATTTTCTAGCATTTTCAACATATGTATATTTGCTTCTCAAACGTCCAGTATTTATTTATATTGATCAGCCTGTATCCGCCTACTCCTGGACGTAGGTCTCCTCCACCATGTCTGTTGATCCTGGCCAACACGCATCCATGACGTACCGGCGGTCTCTTTAATGTCCTCCGTTCTGGGTATAATAGTGCTGTTTTTCCTTTTCTACTATGATCTTCAACATTAACTGTTTGATTTGAGATACTGTTATAATATCACTATTTTTTTTATATTTTTTTATTATAAAATTGGCGCGACAGGTTGTTGGCATAATCAACTCCACTTGATTGTAACACCTAATAATGCCAATATCGGTTGGCGAAACGGTTGTCGCGATAATTTCATACAAATTAAATAAATAAATTGTTATTTTGTAATTGTATTTCAAATTAAACAGGTTATAATTGATAAATTTGTTCTAATCATGTTTTACTGTGTCTCCCGCGACTATGCGCTCCGTTCACATGACCATATGTCTTTTTTAATATTTCTTATGCTTCTATGTCTTATCTCCGTGTCTCAGCTTTTTGTCTTATTATATATATTTTTGTGTCATCTCTATGTCTCATATCTATGTCCCGTCTCCTTGTCTCATCTCAGTCTATGTCTCAGTTTTTTTTTTATCTTATATCTTTGTCTCATCTCTATGTTTCATATCTATGTATCATATCTATGTTTTATATCTATGTCCCGTCTCCTTGTCTCATCTCAGCCTATGTCTCAGTTTTTTTGTCTTATCTCTTTGTGACATCTCTATGTCTAGTCTCCTTGTCTCGTCTCCTTGTCTCATCTCAGTCTATGTCTCAGTTTTTTTTTATTATCTCTTTGTCTCATATCTATGTCCCGTCTCCTTGTCTCATCTCATTTCCATGTCTTATCTCTACGTCTCACATATTTTTCTCATTTGTACGGCTCGTTATTATCATAATTATCACACGTTACATTACATTTTCTTTATATTCGATGTTTTCTTTATGCAATTGTCTCTAAATGTTCAAATATTTCACTTGTATCACCGAATGAGTTACCGTAACTCCCGGGAATACACTACCATTTATTTGTATTATATGTAAAAAAAAATAGTATTAGGTATAATTCGTATTTTATTATTATTTCTATTTCGGGCTCTGATTGTATCTCCAGAAAAAATCTATTGTTTCCCGCCAAACGCAACACAAAAACAATTGAAATTTTGTTGAAAAAAAAAAATACCGTTCTATTTTCGGATTTACAAAGTGTTATGACGGCTATTTCGGTGGTACGGAGAATTCTTCATTGAACCACGCCGTGCCAGATTTACGCTTCCACCTCTGGTGTGGCCGACATGGCGCATGGCCTCCTCGCTCGGAATGTCTTTCGGGGGAGGTCGATGAATCATTTTCGCGGCGCACACTGGATCCATTTGGCAAAAACATGGACTTAGGGGTCGAACTCCGAATTTCGCCCTGATTTTTTTAAAATTAGGTCCTTTGTGTGATTTCAAATAACTTTTACATTTGAACTTTTCTTGATATAACTGCTAATTTCGAAGAAAAAAAATGTTACTGTTTTTTTTGTATGAAGCAAAACTGATTTTTGCAATTATTTCGGAATCAGTTGGATACGTCAAAACCAAACTTAGTAGGGATTATAGAGGACATAATCCTCTACATTACTTGTTCCGACATCTACATCATATCTCTGCCCGTTTAAAAGCAGCAGACATTATAAATCTTAATTAATTGTTATGAGTATAAAGTGGTTTCGGATTTTTTGTTAGATGCATAAATGATCATCGCGTTCCTTTACAAAAGAATGAAATGATTTTAGCATATTTATGCATCTAACAAAAAATCCGAAACCACTTTATACTCGTAACAATGAATTAAAATTTATAATGTCTGCTGCTTTTAAACGGGTAGAGATATGAAGTAGATGTCGTAACAAGTAATGCAGAAGATTATGCCTTCTATATTCCTTACTAAATTTGGTTTTGACGTATCCACCTGATTCCGAAATAATTGAAAAAATCAGTTTTGCTTCATACAAAAAAACAACAACATTTTTTTCTTGGAAATTAGCAGTTATACTCGTATAAAAAAAAGTTAAAAGACAAAAGTGGTTTGGAATCACACAATGGACCTAATTTTAAAAAATCAGGGCAAATTTCGGAGTTCGACCCCTAAGTCCATGTTTTTGCCAAATGGATCCAGTGTGCGGCGTCTCGTCAGCGCGCGACGATTCTTCACTCGGCGTTAACCCTTTCCGGTCCTATGTCGAATGACATTCGACATCGACTTTTTTCCAGTGAGTCCTATGTCGAATGTCATTCGACATTTTTCTTCTTCATCAGTTTTTTTCTCTCTCGTATTTAGTGTAGCGGTATACTGGGACGAAGATTCAATGTTTTTTTTATGAACATTGGAATATGTAACTTTCTACCTGAGAATGATACAAAAGGTATTTTCAAGAATGTTACCAATATTTGTAGACAAATACTGGATTTTACCCATTGCGGGTTAATCATTTTTATATTGAACTAGTAACATGTGAAGTGTGGTGCATTTTAGTTGCATATATACAACTTCCAAAAATTTGTCAGATGTGGTGTGTTCGTAAGAAGGGCAGAATGGGGAATGTTGTTAACACAAAGCGATCGCTTAACCCAACCAATAAGAGGTCATAAGTCCTGTATACGCCTCGACCACCATATTCTGTTTCCAAAAAAACAATTTACATCTTCGTCTCTATTGAGATACAATCAATCCATACAAAAGGTTTGTTTTAGGGGCTGTCTCAGTACGTGTAACTCGGATGTCCGGCCGCCTGCATCAGTTACACTCGACCCATGCGCGTGCAAACAACTTGATAATTATTATTAACGTTATTTACTATTTTTCTAAAAATTCGAACCCTTTAAAATGCCTAGAATTACAATAAACGCGTTGATAACGAGTTTGAAAGTAGCGATGAAGAATATATGAAGGAAGTGAACATAGAATTCGAATTATTTGTGTATAAAATGTAATAATTAGAGCATTATTCCATACGTTCAAAATAAATAAAAATTGTTACCAAATATAAACGAACTAACTAACCATCACGCCGTCTCCCCGAAAGGGTAGGCAGAAATAATGGACTGTCACACTTTTACTGATGCGGCACTCCATCCTTCTCTTTTCGCTCCGCGGGAGACGCGGTGTGATGGGTTGCGAACCTCATCGCCACCAATAGGCATCTCCCGCGCACACTTCGATCGTGCAACACCCACAAAATAAATCTAAAACAAATAATATAAAATGCAATGATATAAAATAAAATAACAAAATAAAAATAATTTAACACAAAATGTTCTTTTTAGATGGTGCACATATTGTCTATTTAATTTATGTTCCACGAATCCACCGTTTTTTTAATTTAGCACATAATGTAATAACACATAATGTTTTTTTCGATGTTGCACATGTTGACATGGACGATCCGGACTTTTATGTTTATTTAATTTATGTTACACGTATCCACCGTTTTTTAAATTAGCTGTAATTAGGCACTTAACCAGCAAGAACTTAAAAATAATATTGAAGAAATTATTCAAATTGTCATTGGAACAGATGAAAAATTTATTTTTACACCTGTCAAAATTTGTTTATAAAAACAATAAGACTAATATAATTTTAACAGCAAAACAATACAAACGTATTACGTGTCACAATTAACTATTATAATGTGCGGCAACAGTTAAATTGACCAAAACTATTCACTTATACAAACAAATATAGTTTTATTAAAAAAAAAACTAGATGTATTGTATTACCCTGTAATTTTGTAAATCTATTGTGGACCTGGTGGAACTTTTTTTTTGTGGACCGGAAAGAGTTAATCGGCAGAAATTTCTCGGCGACTTGGCAGGTAACACGAATGCCGGAGATTAGTTATTGGTGCAGTCACCTTTCTGACTTATCGATTGTATGCTCCAATTAGCGTCTTATTTAAAAATAATTATTAGTCACTGATCGAATGATTGAAAGCGTAATACAGTTGATATAGAAGATTCTGGAATGCGCACGTGCAGAGGATGGATCCCTTCAGAATCCCACGCGTTGTGGCGCATCAGATTCATGTTGGCTAAAGAGATGGAGAGATAGCTGGGAATCAACCTCCCAAGAGAGGCCAGTCTGACTACAGAACAGATTAAAGGTCTAAAAGAATCTATCTATTCACCTGACAGATTGGTCATGTGATGAAGACGTGCAGCTTTCTTTTTATCTCTTTGATTGTTTTCCTGGTGGGCGACGACCGCATTTGATAATGCTTTAGAAAGGCGAAATATGTATTATAATTCCCATAAACTATAATAAAACTTCTAGACAACAGGCGTTTTCTTTCGTAGCAATTAATTGGCAATAAAAACGGTTTTATCGTGAATTATTATTATTATAATTATTTTGTTGAATCGCTCTTTACACCGTGACAGCGTGATCCAAATCGATGTAAATGGTATTATAGCTATCATAGTGATTCTCGTGACATGTGATAGGTAGCTAATCTATCGCCATTTTATTGTCACGTGAATCCTACACCAGACCAAAGACAGTGTGACAATCACACTGCTCTCGCCGGGAATCGAACCCGGAACCTTCGGGGTGGCAGTCAATGCACTTACCACTCGGCCACGAAGGTCGTCAGTTCACAACAATTCAACATCTAATTAAAAAAGAAATAAAAATTGTAAGTAATGTATACGCGCAATGCATGTATTATACACACGTCTAGCCCGCGCGACAGTCGCGCCAGGAATCAAAGCCACGAGTGCTAAAGAAAAGTACTTACTTCTGAGACTTTCGTTCTTGGTTAGGGTGTGTCCTTTCGGGATCTCATTGGCTAGCGTGTTGTCTATCTTCTCGTATACTTTCTCGATGAGCGGGTCCCTCCACTTCTTGACTCCGGTGTCGTCCTTGGAGGGTTGCCTCTGCAGCACGGGCGGCTTCCTTGTCGCCGCCTCATCCTTGGGAGGCGCCTTAACGATGGGCGGTTTCTTTGGCGTGTTTGTCTCTTTAGGGGGTTCTTCGACAGCTTTCTTTGGCTTGGCTTCCGGTTCGACTTTTTTCTCTTTTGGAAGTTCCTGAAACAGGTTTTTAGTTTTCATTATAACTTATTAAGGATCTAATGATTTAATGATCTTTTGAATACATTTTTTTAAATATTATTTTTCAATATTATTACAATATAAAAAAATTTAAAACTAATTAACTAACTAACCACCACGCCATTTCTCCGGAGGGGTAGGCAGAGAGGATGGATCGCCAAAATGCTCTGTCCTGGCATACCTCTCGGGATTCCTCTACATTCATACATCGTACCATGCACGCACGTCGATTATTCCGCCTTTTAGTAATTAATTAATTTGGTCATGCCATGTTTTCCTCGGTCGTCCTCGGCTTCTTTTTCCACCCACGCTGCTTGTGTACAACTTTTTAACCATTCTACTCTCATCCATTCGTTCCATATGTCCAAACCATCTCAGGGATCCTTTTTTAATTGTATCCATGATTTGTATCCATTTGCCTTACATTTTTTTCTCTTTTCATCATTCGGTATTCTATCATACAACGTTTTCCCGCACATTCTTCTTAGTGATCTAATTTCTACGGCGTTTATCCTGCTTTCATCCTAAATTTAAAATTTAAAAAGAAATATGTATGTATGGAAGTGAAGCTTAGAGCTGGCAAAAGAAGGATGAATGCAGGATAAAATTAAAAAAAAAAAGTATATTAAAAGTTCTACATAAAAGAAGAACATTTCTTGCCCGAAACATGTTTGTGAAAAGTGCAAAAAAGAGTTGTGAAAATACGATACAATGTTATTTAAAAATATCGTTTCCCCGGAAGGGGAGGCAGAGAGAATGGACCGCTGCACTACTCTATCCTGACATACCTCTCTAGTTTCCTCCACATCCATACTGCGAGTCATACACGCACGTCGATTCTTCCGGCTTCTGACATGACCAACCTTTAATTTTTTTTTACTAGACAATTAACATTTTTTTTCTAGACATTTAATTTACTAGACACAGTATTAAAAATATATTAAATTATGTTTTTTTTAATTACTATACGAATTTTCGATATCATTTATTAATATTTATAAGAAATTTATTTATTTACTAACAAAAGAAAACGTGTTTTTAAAATAATAATTATCTAAACTGCCTAACTACACACAACGACGTCTCCCCGAAGAGGTAAGCAGAAATAATGGAACACTACAATGATTTTCTCATACTAATTTCGCTCAACACTCAAGAAACACATTACAAATATTTTTTAAATCCACATAAAATATCATAATTATAGAATTTCAAAGTGTAAATAAATGCCTCAAGTTTATATTAGTAACGTTGTTAACTTGAAATTCCACACTGTTATCGCCTTAAGTTAATCACAGTTATATTAACTTGAAATTCCACAGTAGCTTTTAGCTTACTGCAGTAACGTGGTTAACGAGTGAATATGATTTGTGAAATATTCGTATATAGTATTATTTGTTATTAAGTAATATATGCATATTGTTTGTAATAATTAAAATAAGAATTTTCTGAAGAATTATGTGGTGGTCGAGGCGTTTACAGGACTTTTGACCTGTCATTTGTTGGGTTAAGCGATCGCTTTATGTTATACAATATTCCCCATTCCGCCCTTCTTACGAACACCACGTCTGATAATTATTTTGAAAATTTTATATATATTATACTATTTCACATATTTTAGTTCAACCTACACTAGCGCCATCTATTGAGATTAGATGTAAGCAGTAAGCAGAAAATCTTATAAAGTAAAATCTTATAAGGTAAAATCCAGTATTTGTCTACAAGTATTTGTATACATTAAAAAAAATGTTAAGAATATCCTTTTGTAACGATAATCTTAACCTGAAACTCCGACAAAGAATGATTATATGGTAACATATATATGTTGTACTACTGGTATGTCTGTGAAACTTGGTCTCTGAGCATAATACGCATATTGTTTTTTGTAGCATAATATGCATATAACATAATATGCATATTGTTTTTGTAGTGTTGTCACTCAGTAAATAACGGTAATATTTTAAATGATGTGAATGGTACTCACTTTAACTTTAGCTGTAACTCTTTCTGGTACGCTGTCATTCTTTTTGTCTGCTACTCCATTTTCCGCTTTCGCTGGTCGCGTTCCTTGCTTTTTTAGCGATGCTGAAATATCACAAAATACACATTATTTATGTTTCCTGCACGTTTCCATTATCGATACTGGTATTCGTCCTCCTCATTCCCGTTACTTCTTACAGATGGGGGAGCAAAAGCTTCGCCGAAAGACAAGATTCTAGACTAGTATTTGGATACTTTTTGTTAACTACAAACGTCAACAACAAAATAATGTATTAAGTTATTTTCTTATTTAACTCAATAACTAACCATGAAGATAGGCAGAAAGAATGGATCGCCATACTGTTCTGTCCTGACATACTTCTCGATTCCTTTACATTCATACATCGTGTCATGCACGCACTTCGATTTCTCCGACTCCTCACGTGACCATTTCATATTTGACCTGAAGGAACTTCACTGGATGAACTTCACCGGATTCACAGATCCAGGAACGGGTAAAAAGCTAATTGTGTTTTGACAGTGTAAGACTCGACTCTAGAGAGCGTCAGCGTATATTTCAAATCTATGTCAACGGTAACGCAACGTTCATTCCTATCAGTGAAATCATATGCGAACAACATTGCGATTCTAGTCAGAGGCAATAAAGCATGTTTCTACGATCGTGCTATCAGCGTTGCGGTTTCGTTGGTGTAGAATAACCGTCATGTTGGTATGAAGTCTGAGGATTATTATATATGTGTATTTATTGTTTCTCGAACAAGGATGTAAAACTCTATATTAAATAATTAATACGAATGAAAACATCTGTTTTCTAGAAGTTTTATTATAATTTATGGGAATGACGTGTTTTGGCCTGTTTAAGGCATTTTTAAATGCCTTCTTCTTTTTCTTCTTCAAGTGCCCTGTCGGGTCCCCCCAACGTTGGCGATCACCTCGGCGAACCTGTCCCTGCCCTGCGCCGCTCGGAACAGCTGCTCCACACTTCGGATGCCGGTCCACTCCTTCACGTTTCGCAGCCAGGACATTTGTCTGCTACCGGGCCCTCGGCGTCCCTCAATTTTCCTCTCCAATATCAGTTGGAAAAGGCGGTACCTCCCCCACGCAGTATATGTCCCAGATGTGAAATCTTCCGAACCTTGATAGTTGATAACAGTTCCCTGTCAACTCTAGCTCGCCTCAGAACTTCGGTATTGGCAACCATGTCTGTCTAGGGAATTCTAAGCATTGGCGAGAGAGCCACATTTCAAATAAATTTTAACCACATTAAATGCCCTTATACAGGTGTGTCATTCACATAAAATGTAATTAAACTTCTAGAAAACAGAAGTTTTCATTCGTATTAATTAATATATGTATTTATTTTTTACATATTCAATTCTGGGGTATGGTTTCAGCAAAGTGTAATAATTGTGCTGATTCTTGGGATGCGACTTGGCCGTTTTTAATGTAGTAGTTTTCCGTTGCTTTCCAATTTTTTTATACAGCAGGTTATTGAACCCGATTACTAACTTAAACTTCGGTATAGCAGTCAGAATTCTTACCACTCTGCCACGAAGGTCGTCATTTTTTTTGTCGAGGGGGCGGTGGTTCAGAAAAGATTGGGAACCTGTGGTTTGAAGGATTTTTGTACCTTTAACAGAAGCGAGTTGCTCCTCAACCGCATTGAGGGGCGCCGCGGGCTCGGTGTCCTGCGCGTTGGAGGTCCTCTTGCGCAGGGCCCAGGCGGGGGCCGCCGCGTCCTTGGCGGCCGGAGCGCCCGCCTCGCGCACCCACGGCGGCCGCAGGGTCTCGCGGCCCCCGGGCATGATTCCTGCCAAAAAAAATATTGATGTGAAAATTCCAATAGTAATTATAACTAACTAACTAACCATCACACCGTCTCCCGAAGGGGTAGGCAGAAAGAATGGACTGCCACACTTTTCTTTCCTGACATATTTCTCTCGATTCCTCAACATTCATACATCGTGTCATGCACGCGCGTCGATTTCTCTGACTCCTCACATGGCCGACATTCAATATTTGATTTATTTGATCGTGCCACGTTTTCCTCGGTCTTCCGATTCTATTTCTGGTTCCATTTACATTGTTAACATATATTTTTTTTTACCATTCTTTCTTCATTTATTCTTTCCATATGTCCAAACCATCTTAATGATCCTTTCATTATTTTGTTCATAACACCATCATTCGCACCGCATTCACTTCTTATATTTTCATTCGACACTCTATCATACACAGAGTATCCACACATTCGTCTTAAGAGATCTTATTTCTACTTCATTTATTCTACTTTCATCCTTCTTTTGCCAGTTCCATGCTTCGCTTCCTAACATAAGGGTCGGTTGAAGAACACCATAAACGAAGTAATTATAAACTGTTCAAATGTGTGATATAAGATAAATGCTGACATAAGAAAGGAATGTAGAGCGGAAGAAGGTATTATGAACAAAATTATGAAAGGGTCGCTGCGGTGGTTCGGAAATATGGAACGCAGAAATAACGGTTAAAAAAGTATAGGTTAATAATGTAAATTGAGTACGGAATCGAGGCAGACCGAGGAAAACATGGAATGACCAAATTAATCAAATTTTAAACGTTGGTCATGTTAGAAGTCGGAAGAATCGACGTGCGTGTATTACTCGTTATATGAATGTGGAGGAATCTCGAGAGATTTTCCAGGATAGGGTAGTGTGGCGGTCCATTCTCTCTGCCTACCCCTGCGGGGAAACGGCGTGATGGTTTGTTTGTTTGTTCAAATATGTTTATGTTATCTCAATTTTTTATATATTTTTTATTTTTCGCGACAGCCGTTTCGTCAACCCATCTTGACATCATCAGTAGTTTCAACAATTTGTTAAACTGTTAAAATTATTGAAACACCTGATGACGTCAACATAGGTTGACGAAACAGCTGTCGGGAAAAAAAATTGTGATACTATAAACAGCGTTTTATATTTTAACAGTTAATAATGTTGAAGTATCGTAGTGTTTCGGCCAAAACAATGGACTATTTAAATAGTAATTTAATAAAACGATGTTTTTTTAAGAACACTTTTGTCTTTATTTCGACGGTGACCGGTTTCTAATAATATATAATAACGGAATATTCTATACAAAAATTGTATTTAAATTTAATAAAAATAATAAAAACAAAGCCCTCGTGGTTAGTTAGTTTTTAAGAGATAAAATAAATAGTAGAAACATGACATTTATTGATCTATGTAATTTTTTTGTTCAATAGATTTCGATAGACATTTTTCTATCTTTGTTCTTTTATATATTTCTCTTCTCTTATTCTTCTTCTTCTTCTTCTTCTTCTTCTTCTTCTTCTTCTTCTTCTTCTTCTTCTTCTTCTTTTTTTTCTTCTTGTCCTGTCACACCTTCGTGGTCCAGAGCCTCAAGGAACCAAGGAACCTTCTCCACTCGACTCTATCGCATGCCTGATGCCTAATATCATCCCAAGTGAGACCTTCTGCTTTGACCTCATGCAAGCTGGGTTCCGTCTCAGGGTGTGACAGGGCATAAGGAATTTAAATTTCTTATGCTGCCTTACGAGACATTAATTTGAATTTTTATTCTATTTAAGGGTTACTGCTCTGATATAATTAAATTGTTTTATATGATATAATTTCGTTTTCAGCTGCCGTAGACAACCACTGGATTAGGCAAACATTTGACCCACAGCTGAATGTAAGTAATATTTCGTTCATTACTTCTTTTAACATTAAAATGGATCACACGTACTTTATCCACACACAGTAATGTACTGTAATGATGTAAGTGTCAGTTGCAAATAATGTATTTTTGCTCAATACTAGATGCGCATATTACTTTATTATGTTTTTTATATTGCCATGATGGAGCTTGGGTACAAGTGAAACAAGTTGGATTAATTACAATTCCGAGTTTAATATGATTCAAAGAGATATTTTATTTTATCTATGTATAATTAATTCGTATCTTATGTAACTTTATCAACAGATTTCATGTGTAAGCTGTATTTTTCATCTTTAATACCCAAATTAAAACACAATTTATATAATTAATACGAATGAAAACGTCAGTTTTCTAGAAGTTTTATTATATTTTATGGGAATGACATGTTTCGCCCTTCTAAGGCTTTATCAAATGTCATTCCCATAAAATGTAATAAACCTTCTAGAAAACTGACATTTTCATTCGTATTAATTATTTAATATGGAGTTTTACATTATTGTTCAAGAAACAATAAACACAATTGATATATCTTTTTTATGATATTATTTTCTAACCGATCGCGTATATCAAATGCAGCGTTTATTTTTAGATTTGAATAAATAGAATAACACTTTTTATTTTCACAACACTTTATTTTTCGATTTGCCGACATGTTTCGGTTGTGGTTCAACCTTCTTCGATGCACAAATTTTAATTTGTGTAGTTAACCTAACCTAACCTAACCTAAACATGTCTGCAAATAGAAAAATAAAGTCAATCTTAATAGATGACGCTAGTGTAGAGTGAACTAAAATATGTAAAGATAAGCGCAGGATTCTAGCATATATACAAGTTCCAAAAATTTGTCAGATGTGGTGGTCATAAGAAGGGCGGAATGGGGAATGTTGTTAAACATAAAGCGATCGCTCAACCCAACCAATGACAGGTCTGTAAGCGCCTCGGCCACCATATTCTGTTCCCAGAAAAAAACAATTTACATCTTCGTCTCTATTGAGATACAATTAATCCTTATAAAAAAAAGAAAAATTAAGTTTTGTGAAAATGTAAAGTGTTGTGCTTTTTATTCAATTGTGAAATTCCACCGCATAAAGTGAAAGCGAATATAGAAGAAATTCATTTTTAGATTTAAAAAAAACGTCTCCTTGAGGGTCCTCTTCAACGCGTCTTTAAGGTGATTACATCACGTAAACCATGCTTTAAAAGATAGCATATTATTATCATTCTTATTTATTATTATTATTATTATTATTATTATTATTATTATTATTATTATTATTATCATTATTATTATCATTATCATTATCATTACCATTACCATTACCATTATCATTATTATTATGATTATTATTATTTTTATTCTCTGTTATCTTTCCATTCACGTCTAGATAAATTGGTAGCGCCGATCGCGCAATCGAAAACGATCGAAGTAGATTTTGTATAGTACTACGTAAGTGCTTGTGATCTTATTTACTTATGATCTAATGAAAGAAGATTTCAAATCGTACTCTGGGTGTCTTATAAATAATGTCGACTAAATCACTCTGCGTTTATATTATATTCCCTGTTTCCGACGCGAAATCCCAGGAAATTATCATTTTATCGGGCTGGATGATGCGCGAAATTACACATTTGATATGTTATAACTCCCGCCGTTGTAACGTTTTAGACTCGATTTTTTTAAATAGGCCTAGAAATTATTATACGAAATAAAATTATGCTGCCACCACACTACATCAAAGAGATTCACCTCTTAATATTCATAAAAATCGAAATTTACGTTGTTATCAAAATCGTGATTATTTTTGTATCGGACTGTACGTAGTTTACACAACAACAAAGACTGAAACATATTTATAATCAGAAAAAGTGTTTATGCGAGGTCTGTTCAATAAATACGCGGACTGTTTTTTTTTTAAATATTATTTTCCAAAATTTAGGGTAGGTCAATCTTATCCCCTTCAAAATGCTCTCCATTTGTATCAATGTACTTGTTCCACCTCCGTTTCAAAACATTCCTGGAAGTCTTCAGGAGTCAGGCTCTTCAGCTGCTTTGTCGTTTCACGTTTAATCGTCTACACTTCGTCGCAGTGCTGCCCCCTCATGACCTTTTTACATTTCGGGAACAAAACGAAGTCGCCAGGGGCTAAATCTGGTGAATAGGGAGGGCGATCAATCACAGAGGTCGCTTTACGGGTCAGAAACTGGCGGACAATCAGTGATAAATGTGAAATCGCATTGTCATGATTTTCTCAACTTCAAATGTTCTGTTAAATCGTGTGCACAGACTCGTGTCATGCACGCGCGTCGATTTCTGTGGCTCCTCACGTGGCCGACATTCAATATTTGATTTGTTTGATCGTGCCACGTTGTCCTCGGTCTTCCTGTATTTCTAGTTCCATTTACATCGTTAACGAATAATTTTTTTACCATTATTTCTTCACTCATTCTTTCCATGTGCCCAAACCATCTGAATGATCCTTTCATTATTTTGTTCATATCACCATCATTCGCACCGCATTCACTTCTTATATTTTCATTCGACACCCGCAGTGTTTGCACACATTCGTCTAAGAGATCTCATTTCTACTGCATTTATTCGCTTCCATACATAAGAGTCGGTACAAGAACACCTGAATGAATGTTGAGGAAGCGAGAGAAATATGTCAGGAAAGAAATATGTCAGTGTGGTAGTTCAATATTTCTGCCTACTCCTTCGGGGAGACGGCGTGATGGTTAGTAAGTTCGTTAGTTTTATATCCCTGGTACTCTGCCTAAGTTAACTAACACATGTTATATTATATGTTCCTAGGTTCTTGCATTCATTTTGTAATAATTTTGGTTAGTTAATATTGTTCTCCCGATGATGAAGGTGTAAGCCTTTGAAACGTGTCGAGAAAAATAAATTCAAAACTGGAAAAAAACCGTGTTCAATTCATAAAAAAATCGTCATTATAAAAAGTATTTGATTATTTCTTCTATATACGCCATACTTTGTGTTGTTATGGTGCTTTATTTCTCTTTTTCTTTTTTATATACTTTGTGTACAAAGTATATACAACACTTATATTCAAAAAATAAAATTACAAAGACATCTTTATAACATCTGTCAGATCACGTAAACAATTTTATAATATTTTTAAAATGTATCTTTATAATATGTATCGTGAAGAAGGACTGGTTGTCCAAAACATGTCTATGTAATTTTATTTTTTAATATCTAACTAACTAACTAACCATCACGCCGTCTCCCCGAAAGGGTAGGCAGAAAGAATGGACTGTCACAGTTTTACTGATGCGGCACTCCACTCTTCTCTTTTCGCCCCGCGGGAGACGCGGTGTGATGGGTTGCGAACCTCATCGCCACCAATAGGCATCTCCCGCGCACACTTCGATCGTCCGACACCCACAAAATAAATCTAAAACAAATTATATAAAATACAATGATATAAAATAAAATAACAAAATAAAAATAATTTAACACAAAATGTTCTTTTTAGATGGTGCACATATTGTCCATTTAATTTATGTTCCACGTATTCACAGTTTTTTTAATTAAGCACATAATGTATAATAATAACACATAATGTTTTTTTCGATGTTGCACATGTTGACATGGATGATCCGGACTTTTGTGTTTATTTAATTATATATATATATATATATATTAGTATATATATATATATATATATATATATATATATATAGGTATATATATATATATATATATATATATATATATATATATATATATATATATATATATATGTATATATATATATATATATATATATATATATATATATATATATATATATATATATATATATATATATAGTTATATATATATATATATATGTTATATATATATATATATATATATATATATATATATATATATATATATATATATATATATATTATATTACATATTATTATATTATATATTATATATATATATATATATATATATATATATATATATATATATATAGATATTATTATATATATATATATATATATATATATATATATACATATTGTATAGATTATCATTTGTTGATGATCTGTATAATGGAATAATTAAAGTATTTAACATGGACTTGTGATGTCATACATTTGAGACGTATAACGTAATTGAGGAAGCAATTCATAACAAACGATGGAGCTGTGCCAAGATTTTCTTCGATATTTATCTCAACATTGATACCGGCGGGTTCACACGCCGACAAAATTGTGGAATATTAATAACGCAAATGCGTGCTCCCGGGGCATTGGACGTTCTGTACATCTTGTGCTTTAATTTTTTTTTAAATTTTTGGTGTAATCGGATATCCACCATACTAAATAACTAATCAACCATTAGGACGTTTCTTAATCGTGTTTAGTTGTTTTTTAAGGGGTTTGCAAAAAGGAAACCATTTTTTTCAACATTTCAAATCAAATCAGTTTATTAACTCAAAAGACATTACAAATAGGAAAATGTGTAAGGCATCTATTGAGTACAGGTAAAATATTATAAAAACACAACATAGTACCAGGAACGCATTAGAGATGTTTCGACATTAGGAAGACAAGATACTTTCTAAAGTCAAGAGTATTTGTCTCCTGAACGTACCTTCACTAATATGAAAGACGTCGATCTCCGAAGAGACCGCGTTCTTCCCACCGGTGTCACCAGAGGCAGATTGGTTCTGGTGGCCGGTAGGTAAATCAATCTGTGCTGTCGCTGTCGGAGAAATCTATCAGGGACAAAAAGACCAATACCCTCTAGCACGGCCAAGTTTTCGAAATATCCCCTGATTAATTTAAAGAAATGGGTAATGAGATGTCCATCTCTTCGAAGCTGTAAAGAATTGGTTCCAAGCGTTCCTAACAGAAATGCCGTGGGATAGAGCCACGGATAACTACCATACTCCCTCATGTAGAGATACCTCAGAATTTTTTTCTGATCCCTCTCCAGCATAACGGATTATCTCGCCTCGTGAGGACTCCATATCACAGAACCACTTTCGAGTCTGTTCCGAACATGACGCGTTGTATAGGACTCTGAGCACATTGGGATCTCTGAAAACTGTTCCGAATGATGAAGCCCAACATCCTCAGTGCAATGTCACAAATGTCAGCCTACTCTCATAGATGATTCCGAGATCCTTCATCGTACTCATTTGACATTTTTTCCTTCTCCATATTTGTTCTCTACCAAAAGGTTTTCTATTATATCTTGTTTTTTTCCCATTTGTGTACGAAATGTACTCTATAGAAAAAAATATTGATCCAGTTAAATCTGTCCCTCTTCTTTTTGGTCTAAGCTTCCAACTTCTGGGCTCGGTAAGGTCCTTGTAGATAAGACTTTTTTTTTCCTACGAAAATATAAGATAATTTCTCAAGATATCCTGTTTGTTCCCATTCGTTTACGAAATGTACTTTTTCAAAATTTCTAGATTGAATTAATTCTGTTTCTCATTTTCTTAGCCTAAGAACTATCATCTGGGATTGGCTCCCCCTGTACATAGATTCCACACTCTTCGATCTTGGGTCTGTTCTTGACACTGGTGTTAAGTTCCTTTATACTGCTGTTCCACCATGTTGCTGGCGGACGTCCTCTCTAGATGCGGTTTGGGATGCTGGATGCTTTATTAACGACATGGTCGCAGTCTCGATGCGTCACATGGCCGAATCGCCGATTCATGATTCAAATATTATATGCCTATTTCTCCTAACAAATCCAAATGATTCCCGGCAATTACATTTGGCATAACTCTGTACGTCCAGACGGTGGGGCGTTGCCAAAATTTTGTAATAAACAATATTCGAGAAAATTTGCAAATCATTCGCGAATGAAACCGCTCACGCCCATGCGACAGTGTACATCAATATCCGACCGAAAACATTTTAAATTATTTATTTTAATTCTTGTAACTCATCCAATGTACGTTCAAAAGCGACACTTTGATTCCTCCGTAATTACACGAGGTATATCTGAGTTTCATTATGTCACGTTCTCACCTCTGTTCATCACCATCACAGGCGTGACAATCTCACAAGCGTGACAATTTCACAAGCGTGACAATTTCAAAAGCGTGACAATTTGGGTAGAGTTTTAGTCTTACGTCTGCAAGAATTGCTGGTCTCATTTCCTATATTGACATATGGCATTGAGACCAGAGCGGATACCACAAGAACAAAGGCTGAAGTGCATGTGTAAGAGATGCAGACGCTGAGGACAATTCGGGGAATGTCTTTGGACTGCATCCGCAAAGCGTCAACATCTTATTGATCATTCTTCAATTTCGACAGCTGATACTGATATCATTCCCAAAAATTCCACAAAGCTTCTTGGTGTTTATCACGCAAATCTGTCCTTAAAATCCCAAATTAATAACACGGTCAGCGCTAGTTTCTTCCACCTAAGACGATTAAAATCCGTCAAAAGGAGTATTCCCCATGACACTTTTAAAACTTTTATAAATTCCTTCGTTGTGTCACGACTTGACTATTGTAATGGAATTTATGCAAACATTCCAAAACAACAATTAAACAAACTTCAATCTGCGTTCAATGCAGCAGAAAGACTCATTAAAGGCATTCCAAAAAGTCCCACATAACTCAAAGAACTTCACTGGCTTAAGAGTCCAGAAAGAATCCAGTATAAACTCTGCTGGACGGTCTTCAAAGCGCTAAATGGAATTGCTCCAAATTATATATCCGAACTCTGTATCTTAGCTGAAAACCCATCTTTTTCATATTTCATACTTAATTTAAAACTTGCATATTTTGTTCATTATACTTTCTATTCGATCGCGAATATCAATCAGGTGCAGCGTTCACATTTAGATTTAAAACACGTCTTAATGCGCCCTTGAGGTGATTACATCACAAAAACGGCGCTAAGTTAGCATATTATTATTATTATTATTAGCAGGAAAGACTCTTCGAGATAGATTGAGGAACACGGCCATCCGCGAAATGCGCAAGGTTGAAGATATTGTCAAATGGGGCAGACAACGCTGAAGACAATGTTGTGGTACATCAGATTCCGATTGGCTACCGTCCCCCCCGGAAGACCGCCAAAGAGATGGAGGGATAGCTGTGAGTCACCACATACTATAAGAGAGGCCAGTCTGACTACGGGAATAGACCAAAGGTTTTAATGGAGAAGAAGAAGGAGTCTGCAAGAGTTTTAATTTTTTTACTTGTGTCCAACGCGACTGGACTAGAATATGAAAATCCGCTTTAATTTAATGTTAAAAATTTAAATTTCTTGGTACAAGTTCATTGTAAGTAATAAAGAAATGGTTTTTGGATACCTCGTCTAGTTCTTGTATCTATTGCTTATTGCAGAAATCTTGTGGTCTTGAATTATGTATCATATGTAAAGTGACCAGATCAGACGTCCCCTTTTCACCGGGGCAGTTGTCCCGTTTTCAGGCAGCGTGTCCCGTTTTCGAAAAGAAAGAAACTCGCAGTCGAATTAAAAAAAATATTTAAAAAACGCAAATAAGAATCCTGGCGGTAGAATCTAGTGTAACTAGATAAAGACGCGGGCATGCGCAGTAAAATTGACGACCTTCGTGGCAGAGTGGTTACGAGCTCTGACTTCCATGCCGAAGGTCCTGGGTTCGATTCCCTGCGATGGCAGTGTGATTGTCACACTGTCTTTAGTCTGGTGTAGAATTCACGGGACAATAAAATGGCGATAGATTGGCTACCTATCACATGTCACGAGAATCAATATAACAGCTAAAAAATAAAAATTGTATACAGTAATTGGGTCTAAACGACCTGTTGTGTACCTACATAAAAAAATAATAATAATACAGTATTCTCATTGCGGTTTTGCATAAAATCTCATAATGCATCTGACCATACATAAAACTTATCTGAACAGAAAACATACTTTTAACTTGACGTTTCAAAGTTGAAGTGATTAAAAAGTGTCTTGTGTGTGAACCCTTAGCTTAAAAAATGACAATTTTCGCGAAAACAGCACCGTATAAGTTGTCCAAATTTATTATTTGTTATTAAGTACCTAACTTTTTTTTCGGTGTCCCGGTTTGGGGGAAAAAATAAATGGTCACGTTAATCATATGTGATGTGAAATTTATTTTCAAATAAAACATATTAAAAAAAATAAAAACGCTTTTGTACTTATTTTTTCACCACTTTATTTTTGTTCATCAAACCAACCGGTTTCGCTCCTGCCGTAGCTTCGTCAGGGTTACAAACAAACTATAGGGTTAAAAAACAAACTTGGTAGTTTGTTTTGTGACCCTGACGGAAGCTCGTGCGAGAGCGAAACCGGTCGGTTTGATAAAACAAAAATAAGCCGTGTGAAAACAAGTCGAAATATATTTTTATTTTAACGTTTTTAATAATGCCACACGACAAATTAAGTGCTTCATACGAAAGTATAAAAACGTCTTCCTGAAGTGTATTATAGGCCCTGCATTCACTTCTTATACTCGTATCTGCATTCGACACTCTATTATAGATAAGATTCATCACACATACGTCTAAGAGATTTTATTGTACGAGTATATCATTACGGAACAGAATTTTGAATATATAGTTTAGCATGGAGCTGGTAAAAGAAGGATGAAAGTATAATAAATGCATTAATAATTATATCTCTTAGACCCTAGGTTCTCAAAGTGGGCGATAACGCCCCCTTGTGGGCGTTTGAGGCTTTCAGGGGGGCAGTAAAAGACCCAAAAATTTTGTCTAAAAAGACATAAAAAAACAGGCTAATCATTTCTCACTTTTATTCGTTCGGTATTCTACCTTATTTCATTTTCAGATACATAAAAAATTTAATAAAATTTTAAAATTCAATTACGTATTTCTTAATATTTGGAATAACTTTTATGGAAGGGGGGCGTTGAACGTTTATTTTTCTTGTAATGGGGGCGGTGGCCCAGAAAAGATTGGAAACCTATGACGAATGTGTAGAAGATCTGTGTCCAATGAAAACACATAAAGTGATTGCAGTGCGAATGAAAGTGTTATGAAGAAAATAATTAAATTATCATTACGATGGTTTGGAAAATTTGAAAGGATGGTAAAAAAAAAATATATATATATACTAACTAACTAACTAACTAACCATCACGCCGTTTCCCCGAAAGGGTAGGCAGAAAGAATGGACTGTCACACTTTTACTGATGCGGCACTCCATCCTTCTCTTTTCACCCCGCGGGAGACACGGTGTGATGGGTTGCGAACCTCTTCGCCACCAATAGGCATCTCCCGCGCACACTTCGATCGTCCAACACCCACAAAATAAATCTAAAACAAATAATATAAAAACAATGATGTAAAATAAAAATAACAAAATAAAAATAATTTAACACAAAATTTTAAAAAAAGACAAAATATATATACACAGTGTAAACGGAATTAGAAATGCAGGAAGACCGAGAAAAACGTGGCATGATCAGATAAATCAAATATTGAATGTCGACGACGTGAGTCGGAGAAATCGACATGCGTGCCTGACACGGTGTATAAATGTTGAGGATAGAGAGAAGTACTCGTATATCAGAAAATAACAGTGTGGCGGTGCATTCTTTTGGGGAAACGGCGTGATGGTTAGTTAGTTAGTATACAATTTTCATATAGTTATCTGGAATCATAATATTTTTATTTAAATTGATGATAGACGTTGTCCTGCCTGAACGTTGGCTTGCCTGCTATTAGCTGGTTCAGCAAACGTTTTTCGATTTTCGTATTTTCGATATTCGTATTTTCGATAAACTATATACTCGTACTAAATGACATTTGAAGTCGTTCGTTGCGTTGCTCTTGTCTTTTATTAGCACGTGTGTTTGTAACATGGTTTCTTAAATTTGCATCGTCAAAAGGTAAATTATTCCTGAACTTCCAAGAAGGTTTTAATGGTCACCTACGGGTCCAATTGTCTATACCAACTCCGAATCTATACCATCCAGGGACCCACTAAAATACACACAAAAAAATTCATCAAAATCGGTCCAGTTGTTTAGGAGGAGTTCATTTACATACGTCCGTACAGAATAATGATATATATATATAAAGATCTCTTCTTCTTTGTTGTAGACCTATGTGATCTGTTCTCCAGAGTGTTGCTCCTCCTGTGAGATAGATTCCCAGCTGTCCTTCCATCTTTTAGGAGGTCTTCTACGAGGACGAGTCCCATGAGGCTGATTATGTCATGCAATATAGGGGAGTCTGGTGGTGTCCATTCTTTGAACATGACCGTACCCATCCCTTTTTCACTGTCTGCTCCATCTTATAATATCCTCAACCTTACATATCTCTCTTACTCTACTCGGAAGTCCTCAAAACTTCTTTGGTCCTTACTGTGTCTGCCCACGCTTCGACACCATATGTTATTATTGAATTTATTATTTATATCTTCTTCTTCAAGTGCCCTGTCAGGTCCCCCCAACGTTGGCGATCCCCTTGGCGAACCTGTCCCTGTCTTGCACCGCTCGGAACAGCTTCTCCACACTTCGTATACCGGTCTTCTCCCTCACGTTTCGCACCCAGGATATTTGTCTCCCTCCGGGCCCTCGGCGTCCCTCAATTTTCCCCTCCAATATCAGTTGGAGAAGGTGGTACTTTTCCCCACGCAGTGTATATGACCTAGATGTAAGATCTTTCGAACCTAACTAACTAACTAACTAACCATCACGCCATTTACCCGGAGGGGTAGGCAGAGAGGATGGGTCGCCACAATGTTCTGTCCTGGCATACCTCTCGGGATTTCTCTACATTCATACGTCGTACCATACACGTACGTCGATTATTCCGACTTCGAATGTGGCCGCCTTTTAGTAATTGATTTCGAACCTTGATAGTTGATAACAGTTCCCTGTCAACTCTAGCTCGCCTCAGGACTTCGGTATTGGTAACCATGTCTGTCCAGGGAACTCTGAGCATTCGGCGATGGAGCCACATTTCAAATCAAATTATTTATATAAAGATGGAATATGTAAATTTTTTGATCTCCCGTCGGCGAGACCCGTGAATCGGTCAACGTCATCGTTTTTTTGCATGTGTGTGTGTTATTATGGCGCCGGTCTGCTTGTGTGCGTGCGTGTTGCTGTCCGGAAATAGCTCCTGTTTTCATCTCTACTCTCGTCGCGTGTCGTCTCCCTCGCGCACGTGGGAGGGCCATCGGATGCAAACTGACGGGCAAATAAACAGATTTCGTGTTTCCCCGGATACACGTATCGCAGAGAAAGTGGACGCATTGAGTAGGAAAAACAAGTGATTTTAAGCATTGATGTTTCGAATCATGTTTTTTTTATGTTTCAATCATAGGGTTTGGTTTGCAGCAAAGTCTATTAACATCTTTGCTGGTTCTTGGGATGCCCATTTAAGCCTTTAATGCGGTAGTTTCCCGTTGCTTTCCACATGTTTGTATACAGCAGGTCGTTTGAACTCAATTACTATACACATTTTTTTAAGTTATTACGATCACGGCAGCATAGGCATCTCTGTCTTGCGCCACTTGGAACAGGTTCTGGAACTCTTATAATTCCTGTCCACTTTTTAATGTTCCGCAGCCAGGACAGCTGCCTTCTACCAACTCCTCGACGTCCCTCCACTTTACCCATTAATATCAGTCGAAGGAGGTGGTATTTTTCTCCCCTTAGCAGATGACTCAAATATGAGACCTTTCTAATTTTCACACTCGACAATACCTCTCTATTGGCTCTGGCTCTCTGTAGTACGTCTTCAATACTGACCCTATCGGTCCACGGTATACGAAGCATTCTGCGGTATATCCGCATCTCGAACGCCTCCAACCATTTTAATTTATTTAACGCCTCCAATTTAGTTTGTTATATATTTGTCCTATTGTGTATTGTGAATTAATGTGTATTTTATATAATTTTAATGTGTTTTTTTTTTTTTCACTAATTTAAGGTGTGCTTTATATAATATTTACTTCTGATTTTATTTCATAATAAAGAGATGTGAGGCCGCGCGGGAGATATATAAGGTTAAAAGAATAGATTAAATGTGGTCTGTCACCCTTTTGATTGATGACAAGAAAAGGCTAAATTAAATTAACGTAAGTCCCGGATGGACAAGGAACAGGCCTAGATAGTGCAGCGAGACTGACGAAAGGGCGTCGCTGCGTCCTATAACAGTCTCGGGTGGTGGTGGGAACCTTATATAGAGCCTCCAACCAGTTCATTACATTCACTTTTAGAGTCCAGGTTTCGCAGCCATATAGTAGTAGCTAGTCTATAGTAATTTTTATTGTCGCGTGAATTTTAGTTCAACTCCAAATTTAACGGTTGGAGGCGTTCGAGATTGAACTAAAATATGTGAAATGTTTCTCAACATAGTAGTATATTTACAACTTTCAAAAAATAATTGTCAGACGTGATGTTCGTAAGAAGGGCGGAATGGGGAATGTTGTATTACATAAAGCGATCGCTTAACCCAACTAATGATAGGTTATTAGTCCTGTAAACGCCTCGACCACCATATTCTGTTTCCAAATAATTTACATCTTCGTCTCTATTGAGATACAATTAATTCTTAATGATTAACCCGTAATGGGTAAAATCAAGTATTTGTATGCATTCAAAAAAACAAAATGTTATTTTTATAGCATGTTATTATGTATCTAAATGATTTTAATGTTACATATTCGTAACATCGTTATTTATAATAGACTTCTGGTAGACTATTCTAATCGCCAAGTTGTGAATGTCTGATGAATCGCCATGAAGTTGTCATCGGTGGTTGCCTAAGTTCTTCTGAATCTGGCGCGAACCACACTAGTTTAGAGATTTAACGAAGACGCGTAGTCGCCGACAGCTGTTTGTTGTTGGCCAAAGGTCTCTTAACTTTCCACACATCAAATGATGTAGCAAGGGCATTGTAAACCCTCGAATGTTTGACCTCTAATCAGAAACAGAAATCTGAGCATAGACCAAGCATTCATTTTTATTCTACTTGTTTGTCTTATAGCTTTTGATCGGTATTAGCAGCATCAGCCAGCTAATGGAATAGATGTTTGGAATAGATAAAAAAACCCTTTTAATTGTGTTATTTTTTATTCTTTGTAAGTTTAAAGCAGGGGTTACTAAACTTTTTTGGCCCGTAGACCCTTTGCCGATTTTCTTCTGTTTTGTGTAGACCCCCTGCTTTTCTAATATTGTTTTGTTTTATTTGATTACTAACTAACTAACTAACCATCACGCCGTCTCCCCGAAGGGGTAGGCAGAAATAATGGACTGCCACACTTTTCTTTCCTGACATATTTCTCTCGCTTCCTCAACATTCATACATTGTGTCATGCACGCGCGTCGATTTCTCTGACTCCTCACATGGCCGACATTCAATATTTGATTTATTTGATCGTGCCACGTTTTCCTCGGTCTTCCTCTATTTCTGGTTCCATTTACATCATAAACATATAATTTTTTTTACCATTCTTTCAATATGTCCAAACCATCTTAATGATCCTTTCATTATTTTGTTCATGACACCATCATTCGCATCATTTATTTTATTTATTTATTAATTTTATTCGGCCATGTGAGGAGTCAGAGAAATCGACGCGCGAGCATGACACGATGTATGAATGTTGAGGAATCGAGAGAAATATGTCAGGAAAGAAAAGTGTGGCAGTCCATTCTTTCTGCCTACCCCTTCGGGGAGACGGCGTGATGGTTAGTTAGTTAGTTAGTTAATTTTATTTTTATTTTTATTTTTCAAATTCCTCAAATATAAATTTGTTTTATTATTAAAAAGAGCTATTCACTTCCGTTCACAATGGAGTTCTGGTCCCAACCCTAATGTAGCGAAGGAAGCGAAGCGTGGAACTAATTTTTTTCCCATTGTCGTAGACCCCTTGCAAGTCTATATCGACCCCTGCGGGGTCGTAATAGACCACTTTTGAACAACTGGTTTAATGTCTGACAGTCCAGCATTTTTGAATTCCCTGTGATGTTCAAACATGTTTGTCAGTCATGCTTGATACGCTATATGAATGTTAAGGACGCTAAATAACATCAATACAGCGCGAGCTAAATCGATGTAAAGGTTACAGCTATTATATTGATTCTCATTACATGTGATATGTCCCATTATGAGTAATCCCATTATGGTAATATAATACAATAAAATGTATGTTTGTAAAATAAATATGTAGATAAACTATCGCCATTTTATTGTCGCGTGAATTCTACGCCATACCAAAGACAATGTGATAAGCACTCTGCCGTCGCCGGGAACCAAACCCGGTACCTTCGGTGTGGCAGTCGTTGCTACACGGTCACGAAGGTCGTCTATGTCTAATTAGACCCAGATGAGACCGGTTCGAACCCTTGTATTATCCATATTCCTTTATGGTTCCGAGTCTTGCACCATGTGAGCATCGGAGAGGTCCAAAATTAATGCTTTCGAGATGTGGTACTCGCGACGAATGCTGTGCATACCCCAGAAGCCAAGAAGAACGAACCATCGTTGACCAGCTGGGCATCATAGCAGGACTCTCGAGAGTGTTTGGTCACATATCTCGCAGAGATCAGGACAATCGTGAAAACGTCATAATAATGGGCAAAGTATAAGGAAAGCGACCATAAGGACGGCCAACAAACCGCTGGTCCGGTCAAATCAGGGCGCTGAATGGCATCTCAAAAGCTGCTGCCTGGAGACTGACCGGCGACAGGGGTGCATGACGACCCAAGGTACTCGTAGATCTTACTCAGCCTATTCCCGTCCACTCCTGGACAAAGGCCTCCTCCATTCGCTTCCATGTCACTCTGTCTTGTGCAGACTGCATCCAGGTTATTCCGACATGTCTGTTCAGATCATCCTTCCACCGCAATTGCGGTCGCCCTGCACTTTTCTTTGCCGTCCACCGTCTCCAAGTCAGCAGTCTTCTTGTCCACTTTTCATCGGAGCTTCTGGCTACGTGACCTGCCTATTGCCATTTTAGAGTCGCCACCCGGTGGATGATGTCAGTGACCTTTGTTTTTTCTCTCACCGTATCGTTTCTGACTCTGTCTTTAAGGCTTATTCCTAACATGGCTCTTTCCATGATCTTTGGGTCACTCGTAGTTTCTTGGCACTTTGTTTCGACAATGTAACAGTTTCAAGACCATAAGTAACAACTGGCAGAACGCAGGCTTCATAGACTTTTCGTTTCAGATTGATCGGTATTTTCCGGTTTTTATGGCTGTAACCCATGTTTCCAAAAGCTGCACAGTTTAGTCCAATTCTTCTTTTTAGCTCTGCGGTTTGGTTGTCCGTTATCTCTGCCTACCCCTTATAATAAATGGCGCGATAATTATAAAGTTAGTTTTTATTTTATTTTGTGTCATTACATCTTTCAATGAAAGGCATAAAAGCTAAAAATATATAAAAAGCTATATCTACAATGTTTAGAGTTGTGAAGACATTTTTATTGCTACGACTTTTTTGTTTACGCATCTTATTGAAGGTCAATTTCTTCACACTTTTACAAAGCATACGTGCCCGGATGTAAATATTCCACCATGATACATTTATTATATCTACCTTGAAAATACTACAAAGAAAGAGTACAAAATGAAATAATTTAGTAATGATGATAGGTTGTTTTCATCGCAGATGGCTTTCATCAATAGATCATAATCAATCAAGATAAAAAATATAATTGTGTCTTCGCTCCTTTCCCGTTAATCCTTGTTATCTTCTTCTCAAATAATAATATTATTATGCTAACTTTTAAAGCGTCGTTTTTGTGATGTAATCACCTCAAGGGCGCATTAAGACGTGTTTTAAATCTAAAAGTGAACGCTGCATCTGATTGATATTCGCGATCGGTTAGAAAATTTAATAGAACAGAATATGCAAGTTTTAAATTGGGTATGAAATATGAAAAAGATTGATTTTTAAGCTTAGGTCTAAAATTTAGCGGATCATTTATGCATCTGAGGTGTGAAGGGAGATTGTTCCATGCTGATGGACCGGCCACCGCAAACGCTCGATCCCCGAAATTTGTACTAGGGCAACGCTTCGGTTCAACTAATCTTCCCATTGCCGAAGAGTTCGCCGAGCGAAGTGTGGATTTCCTTGTATTTAGGCTGTCCGTTATACAGAGTTCAGATATATAACTTGGAGCCAATCCATGTAGCGCTTTGAAGACTGTCTAGCAGAGTTTATACTGGATTCTTTCAGGACTTTTAAACCAGTCAAGTTCTTTGAGATGTTGTGTTATATGGGACTTTGGAATGCCTTTAATGAGTCTTGCTGCTGTATTGAACGCAAATTGAAGTCATATCGTCTCCCCGACGTCGGCTATCACTCTGACGTAGACCTCTCTGTCCTGTGTTAGCCGGAACAACTCCCTCACCCTCCGAATTCCGGTCCACGGTTTTCCAGGTAGGAGTCCACCCACACTGTGCCTACCTTCAATCTTCCCTTTCATGATGAGTTGCGGCAGACCGTATTTTTCGTTGCGGAGAATGTGTCCAAAATATGCCATCCTTCTGATCTTTATATTAGACAATAATTCTCTTAACATTATAACAAATATTAAAATATGGTTATGCATAGAAATCAACGTGTGTGCAAGACATAATTATTCATTAAAATATAATAGTATTTCATTATTATTTATTAAAATACATACACCGTGGCTGCAATGGCGGTACTCCCATAAAAGCCCTGCTTGCGTAAGAAATTTTGAATCAAAACCTCTTCTGGCTTACAGAGGTTCAGCTCTTGTGGCTATTCCTCTTACGCCTGATGGGAACATTGTTGGAAGGTAATTTGGTGAGTTGTTGGTTTATGCGGGGGCATGTTTTTTTTTTTAAATATATATATTTTTTATTGTATACAACAGGTCTTTAGAACCCAATTACTGTATACATTTTACATAACACAGATATACATGTTAAAATAAAACACATATCACCAATTGTGGTATGTACCTATATGATCCTTAACGGACGCATAGGTCATTTGGAGAATGGCCACATGGACTGACACCTCATTCAAGAGCACCATACCCCGAGTCATTGTATGCTGCGCCATGACATTTGTTCTGCTATGCGGTATGCACAACAGATCGTGTCTTCTAGCGCGAGCATACCTGTCCGGTCCATTGAGGCCATAACACTCTAACTAAGAGGTATGGGCTATCAATGAGGTTACGGAGTATTTTAAATCCTAAGATCATCAATGTATCTTTTCTTCTTGGTTCGAGACTGCGGTACTCTGTGTTAATCAATAAATCATTGTCACCCTCGGATATACCCCATTCATCCGCATGTAGAGGTATCTCAGCTCTGCTGGTATGGAGACCATACACCACTCGCGATTACTTAGATTTGGGGGGTTTGATTCAAAATTTCTTATGTAAGCCGGGCTTCTGAGCTTCTATGGGAGTACCGCCACTGCGCGGCTGCCCCCCTTGACTGCACCAACGCCCCCTATTTACCTTTGGACCCGCTTCTGCCCCCATGGAAAGCTCGAGAGCCAACTGGGGGGCGCCGTTGGGAACCTATGTGCTAGACGCTTTATTGTTTACAAACAAATTGTACCATTCTGATGTCATAGCCAATTGGACACACTTGTTTAGTGTCTTCCACAGGCGAATGTGGAGTTGCATTCGCGCCGTTAAAATTAACGGTCATTTTTATTGGAACGGAATCAAGAGTTATTTTAGATCTTTTGCGAGCGCGTCATTAATATTTAGATCTGTCGTAACGGATATTGTCCATTTTGTTTCGCGGACGCTTCTATCGCGATCGGAGCAGACACTCATTTCTTTCACCCGAGATGGGGGTAGACGCAGAGTTTTCGAGGAGTTCTTTATTTAAAATAACTACAGTACTTGAAGTTCGCTCGTTTGTTTACTTCGGAAACATCGAGCGTTTTTCAACTGTGAGACACCTATTGACGTGTGATTCCACTCCTAAACTCTTGAAAATAATCCGAAATTAGAACTCATAGAGTACTCTAATCTCCTCATTTCTGATTCTATCTCGGAGACTGACGCCGAGTATATGTCTTTCCATGTAACGCTGCGCGACTCTTAATTTTTCTACATTTCTCTTGGTGAGGGTCACAGTTTCCATCCCATACGTCATCACCGGCAGTATGCATGAATCGGGAGATTAGACGCCGAACAAAAATAACGGACATCATGGAACGACTAGCGAGACTGAAGTGGCAATGGTCGGGTCATGTGGCGAGACAGAGTGAGGATAGATGGACCCAGAAACTAATAAGGTGGAGACCATGGGAGAATAGGAGAAACGTCGTCAGGCCGCAATAATGGTGGGCCGACGACATTGCTGCCGTGGGGTGGGAAATGTGGCTACGGCTGGCAGGAGATAGAGACGAGTGGAAGGGAAGGGAGGAGGCCTATGTCCAGCAGTGGACCGATAAGGGCTGACGAAGAAGAAGAAGAAGGATAGTACTCTACGTGAGTACAGATATTAATCAATAAAATTCCCCAAAAAATATGAATTAATATACTTTTCTTCTATATTCGCCATCACTTTGTGTTGTGGATTCATATTTGAATAACTTTTTGGAAACATTTTATAATCACAACACATTTTTGCGCTTTTCGCAAACATGTTTCGGAACACAAACTTCCCTTCTTCATTCAAACACTGCATTTCAGGTTCTTGTATTTAGTTTAAAATATATTTGTTTCGTCTATATCGTTCTTCCGATAATTAATATGTAACTCAAAAACAGTAAAATAAACTGAAAGTGGGGGAAAAAACAGTGATTTTTGAATAAATATTACAAAAATTTGTTTTTTAACTCTTTATTTCACTATTAAGTCATGCTTCTGGTTATTGTCACCCTTCTAATCTTATAATTTTTACATCGAGGAAGGATCACAAAAATTCGCTACATGCTTAAATAGTGAAATAAAATGTAGTGATAAAATATACTATTGTAATATTTAATATATAATACTTAAAATTGAGACAGAGGATGGTCAAGTGCTATATTTGGTCCATATGAATACGGAGTGGAGACCTGGACCCTCAAAGTGAACACAATAAACCGTATAGAAGCACTTGAAATGTGGCTCCATCGCAGAATGTTGCGGATCTCATGGACTGATACGATCACCGACAATGAGGTGCTACATAGAGCCGGAGTAGGAAGATAATCGTTGTCTGATGTGAAATCTAGTAAGATGGCATATTTGGGACACCTAATCATGAAAGGGAAGATCGAGTGTAGGCGGGGTGTGGGAAGACCCCAGATGTCCTGGCTCGAGAATATCAAGGAGTAGAACGGAATTCGGAGGGTGGGGGAGTTGTTCCGTCTGGCACAGGACAGAGAGGCCTACGCCAGGGTGATAGCCTAAGTCGGGGGGACCTGACATGGCACTCGAAGAAGAAGAAGAATATTTAATCAGAAATGGATTCAAAACTCAAGGTCGAGGCGAATATGGAAGAAAATAATAACACTGTTTTTCCCTACTATTTATTAAATTTTTCTACTTTGATAGTATTGGTAAAATATTGTTTAGTGATATTAATTTTATTCTATTTATTCAGTTTTTTAAATGCATAATTATCGAATTTCACAGTATGTAAACACTGAAATTCTGTGTGTTAAATAAAGACAAGGTTACCCACGCTAATAAATATCTTGTCATATGTGCACAGAACAACAGAATCGAGAATGTCCAAGAATATAGAAACCTGGGACACAATATTCGATTGGGCCGAGATAACCAAACCGCAGAGCTCAAGAGAAGAATTAGACTAAGGTGGGCAGCTTTCGGAAACATGGGTTACAAGCCTGTGTTCTGCCAGTTGCTACTTATAGTCTTGAGACTGTAACATTGTCCAAACAAAGTGCCAAAAAACTCCGAGTGACCCAAAGAGCCACGTTAAGAGCCATGTTAGGAATAAGCCTAAGAGACAGAGTCAGAAACGATGCGGTGAGAGAAAAAACAAAGGTCACTGACATCATCCACCAGGTGGCGACTCTAAAATGGCAATGGGTAGGTCACGTAGCCAGAAGCTCAGATGAAAAATGAAGTATACAATTTGTTTATTCAACTTTTCGTTATTTTAAGATTTACTAATTATTTATAATTTAAATATGTAACAATAAACATTTAACTTGTACCTTACGTACGCGGGATACTATCTTGTGAATGTGTTAATAAATAAATTTAAAAAAATACATAATTCGTCGATTTGGCCGAAACACTATGATACTTCAACATTATCACATATTTTTAATTTTGAAAAACTGTTATTATACGTATCATAATTTATTTTTATGAGATTGACGCGACAGCTGTTTCGCCAACCTACGTTGGCATCGTCAACGGTGAAGTTGGCAATTAATTACGTCACATAATATAGCTAGCATAGCTAAAAATATTCTACTTCAAAGTACTGTCTTCTTGTATTGCTTAAATGATGAATATGGCCTCGAAGATATTTCTCGAATTATCCATATTCAAAATGCTGGGTTATTTTATATGTGTCTATATATTTTATATGTGTGAATGTCAGAAGCCGGAAGAATCGACGTGCGTGTATGACTCGTTGTATGTATGTGGAGGAAGCTAGAGAGGTTTGCCAGGATAGAGTAGTGTGGCGGTCCATTCTCTCTGCCTACCCCAGCGAGGAAACGGCGGGATGGTTTGTTGTTGTTGTTCGCGGGTTTGATTTGAAGATGATTAGATTTTGGGTTCTTGATTCGATCGAATTTCTTATCCATAATCATACAAACAAACAAACCAACAAACCATCACGCCGCGTCTCCGCAGGGGTAGGCAGAGAGAATGGACCGCCAGACTACTCTATCCTGGCAAACCTCTCTAGCTTCCTCCACATTCATACAACGAGTCATATACGCACGTCGTTCCTCAGACTTCTGAGACATGACCAACCTTTAAAATTTGATTAATTTGGTCATGCCATGTTTTCCTCGGTCTGCCTCGATTCCGTACCCCATTTACATCATTAACGTATACTTTCTTAACCATTCATTCTCCATCCATGCGTTCCATATGTCCGAACCATCGCAGCGATCCTTTCATAATACCTTCTTCCGCTCTACATTCCTTTTTTATATCAGCATTTGAGATTCTGTCGTATGTCGTTCTATCACACATACGTCTTAGGGACCTCATCTCTACCGCATTTATTCTGCTTTGATCCTTCTTCTGCCAGTCCATATATATAATCATTATTTTAAAAATTATTGAACAAAGAACAAATGATCTACAGCAGCTCACTTATTTTACACAGCTTAAATCCGCGCTATGCCAGCGGACGGCCTGCCTATTGGTGGCGATGAGGTTCGCAACCCATCACACCGCGTCTCCCGCGGGGCGAAAAGAGAAGGATGTAGTGCCGCATCAGTAAAAGTGTGACAGTCCATTCTTTCTGCCTACCCTTTCGTGGAGACGGCGTGATGGTTATTTAGTTTGTTAGTTTTTTAATTTCAAAATAGTAACATAAAACATAAGAAAACCTTGCACTAATTCTGTGACGCATTGTCTAAGAGTAAGGGTCATATTTCGAATTCGTTCAAAATATTTTTGCTATTTGAAATAACTAAACTATTTTTAGTTCAATTCGTACCACACTCCTATATACATGTGTGCGCTGGTTCTCGTTTTGCGACTTTATTGAGGGCCATTATAAAACTGTTATAAAAATAAACAGGCAATAAATATATTTAAAAAAATTATCAGACGAAACTTACCTAGAATGAAATATCACAGGGGTATTTTTTTTAACTACGCACTTTGCACCATGGATACACGCACTTGAAATTAGAAGCTTTTTAGATCGTTCGAGGAATTTTTGATCACTTCAAATTGGCACTTTTGAGCGTTGGGTTCATTTGTTTGATTGGTCTAAGATTTTTTTTTTCTTGTTCGATCTTTTCGCGTGTTTTGGGTTGTCGTCTCGGCGGCAGCTGCGATACTGGTCGTCGTATTGGCAGGCCTGGAATTTGCCCAAGTTTTCCGTCGGGCGGGTATTTTGGGAAACTTCTCTGGAGGGCAGTGGGCGTCTGTGCTCCTTGTGGCCGCCAAATCTTTATATTCGTTTTTAATAGAAAAAAATAAATAATAAATTATTCTTTCATACTATTGAACGTACGTTTTATTTGGCATTAGATTGCATCTGCTCTATTTATATCGCAATTATTATTTTCCAAATACAAACAAAATTATAATACAAGATGAAAGTATAATAAATGCAGTAGAAATGAGATCTCTTAGACGATTGTGAGAATACTCTGTGTGTGATAGAGTGTCGAATGAAAATATAAGAAGTGAATGCGGTGCGAATGATAGTGTTATGAACAAAATGATGAAAGGATCATTAAGATGGTTTGGTAATATGGAAAGAATGAATGAAGAAAGAATGGTAAAAAAAATATATGTTCATGATGTAAATGGAACCAGAAATAAAGGAAGACTGAGAAAAACGTGGCACGATCAAATAAACCAAATATTGAATGTCGGCCATGTGAGGAGTCAGAGAAATCGACGCGCGTGCATGACACGATGTATGAATGTTGAGGAAGCGAGAGAAATATGTCAGGAAAGAAAAGTTTGGCAGTCAATTCTTTCTGCCTACCCCTTCGGGGAGACGGCGTGATGGTTAGTTAGTTAGTTAGTTATTGTAGTTAGTTAGGAACGCATGAGAGATGGTTCGACATTAGGAATACAAGATACTCTCCAAAGTCAAGAGTATTTGTCTTCTGAACGTACTTTCACGAATATGAAAGCCACGATCTCCGAAGCGATCATGTTCAGCAGTTTGATTGCTCTCCCCACCGGCATCACCAGAGGCAGGTTGGTTCTGCTTGCTGGTTGGTTGGTTTGGGCACATGGAAAGAATAAATGGGGAAAAATGATAAAAAAAATATTTGTTAACGATGTAAATGGAACTAGAAATAGAGGAACACCGAGGAAATGTGGCACGATCGAATAAATCAAATATTGAATGTCGGCCACGTGAGGAGTGGATGTGCGTGCATGACATGTTTGAATGTTGAGAAGTATGTCAGGAAAGAAAAGTGTGGCAGTCCATTATTTCTGCTTACCCATTCGGAGAGACGGCGTGATGGTTAGTTAGTTAGCAAAGATATTGTTTTATTTGTGGATTATTTTTTTCTGGGACAAGGTTTTACAAATAAGCGTTTTATGTTGCCATGTTCCATTACTATTTTAGCGATACCGTTTCGGAGAGCAATCCATCTTTTTATCAGTAACGATGCAATTTCAGGACGACCGTCGACTCGGTCTGTTATGCTTTCCAATCATCGATTAACTGTTTGGATGATTGCTGATGAACTAAATTTAGGAAAATCGTCTGTGCCAAAGATTTTCACAAAACATTTGAAGTTGAGAAAATCATAACAATGCGCCTTCACATTCATCACTGATTGTCCGCTAGTTTCTGACCCGTAATGCGATTTCTGTGATTGATCACCCTCCCTATTGACCAGATTTAGCTCCTGGCGACTTCTTTTTGTTCCCGAAATGTAAAAAGGTCATGCGGGGCAGCACAGGAACGACGTGTAGACGATTGAACGTAAACCGACAAAGCAGCTGAAGAGCCTGACTTCTAATGATTTCCAGGAATGTTTTGAACAATGGAAACGGAGGTGGGATAAGTGTATTGATACAAATGGGGAGCATTTTAAAAGGGATAAGATTGACATACCCTAAATTTTGGAAAAAAATTAAAAAAAAAATCATTTCACGTATTTATTTGACGGGCATCCTACATCAGTGTTTGTTATCATGTATTCTTAGCATTCTACGGTGGATCCACATTTCAAACACTTAAAGGCGGTTTATTATATTATCTTTAACCCTTACCACTCCATTATTTTTTGATATTGTTTGTCAGCCAACTCTAATTTCAATAATGTCAAAATATTTCTATTGATAGGTAGTTACAAAAAAAAACGTTAAAAAATCATTTGTGATGATTTATTCTTCAAATAAAAACAATTTACAAAAAAACATTATGGACTACTTATATTTTTGCATTGTATGGTACTTTTTAAAACAATCTCCAGGATGGAGACCAGGTTTTCTGGAACAGGTCTCACAAAACCACACTGTTTCCCGTCTTCCCCCTGGAATCTTTCTGTTACTGCACACAGCACAGTCTTTAGAACCTTTGTCCAGTTTCGCAATGAAGTGGGGCTTGTACTCTAATCGCTCCTCTGCATGACGTATCACGCGAAGTTCCCGCCATTTTAGGTTATGTGAATTTGCAAGGATTATTTTATAATAAAATAAAAACGCAAAACAGTGAAAATCTTATTAAAACGTGAAATTAAATGTTTTTTTAACGAATAATCCCAAGAAACAACGACACGTGTCAAGTTTTGCGCGCGAAAATACACCGCGCGCGCAAATGTTATCTTGTCGGCCGCCAGCCGACAACTGAGTTGTAGCGTACATATAGCGATGTCGGCTGGCATTCGACAAAGGAGTGGTAAGGGTTGAAGGAGCCGTAAAGACTGGCATCGACTGTGATTGCTGGGAAAAGACTGCTGAGGACAGACCTAGGTGGAGAACAGTAGTACATAGAGGCACACAAGACTTTGAAGCACAGCGCAGAGACGATGTCGCAGAGGAGGAGAAAGGAAAGACCATATGGAGACGGTGATGGCTCCATTACAAGCGCCTTCCCCTGCCCCAGATGCCCCAGAATATGTGGGTCCAGGATCGGGCTCTTCAGTCACATGCGGACCCACAACCGTGAAGGACAGTCATCCTCGGACACGAGGGACAGCCGATGATGATGATGATGGTAAGGGTTAAGAGTCCACGCCTCTATACCTATCATACGTAACATTTGACTTTTATTTGTCTCAGTTTTAGGTTTATATTATCGTCACAAAGAGGTTTTTTCATATTATTAATAGCTGTTAAAATGGTTCACAATCATTAATTCTTTAAATGTAGTCTTTTGATATGGATCCCTTCGATGGTCACACGGACCCCCAGGGTAGGAACCAGTCTATTATTATTATTATTATGATTTGTATTTTAAGTGCGCCGTTTTGTAAAATCAATTACTCCAAGGGCGCACTAGGAAATGACTGACCGAACAGTGCAGTCTTCAGATGTTTCTTAAATTTAACGTCACTATCCTCATACTTAATACTAACATGGAGGCTATTCCACGCCAACGGACCCGCAACGCTGAAAGCACGATGAAACACCGGTCTGAATTATCACTTGTATAAATAAATTTTAGAGTGCTTGATTACTCTGTTGTTGAATTTTGGAAGCCTCTAGACAAAATCAACAATAATAATGGCGAGTGATTTGGATTAACGCCACCTGTCGGCATATTTTCAGAATACTTTGTATACATTGAGACCAACTTCACGCTGGTGTTGCCACTACCTGAAGCCAGTCGCGCACCAAAATTTCCAGTAACGTGATTTTTTTATCAACCTGTATACATATTTTTTCTGGTATACATATTTTAAAGTTAAATTACCATTTATTGTTTCTTGAACAATGGTGTAAAACTCAAACAAACAAACAAACCATCACGCCGTTTCTCTGCGGAGATAGGCAGAGAAAATGGACCGCCACACTACTCTATCCTGGCAAATTCTTCTTCCTCCACATTCATATAACGAGTCATGCACGCACGTCGATTCCTCCGACTTCTAACATGACCAACCTTTAAAATTTGATTAATTTGGTCATGCTATATTTTCCTCGGTCTGCCTCGGCTCCTTACCCCATTTACATCATTAACGTATACTTTCTTAACGATTCTTTCTCCATCCATGCGTTCCATATGTCCGAACCAACGCAGCGATCCTTTCATAATTTTGTTCATAATACCTTCTTCCGCTCTACATTCCTTTCTTATATCAGCATTATAAGAACGGAATGTAGAGATGAGTGATGTCATAGATGTAAAACTCCATATGAAATAATTAATACGAATGTAAATGTCTTTTCTCTAGAAGTTTTATTATATTTTATGTTAATGACATGTTTCGCCTGTCAAAGGCCATTTACATTTGAAAGGTAATAACATTCGTCTTAGAAAGGCGAAACGTGTCATTCCTATAAATTATTATAAAACTTCTAGAAAACAGACGTTTTATTCGTATTAATTTCTTCAATGAGTACATATACGCACGCATTCGAATCATCTTTTTAAAAAAAATAATCTTTATTACAATAGTGCTCACCCGGAAAGCGAATTTTAGCGGATTCGGGTCTTACCGGTGGCTATAACTGTTTTTATAGATTTCCAAAATAAAATGAAATTAATTAAAATAAGTGTCGAATTTTTATAATTTAAATCGCTGTTTTTTTTCCACTTTCGAGTTTATCTCGACATGTTTCGAAGGCTTACACCGTTCTCCCGATAATGAAGATATAAGCCTTCGAAACATGTCGAGAAAAATAAACTCAAAAGTGTTTTAATTCATCGGCATTATGGAATTCCACAGTGTTAACTAACGCCTTAAGTTTATCTAAAATTAAAATAAGTTTTGGCGGCTTCTAACAATGCGCTAATGGCGGGATAGCCTTTCACATTGAGTTAAAAAGATGTTCTGCTTAATGCTTAATAAACATAAATCTCCATAGATGACGTTCGTATGTAGATTATATATAGAGTAATCTTAAAAAGATTAACATATGTAATCAAAATCTTCATAGATGGCACATTGAAACTGACATGTGAAATCTGGCATAGGACTTTAACATATATACAACTTCCAAAAATTTGTCAGACATGGTCATAAAGAAATGTGGAATGGGGAATGTTGTAATTGCATAAAGCCCGCGCTTAACCCAATCAATGACAGGTCATAAGTCCTGTAAACACCTTGATCAACCATATTCAGTTTCCAATTTGCATCTTCGTCTCTATTGAGATACAATTAAATCATGAATTGATAACCCACGGTGGGTGAAATCCAGTATTCGCATACAAGTATAAGTGTACATTCACAAAAAATATTAAAATAAGTGTTTAATAAAATGTACTAGTGGCCAAGTCCGTCGATGCCAGCCATCCTGGCGAAACCGGTCGCTGTCGAAATAAAGAAAAAAGTGGAAGTAGTTCTTAAAAAGCATAATTTTATTACATTTTTATTTTAAATGAACTTCCATCAAGAGATTTCAGTAAAATCATTGGATTATACATTTGTAATTGGAGGGATTCCTTCTATTGGTCCTCCTCCGCCTTGCCAGTGGAAGACCAGTTGGGCCAAGTTTGAATCTCGGCGTATAGCCTATTCCCTGGGCAGTCGGTGCTCACGGCTTGCCTGTGTCCGATAAGCTTGTAGGAAGACGACACGTACCCCTGCTCCACTCCGTAAGCTATCAGGTCCTTGATCACTTGCAGCTGGGCCGCTGGTGGAAGCTCAGCTGATAACATAATCAAAAGACAATCGTATACAATAGGGTAAACTGAGCTAATTTCGTGATACTAACAAGAAAAGGGAACGACATAGGAAATTAAATTTGGGATGGGATTTTGCAGGATTGTAGAACCCCCTAAGAGTTGTCAAATGTCAAAGCAAGAAAGAGCAATAGAGAGACAATTTCTAGAAAAGGGCCATAAAACTTGTCATCGGTGCTAATATATGTATTAGAAATTTTGCCACTAGTTCAAAAGCTAGATTTATTTTGTTAATTTTTATAATAGCGCGTTTTTTTCTGTCGCGACTGTCGCGTGGGCAAGACGTGTGTACATTTCTTGCACTAATTCTTCTTCTTCCTCAGTCTATTCCCGTCCACTCCTGGACAAAGGTCTCCTCCATTCGCTCCCATGTCACTCCGTCTTGTGCAGACTGCATCCAGGTTATTCCAACGTGTCTGTTCAGATCATCCTTCCACCGTAGTTACGGTCGCCCTGCACTTCTCTTTGCCGTCCACGGTCTCCAAGTCAGCAGTCTTCTTGTCCATTTTTCATCTGAGCTTCTGGCTACGTGACCTGCCCATTGCCATTTAGAGTCGCCACCCGGTGGATGATGTCAGTGACCTTTGTTTTTTCTCTCACCGTATCGTTTCTGACTGTCTCTTAGGCTTATTCCCAACATGGCTCTTTGGGTCACTCGTAGTTTCTTGCACTAATTACATATTATTAAATAAATTCGTATTACTTAATGTTTACTATTAAATATGGACTTCAGTATTGTTCAATCAATAATAAATATTTTCATTCAGATTATTCAAGTTACATTTAAAAGATATAAAATATCTACCGATCTGTCTTATCTTCTCTGGTTAATTGAATCTCCGTTGCGTCATTGGTATAGATTGGGATTTTATCTACGTTTGATAAATCATTTTAATCTTTATACGCGGAAGATTTACAAATCAAGCCGTGTTGATGATACAGATGATCTGCGAATCGAGCTGTGTTGATAAAATGTGCAAAATATTTGTAATTGACTTGCATTTGATATTACTCGTACACTAAAAAAATAGAGGATTTTGATTCCGGTAAGATGACAGATTATCGAATCGGTAATAACATCTTAGCTCATCTATAAAGCCTGCGTTCTGCCAGTTGTTACTTATGGTCTTGAAACTGTTACATTGTCCAAACAAAGTGCCGAGAAACTACGAGTGACCCATGGAAAGAGCCATGTTAGGAATAAGCCTAAGAGACAGAGTCAGAAACGATTCGGTGAGAGAAAAAACATTGGTCACTGACATCATCCACCGGGTGGCGACTCTAAAATGGCAATGGGCAGGTCACGTAGCCAGAAGTTTAGATGAAAAATGGACAAGAAGACTGCTGACTTGGAGACTGTGGACGGCAAGGAGAAGTGCAGGGCGACCGCAACTACGGTGGAAGGATGATCTAAACAGACACGTCGGAATAACCTGGATGCAGTCTGCACAGAAAAAAGAGTGACATGGAAGCGAATGGAGGAGGTCTTTGTCCAGGAGTGAACGGGAATAGGGTGAGGAAGAAGAAGAAGAATAATATCTTGGAGCAGGTCTATATCATAATACGTAATTTTTTATAGAAGAAAAAATTGTTTGAATCTAGAGGTTTTTTACAGAAGAAAAAAAGTGTATTATTCGCTGTTTTGTATAGTGCTTCTGTAGAATTCATACATTTTGACTCTGGCAAACATGAGCCAGAAAGCCTTTAAATTTTGATTCTTCTAGACACAGGTCAGTTCATAATGTCATAGACAGGTTTTGTTTCTAACGAAAGTGTTCTAAGAAAAAAGAATCTATCCAGAATGTAATGCCGTTCAATGGTCCAATGTTTCAACTTAACAAAGTTTACACGATAACCATATATTTCTTCCTTGATATAGACCTATGTGCTCTGTTCCCAGAGGGTTGCTCCTTCTGTGAGGTGGATTCCCAGCTGTTCTTTCATCTTTTAGGAGGTCTTTTCGGTCCATCTTGTAATATCCTCAGTCTCACATATCTCTCTAATTCTTCATCTTGGAGGTGTAAAGCACAAAATTAAGAGTGGAAATAAATTGTGATAAGGATAACATTGTCATGGCTCAGAAATGTTACAATGTCAAAATGACCCCGAAAACGAAAATATACATCAAACTCCTAAGGATGAAAAGAGTTTGGATGGTTCGTAAACGCAGTTTTTGTTCCAATTTGATGCATGCTTTCGCCTGAATCTTTTCGAACGTTTCTATCTCATTGTATTTAATTTTTGTTTCGCGTGATCACTGGCATTACTGTTCTATCAAGAGCGAGCTAGGGCTCTTTTTGATCATCTTTTATTCTGCTGGTACCTTAACTTCTTCTCTTTATGGTTACAATCCTGAGGATTGGTCTGCGACATGCCTAACTCGTTTCCTCCGCTCAGTCTTGTCTCCATCCATTATTTCCATGCTGCCACAGGTATAGTATAGGTGTCTCTTGAGAGACCTTTGCAATTTCTGTAATAAGCAGAGCCGGATGCCTTGACTGGCTTGCCTATAATTCCCAAGGTAGTTCTTCCACTATAGATTTGGCATACTAATTGGTGCGCGATAGTCTTGTAAGATGTCAGGTAGTTTCTATTCGCTATGCTCTGTTAGCGTCTAAATACACTAAACTATTTATTCAAAAATATTACTTTGCCAGCTTCCGATGGTGCAGATTCCAATACTGATGGTGTTGTATCCTGGCGCGTGAGCTCCCACCTTGTTCCAGCTCCTTCCCTCATAGGCGCGGTTGTCTCCACCGACCGCAAAACTAATTTAAAAAAAAGGTTAGAAGAAATACACCGTGAACAATTTCACCACACATGCGATATCATCATAGAGATCTTGGACAAAAAATACTGCCTTCTAATTATCCCGGGAAATATGCATTCTACCAGGGTTATTTAAATAAAATGTCTGTACATAAGCTAAAAAATGTTTTTAAATGAAAAATTCTTCTTCTTTCGCTTAGCCATTTCTCGTTATTTGGGTTCGGCTCTGCTAAGTTTCACGATCCTGGGTCATCTGGCTGTCCAGTCCCAGGGCCTTTCAGGTCGTTCCTGACTGTGGATATCCACGTTGCAGGAAGCCAAACCGGTCCCTTTCTTCCATCATCCAGTTGCGGGGCCTAGTGGACGATCTATTCATCGTCCCTGCTCACATGACCGTTCCGCCGCAGACGACGTTCCCTAGCCTTTTACCCTATGGAGGTGACTTTATCATATATATTTAGTTTAATTCCGCTTAATTTTATGGTTTCGACCAATTTCAGCAGCTCGCTGCTATTTTTTGGCCGGAAATCAGAATCTTCATCTTGCCTTAGCAAGACGAAATATGTCATTCCCATAACATATTATAAAACTTCTATATGTCATCATTCGTACTAATTATTAGATATGGAATTTTACACAATTGTTCAAGAAACAATAAATAAGATGGATGAGAGTCGCGCAAAAAAATGGAGAGGCCTACATCCAGCAATGGAGAGATGGCGAGAAAGATGAAGAAGAATTATCTTGAGTACCGGTTACGAACATATAAGGATATCTATATCTTCATACTCGTTGCGTAACCATTCAGTGTATCGACGTCTCGAAAAATGTATCTTTTCAGGCGTGACGTTTCTTTATAAATTTTTGGTCAAACTCTTACCTGTAGCCAATGTCGACCCAACCATTGGAGTCCATGTGGTAATTCTGCATGCTTTGGACGGCGCTGATGCAGGCGGCGTTTGTGGTGCATGCCCCGGGGCTCTCGGAGTGGTGGATGACCACGTGGCTGACGGGATTGGCCATGGCCTCGATGCTGTTTGGAGGGCGAGCGCCCCACTCGGCGCGGCTCACGATCGTCACGGCGCGGAAGTTCTTCTCTAAAGACAGAGCGGTTAGTTTATAATGATGTTCGTGCATAATATAGTTATCAAGAATTTCCAGTGTATATATTAATATACTTAGGAAATTAAAAATACCTTTGTTTAATCCACTAATTATTAAAATAATATTAAAAAACACGACATGTTTCGGAGGATACCTCCATCTCCAGGTGTAAAAATATAATAAAAACTAAACAAAGAAAGACTGATATAAAAACGCATTTAAAATTCGATACAATAAATCAAATTTAAAAATAAATTTTATTTGCATTTGAATTATTATACCGAATTTTAATTGCGTTTTTATATTAGTCTTTTATTGTTTAGTTTTTATTATATTTTTACACCTGAAGATGGAGGTACCCTCCGAAACATGACATGTTTTTTAATATTTTTTAAATAATTAGTGGATTAGCGTTATTTTAATTTCCTAAGTATATTTCTATGGAATTCCACAGTGTTAATGCCTTAGCGTTCAAAATATATTTTAAATTTTAAAACTTGTAAATCATACGAATAATATTCGTGATTATAGTGGGGCATATTCGGATGACATAATTGTGCAACAATTTTTATTATACAGGGTGCGTAAAATGACATTTGTGGTTTGAGTTCGTTCCGACCACATTATTTCACGGTAAATTATATGTATATGTATACGTATATGATTGTGTATATGTATATTTATATGTATATGTATATGTATATGTATATGTATATGTATATGTATATGTATATGTATATGTAAATGCATATGAATATGCTTATGCATATGTGTATGTGTACGAGTATGTATATGTAAATGTATATTTATATGTATATGTACATGTATATGTATACGTATTTTTTCTGTATATGTATATTTTTCTATGGGAGTATTATAAAAGAAAAACTAAACTAAACTAACCATCACGCCGTCTCCCCGAAAGGGTAGGCAGAAAGAATGGACTGTCACACTTTTACTGATGCGGCACTTCATCCTTCTCTTTTCGCTCCGCGGGAGACGCGGTGTGATGGGTTGCGAACCTCATCGCCACAAATGGGCATCTCCCGCGCACACTTCGATCGTGCAACACCCACAAAATAAATCGAAAAAATAATAATATAAAATACAATGATTTTTTAATAAATATTTTTTGCTCTTCTTCTCTTCGGCTGTACGGTCCTGTGTGGATCTCGGCCGCCTCCAGAAAAGATTCTCCAACCTCCTAAGACCTAACTCCCAACAATTGCGGGTCCTTCAGAATACATCTCAACCAACGAAGCCGCTATGTTTCTACGTAGCATTTTCCCGCCTTCCTTCGGGGGTTGATAGCTCCTCCATTCAAAACAGATGTCCAGCCCACCTAAGTCGTTGACGTTTTCTAAACTTGCCACTTGTTCGTACAACTCAGAGTTATGCCGGCGTCGGCATATATTATCCTCGCAGACTGGGCCCAAAATTCCTCTTAGGATTTTGTGCTCAAATTTGTGCGAATATTTTTATTTAAATTAAGTCAATACGTTATTTACCTGTAGGAAGAACCATGGATAAACCTCCCCCCACCAGTGTTGCCACCATGAAAAATTGAAACAGCATCATTAAAATTGATTGTTAAGTCACTTCTTGATACTCTTGATACTTCTGCAATACTCAACTCGATTTATCTATAATATTATATAATAGTATCTGTTGTGATTATTCTATTATCTGTATGTTTGAGTAGTTATCTTATAAATATACGTCTTACTTATCCATATTTTTTATATGCGATATTTTACGTCAATAGAAAAGCGATAATTAAAATAATCTTGCAAACATTGTGAAAATAATGAAGTTATTAGAGCAAATACTATAGGAAAAAATCTTTTCAAAACAAATTAAATCAAATCAAATCAGTTTATTAACTCAAAAGACATTAAAAACAGCAAAATGTTTAAGGCATCTATTGAATAACAGGTAAAATATTATAAAAATACAACATAATACCAGGAACGCATTAGAGATGGTTCGACATTAGGAGGACAAGATTAGATTCTCTTCTCAGTTGATTTTATTTTTTATTAGTTACCTAGAGGGGAGAAAACAATTCGTCTCAAAAGGAATTTTTCACTCGGAACCTTTTCTTGTAAATTCAGAGGTACCATAAGGTTCAAACATAGGCCCACTCCTCTTCGCCATCTTCATAAATGATATTGCGAAGGTGATAAACTTATCGCGATTTATTTTATTTGCCAATGATGTTTTACTTAAGAAAATGATTTTCAATACTTGCTAACACTATTACTCCCAATCTTCTTCCACGCAATCCGCCCATCTTTTCCTCGGTCTGCCTCTTGGTCTCTTTTCGCGGGGCACCCATCTGGATATAATTTGTGGTGTTCTACCCTCTGGCATTCTTTCCACATGGCCAGCCCAGCGTAGGCGTTGAGACTTACAGAATCTCACTACTGTTTCCTGGTTAATCAGTACTTCAAGTTTAAGGTTTCTTTTTATTCTGTAAGTCCCATCCTCCAGAGTGGGTCCAAAATTTTTTCTCAGTATTTTCGTCTCAAAAACTGTCAGCCTGCCTTCCTCTCTCTGCGTTAGAGGCCATGTCTCACAGCCGTAGGTGACTACTGGTCTTATGATAGTCTTATATATTAAAAGCTTGGTATTCCTGCTGAGTAACCTAGAGCCCAGATGCTTCTTACACCCATGAAATGATCTGTTTGCTTGTTTCATTCAATAATTTAACTTTTTTTTGTATTTATACCATATTTTGAATATTCTGATGACATTTTATGATTGAAAACTTTTTACGTTAATATTACATAACCAATATTTTTATCAACATTTGAAAGGTGATAGGGAAAACAAATGTATCTCTTTCTGTTGATAACGTACACATTTCCCGATTAATTATTTTACAAATCCATATTAAATACTGCAATTATCTCATACTTGATTACATTATCTGTATTATTACTACGAAAATCTCGTTATTTAATTAATACCCTAAATAGTGATGCTATTCAATTTACGTAAAACATTCATTGACATTAATTCGTTAAGCTTAAAAATATATAATAATATTAATAAATCGATTACCAAAGGCGTCAAAACAATGAGTTATTTCTCCTCTATTATCAAATCAATCTGGAAAGAGGGTGCGTTTTATCATTAAATTGGTGGTGAGTAATTTTTTGAAAAGGGGGTGGTAATTATTATTATACAGAAAGGGGGCGGTGATTAATTTTATTTTAAAAGGGGGCGGTGATCAATTTTATTTTAAAAAGGGCGGTGAGTAATTTTATTATGAAAAGGTGTCGGTGATTATTATTTTTAAAAGGAGTACGATTATTAAAAGGGGGCGCAAATTATTATTATTATGTAGAAAGGGGGCGGTGAGTATTTTTTTTTCATAAGTAAGTTTTCGTAAGGTATATTTTTTAAAGAGGGGGTTATTTTTATTTTTAGAAGGGGGGCGGTATATTTTTTTTGGAAAGGGGGCGGTAGGTAATATTAATTTGAAAGGGGGCGGTAGGTAATTTTAATTTGAAAAGGGGGCGGTAAGTAAAAACCTATGGCCTGAACGATCTTTCTAAAAACTTAATTATACTAAACAGATAAATTCATCTCTCTTTTGATTCCATCGATTAAACAAATGAATTATTATAGGATTTTAAATTATGAACTTCAAGTATTTGCGAATAAAGTTGTTTTTTTATTATATTAAATATGGGTCAGTCAGATATTATCTACGCGGAGTTGGGGAAGTTTCCCTCGGTGAACTCTTCCTCGACGGCCTTTCCAGTCGCGGACCATCGCGGCCAGGTCTGGATCTCTGTGTAGAGCCTGTTTCCTGGGCAGTCGGTGCTCACGGCCTGCCTGTGACCGATGAGCTTGTAGGTAGAGGAGATGTGGCCCTGGGACACACCCAATGCGATCAGGTCCTTGATGGCCTGGAGCTGGGCTGCCGGGGGGAGGGCGGCTGGAATGACGGGAAAATAAGATTATTAACATAATCCAAATCGAAAGAAGAATCACAATTGGCAAAAAAACATTCTTCTCTCAACTACCAGTGCTCAAATCAAGAAACGTACTCAGGAAAACCAAAAATATCCCGTATTAATTAATCATCCAAACAGTAGTATGGGTGTGAGGCGTGGACAATGACATCGAATTCCGCAGAGCGACTGGATACTTTTGAGAGAAGGGTACTGTGCAGAATTCTGGGACCTGTGAACGACGGTGAAGGCTGAAGAGTGCGGCATAATGACGAGTTGTACTACATTTACAAAGCTCCCAGTCTCTCCACATAGGTCAGACTGAATAGACTGAGATGTGCCGGTCACGTGCAGAGGATGCCGTCATCGCGAACCCCTAAAATATTGCTAGAGTGGCACCCAGGTGGTAGAAGACCAATTGGACGACCATGGCTGCGATGGGAGGATGAAGTTGGGAGAGATGGGGTGACGTAGTTACGAGTGTCAGATTGGAGGGTCGAAGCGGAGGACAGGAGGATTTGGAGGCAAAGAATACTGGAGGCTAAGGCTCGATATCGGCTGTAGGGCAACGAAGAAGAAGAATATAATCCAATGATTTCACTGTACGAACCAAGGCTCTGCTAAGAACATCTGAGATGAAGGTCCTAACATCTATTATTGAAAAAGGTTTCCGAGATCGTATCCGTAACGACATAAGAAAAACTTGTGAAATAGAGGATATCATTCGGTGGAGTAGATTCAGAAGAAGATACTGGAGGGACCATGTAGCCAGAAAGCTTCACGCTAACGATGGAGATTTCATGGATTTTTGAATGGTATACTATTATTTTTATGATATCTTTTAATAAAAATGATTGTATTTACATTGGAAAGATCCAATAGTGCAGATTCCAATACTGATGCTGTTGTAACCAGGGGCATGAGCTCCCACCTTGTTCCAGCTCCTTCCCTCATAGGCGCGGTTGTCTCCTCCAACCAGGAAACTGCAAACAAATATAAATTGGTTTAAAAATATATTCTCCTTCTCCGGTCTCAATCTAAGAATTGGTTTGCAGCAAGGCGATGCATCTTTTCCTCCACTCCGCTCGGTCCTCGGCAACCCTCTTCAACTCCGCATAGGAGGTGCAGCCCATATCTTGGCAAATCTGGTCTAGGTACTGCTGGTGAGGTCGTCCTCTGTCAATCGATCCTTCGACCATTCCCTCCAATATATTATATATAATAATAATACATGAATGATAATATAATTTAGAAAAAATTGTAACAAATATTAAAATTACAATTTTTTCTAAATTATATTATCATCATTTATTATTATTATTTAATATTTCTTACTGTTAAAAAATAATTGTTAGTACCTACTTATAACAAATAGCCCAGGTTAATTTTTAAATTTTAATTATTGTATCGAATTTTAAATGCGTTTTTTATTAGTCTTTCTTTCATGATTTAGTTGTATCTCAATAGAGACGAAGATGCAAATTGGAAACTGAATATGGTTGATCAAGGTGTTTACAGGACTTATGACCTGTCATTGCTTGGGTTAAGCGCACGCTTTATGTAATTACAACATTCCCCATTCCACCTTTGTTATGACCATGTCTGACAATTTTTGGAAGTTGATATATAATATGTTAAAGTCCTACACCAGATTTTACATTTCAGTTTCAATGTGCCGTCTATGAAGATTTTGATTACATATGTTAATCTTTTTAAGATTACTCTATATATAATCTACATAATAACGCCTTTCTAAAAAAGTAAAGTCTTTCTTTGTTTAATTTTTGTTATATTTGTACACCTGAAGATGGAGGTATCCTCCGAAACATGTCGTGTATTTTAATATTTTTTATTAAAAAGTGGATTAAACAAAGTTTTTTAATTTCCAAAGTATAGGAATTCCACAGTGTTAATGCCTTAACTTTCAATAACCTCTGGATAACATTTAAAAAAAGTTTAACCAGAAAGATCATTCGACGGTTTTAGAGTGTTGATATTTAAATTATTTTAATTTTATTTTTCTTTCTTCTTCAATCTTTGAATCGCTTTGGATTGAGCTGTAATGGTGTATAAATTTATTTAACAAAATATTATAATAATATTCCCACCTGTAGCCGATGTCGGCCCAGCCGTTGGTGTCCATGTGGTAGTTCTGCATGGACTTGACGGACGAGACGCAGGCGGCGTTGGTGGTGCACGAGGCGGTCTCGGAGTGGTGGATGACCACGTGGCTGACGGGGTTGGCCATGGCCTGGGTGCCGGTGGGGGCACGTGCGCCCCACTCTGAGCGTGTCACGATCGTCACGGCGCGGAAGTTCTTCTCTGAAGACATAACGACGAGTTAGTAATGATGTTCATACATAATATATCATGATTTTACATTATATATATTTGCGGGAAAACGATATATTTTATAATACTGAACAACGAAATTAAGGAAGAAATGATTGCATCATAAATAAAATTAAATAAGCATCATATATTATACAACAGGTCGTTTGAACCCAATTGAGGACCGTTTTAACAAAGCAAAATATCTACAAAATGAAAATTTTATGGAGAAGGTTTTTTCATGTTAAAAATAATACGTTTTGTAAAAATTCACGATATTTGAACCGCTACAACTTCACACATATACCGCATTGTAAAAAAATTATTTCACTAATCGATAGAGCTTACATGGAAGAACCCATTTCCATAAAAAACGCATTTTTTTTTGTAGAAGTATCACTTTGTGAAAACGGTCCTCAATTACTGTATACAATTTTTTAAGCTATTGTGTTGATTCTCATGACATGTGATAGGTAGCCAATCTATCGCCATTATATTGTCACGTGAATTCTACACCAGACCAATAACAGTGTGACATTCACTCTGCCATTGCCGGGAATCGAACCCGGACATATGGGAATCGAACCCGGACGGTTTGGACATATAGAACTAATGGACGAGAGAAGAAAGGTTAAAATATTGTATACAAGCAGTGTGAGTGGAAAGTGAAGCCGTGGAAGACCAAGCAAAGCATGGTATGACCAAATTAATCAAATACTGAAAGGCGGCCACATTCGAAGTCGGAAAAATCGACGAGCATGCATGTTATGTGTACGAATGTGGAGGAATCTAGAGAGGTATGTCAGAACAGAACGATATTGCGGTCTATCGGTTAGTTAGTAAGTTATATTTTTAATAATATCAGTTTATCAAATGGAAAACAAAATAAATCGAATGAAGAGTGTATTTTCAAGTCTGAAGAACCTCCAAATCTCGTGAAAGAAATTGCGAAAAACACAGAAACCATTTTTATAACATAATTAATACGAATGAAAACGTCTGTTTTCTATAAGATTCATTATAATTTATAGATTTTATTTTTTAGGCATTATCAAATGTGTAGTGAAACATGTCATTCCCATAAATTATAATAAAACTTTTTGAAAACGAGACGTTTTCATTCGTATTAATAATTTAATTACGGAGTTTTACAGCATTGTTCAGGGAACAATAAAGTAATCAAATTAGTTTATACAGGACAGGAGACATTACGAACATATTTATAGTTTAAGACGATGTGAGATTTTGTAAAATACCAGGAACGCATGAAAGATGGTTCGACTTTAGAAAGACAAGACACTCTCCAAAGTCGAGAGTACTTATTTGTATTCTGAACATACTTGATTTATATGAAAGACGTCGATCTCCAAGGTGTTCACGTTCAGCAGACTTCGCTGCTTATAGGTATACAAATTGAAGACTTTATTAGAGTTTATATCGTTCTTCCAATGATGAAGGTGTAAAACCATCGAAACATGTCAAAAAAATTCAAAAGTAGAAAAACCATGTTTTTTTTTTCACTTTTGTGTTTATTTATAACAACACTTTTCGAAGTCAGTACATCTTTATCATCAACAGTTTATATATTATAATAGTTCTCCAGATAATTAAGGTCTACTACCTTAGAAACCAGTAGGAATAATTAAAGTTAAATGGTGAGAAACAGTGTTTTGATCATACAAATTATTACAGTAATGATATATAATAATATTTAAAAAATTCATGTTACTAAAATTCTAACCACTGTTTCCATTAGACCTAAAAGGAATTGCCATAAAAGCTGAATCTCTTTATGCCAGAAGTTCCAAGTTTTACAGAAGCACAGATTTTATCCGATATTTCGATGAGAAGCGAAAGTGATAAAATTTAATATGAAGATGATCAATATAATGTTAATGGTTTATTTTACCTGATGGAAGAACGTAGGAGAAACTCCCGCCCACTAAAGTTGCCACCAAAAAGAGTGAGAACAGCATTTTCCTTCTTGCTTCTGGTCACGTTCAAAGTGATATTGTTCAATAGTTGTAGCGGATTGGTTTAAATAGGGTCCTTGTTCATGTTGATGTGTTAGTTTTTTTGTTTATCTACACTGTTATCGTATTAATTTTTATTATCAATCAGATTTGTAAAAATACTAAAAATAATTGACTGAGTATCAGAGATGAAGCTATAATTATTTCAAAATGGCACATGTTCACTTAGGGTAAAAGTGGGATAGATGCCTCACTTTTTGAAAATTACGATTTTTCGACAAACTTATGAATTAAACTATCTGATACTTATGTGACGTTTAGTTTATCTATTAAATAATATTGTGCATGTGTAAAAAGTATACTATTTATTGTATTTTTTTTGTAAGAAATTATTTTCGAAACCCCTATGAATGAGGATAGATGCCTACTCTATGGGATAGATGCCTCAATGTTATTTTGACTGGTGGGGTAGTTGCCTTATGAAATCAGCCAAAACAATATTTTTAGTGTATTATTTTATTTTGTCACAATCATTTTTGGCCCTTAAAACTAACATTATAATTCAGTTTAGCAATTTTATACCTAATATTTCATACTAAAGTTTTTTTTTTATTTGCAAAAGTTTAGCCCGTCTACGTTGATTACATATATTCCCATACAAAGTGCATCTCTTGAAGCCACTTCCTGCACATAATACGAGTACATTGTATTCAATCCACCTTAGATTTATTTTTCCGGTAATTTTCAAAACATTCCATGCATTCATGGTCACTTTCTTCATCTTCATCACTATCTTCTGAAACTACTCTAGGTCTTTTTTTGGCAGTAATGAAGTTATCTGCACTTCAGATAAGGTACGTTGTTTGCAAATTTTTGCATAACAAGCGTGAGTTGGCTTTACCTTTAACTTCATTTTCCTTTGCAGAAATATTTTCTTTAGTGGTCAGTAGGTACTGCAGCCGATTGCTTCCCTCTCTTGTATAATGGAGAAACTTCATGCAAAAACTTGCTTGGCGTTACCTGTAACTTATCTGGACTAAGTGGTGATCGATGATTAAACTTATCTTAAACGCACCTAATAAACAGTGTTCGCTTGATCCGATTCCGACATGGCTTCTCAAGAGATGCTGTCACCATGTTGCTCCATTTTTAGTCAAAATTTTTAACAAATCTCTTCTAACAGGACAAGTCCCCTTTTTGCTCAAGAAAGCTATTGTTTCTCCCATATTAAAAAAACCTCAACTAGATTCCGAAAATCTTAGTAACTTCCGGCCCGTCTCAAATCTACCTTTCATCTCTAAAGTTCTTGAAAAAATTGTAGCCTCCCAAATTTCTAATCACCTTTCGACAAATAATATTTTGTCTAAATTACAATCCGCCTACAGACGTTTCCATTCAACGGAGACGGGATTGCTTAGAGTCATGTCAGATTTAGTACTGGCAAACGAATCGGGCAAATTGGCACTGCTTTCCCTTCTGGACATGAGCGCTGCGTTTGACACAATTGATCACTCATATCTTATCCAACGATTAGCGATCACGTATGGTTTTAGAGGTAATGCCATAGACTGGCTAAATTCATATCTGTCGGATCGTTCACAAGCTGTGCAGCTAGCAGGTAAAAAATCCTCATTTACTAATATCCAATCTGGTGTGCCACAAGGCTCTGTTTTAGGACCCCTTTTATTTATCATGTTTACGAATGACGTTGCCAAAATAATCGAATCCTTTGGCCTCCTCTCACATTGCTATGCTGATGATCAGCAACTTTATTTTTTCTGCAACCCTGATGACACCAAACATCTTACGTCAATAACTGTCAACTGCATTGATGCCATATCCAGATGGATGATATCAAACAAACTTAAACTAAATCCATCCAAAACGGAATTTCTCTGGACTTCTTCCGCAAAGCGTCAACATCTTATCGATCATTCCTCAATTTCAACAGCTGACAATGATATCGTTCCCGAAAACTCCACAAAGCTTCTTGGTGTTTATCTTGACGCAAATCTGTCTCTAAAATCCCAAATTAATAACACGGTCAGCGCTAGTTTCTTCCACCTAAGACGATTAAAATCCGTCAAAAGTAGTATTCCCCATGACACTTTCAAAACTCTTGTAAATTTCTTCGTTGTGTCACGACTTGATTATTGTAATGGAATTTATGCAAACATTCCAAAACAACAAATAAACAAACTTCAATCTGCGTTCAATGCAGCAGCAAGGCTCATTAAAGGCATTCCAAAAAAGTCCCATATAACACAACATCTCAAAGAACTTCACTGGCTTAAAAGTCCAGAAAGAATCCAGTATAAACTCTGCTGGACAGTCTTCAAAGCGCTACATGGAATGGCACCAAGTTATATATCTGAACTCTGTATAGCGGACAGCCTAAATTCACGGAAATCCACACTTCGCTCGGCAAACTCCTCAGCAATAGGAAGATTAGTTGAGCCGAAGCGTTGCCCCAGTACAAATTTCGGGGATCGAGCGTTCGCGGTAGCCGGTCCATCAGCTTGGAACAATCTCCCTTCACACCTTAGATGCATAAATGATCCGACAGATTTCAGATCTAAATTGAAAACCCATCTTTTTCATATTTCATACCCAATTTAAACATTTATACTTTGTTCTACTATACTTTTAAACCGATCGCTTTTTAAGCAGTCACATTTAGATTTGTAGATTTAAAACACGTCTTAATGCGCTCTTGAGGTGATTACATCACAAAAACGGCGCTTTAAAAGTTAGCATATTAGTATTATTATTATTATTATCGTCTTTGAGCTAAAGCTAGGGTTGTAAGATGCTTTCCAGTTTGATAACTGCACGAGGGAATAGGAGAAAGCCCGCTTTCTCTAGTTTTTGGACATGCACAACGAGTCGTATTTTGTTGACAAAGTCAATGAATCAATCAATTGATGATGTTAGGCATCATGCATGCGATAGAGTCGGGTGGAGAAGGTGCCTTGAGGCCCTATGCACCACGGAGGTGTGACAGGACAAAAAGAAGAAGAAGAATCAATTGATAGGTACTCCACTTGAAAGAAATAATGAATGTTAACAAACGAGCTAGACAAAATGTGGGCAAAGAAAAATAAAGATATCATCTTGCCCTTATCTCTGGCCCAAAATTTGACATCACTCGTTTGTTTACATTAATTATTTCTTTCAAACGAACAGGGTGTAGCATAATAAAAGTTAAAGCATATAAATAATCATTATTATTACCAACCTAAAGTTCATTTTTCAATATTTTGTTTCTCAAATCACCTCTTAAGGGTTCTGACTGGTATGCCATACCGACGGGATATTTCATTTATGCAAAGAGTTTTTTTTTTGGTCTTGCTCTTCCAATTTTGTGTACGTATTTGCGTGGCATTGCTGGAAAATAAAAATGCTGAATTAGTGTGGGATAGATGCCCCTAAGGGCAACTATACTCACGAGGACTGGAGCATCTATCCTTTTTAGAGGGGATAGACGCCTTTAAATATATAAAATAAGTTAACTGAAAAAAATACTCAATCACAGTACAATCTTTGCATTTAGTGTATACATTGACCGTAAACATAAAAATATTATCACTTTCCTCATACGTTCAAAAATTCCGAGCGAAATGATAAAGTAGGAAATTGAAATCCAGCAATCGTTCGCGCGTAATCACCTATTTAACAAGTTCCTCACTCACACGACCGTCACAACGCGATGCACTGGGCACCCTGGCGGAGAGTGGGGTAGAGCTTTGTTATAAAGTCAAAATCGGTAGTGTAATAGTTATGCATGTCTCGATATGATAATCGTGGCATCTATCCCCCTGCGGCATCTATCCCACTTTTACCCTATTATTTATATAATTTTGTACTCTGAACATCGAATGATTTATCTTAAAACTTGTTTTTATGTTTTTTTCGGATAACGTTATTAAAGTTTATTTTTCTTTGGATAACAATCCGATCAATGGCATAGATAATTGTCATGATTGATTTAATTTTAGAATAAAAGCCGTGCCACACTGTATTAAACAAGCTTTCCACATCGGTCTCCACCGGCGGTTTAAAACTGTTTGGACACTTGTTTGAAACCAAAATTTGTGGACGGATGCGCATAGTATGCGTGTGGATCTACAGTTGTAAACACGCATTCCACAGTTGTAAATACGCATTCCACAGTTGTAAACACGCATTCCACAGTTGTAAACACGCATTCCACCAGTCAAGGTCAGTTGCATAGCGGGCATAGCGGCATCGGTGGAGTGCGGACGTATGAACGAAAATGATGTCTACGCGAGAAAAAGAAGTGATCAGTGAATTTATTGAACTGTATAGGGACATGCCCTGTCTTTGAGACCTAGTCGACATCACACTGAGGTGGGAGCCTTGTTTTAAATAATGTGGACGCCACACCAACCGTGGGCTCCACATCGCTCCACAAAGGTGACCCCTGTGGAGAGCTTGTTTAAAATAGTATGTGGACGCTACACCAACCGTGGGCTCCACAGCTCTCCACCAAGGTCACCCCTGTTAAAAGCTTGTTTCAAACAGTGTGGCACGGCCTTAAATGATTCATTTTATGATAGTTATATAAACATTGAAACACTTATCTCGGAGCGGTCTTGACGGAATTCAATGATATGAACGTCATTAGATCACATAATTTAAAAAGCCCTACGTTCTGCAGCTTCCGTGAAGACGTTCCAGAAGTCTAAGCTACTGTCCAGAAACACCAAGTTTCGCATTTATAACACCATCACCAAGCCGGCGCACTATGATTCGCCTAGTACAAGCTAGCTAGACAAAAACAACCCTTCAATTCCACGAATTTTCTTATCACAATAGGTAGCAAAGACCCTCATGAAGAGAATTACAGGTAATGTTTTGCACAACAACCCTTCAGTTATGAGTCATAAAGGTATGTATAGACAAGTGAAATTTTAAGTGCATTCAGTAGCATTTGTGCATCGTACTAATTATTTTATTTAAAAAGTTCTGTGCTATAATATTATATTTGTGTATAATGGAGTTTGAAACTAAGAGTGAGTAATGAATTCTAATAATATGTTAATGTATTAAATGTTATCGAAATAAAAAAAAATACACTTTGTTTAGTAAAATAATGAGATTTTTGGCCCATTTTTAACTTCAATAGAGAAAACTTTACATGTCTCCTCATGTCACCGGTCTAAAATTTATATATTATGTACCTACATCCAAGTACTTTATGATGATATAAAAAAAAGTTGCGCTATGTTTGCACATCTATTTTTAAAAAATTTTTTTAGATGTCCAGTTCACTATTTCCAAAATGGACTTTTTTGATGAATGGCTGAAACACCCAAAATAAACAATAAATGAAGGCTTGTTTCGATTTGTTTCATCAAAAAAAGATCTCACGGCTGCAACTGAGCACTCTTTGAGGGACATCAAGGTTGTCATTTCGTAATTTTCGTCCAAAATACTGGAAAAGTGGACTAGTTCTGGAAGGAAGAAGGAACTGTTTCTACAGAAGCACTCCGAGTGGCTAACGGGTCAAGATATATCTTTAAAAATAACAATTACCGTGCCGTTGACATCTACTTCCGAAGAGCACTTACCAGGCCGTGGTAAGCCTTTGAAAGAGTTCTTGGAATCGAGTGTTAAGGCAAAAATAAGACGAGTTGATGACCCTATCAAGTCCCAGATGTGCCAGTGAATTGATGTACGCAGCTGAGGTGTCAACGCGAATGTCAGATAGTAGTAGTAACGTAGGTAGACAGTGCAGATTAAATAAACTAATAAAACTTTCCGTGAATTAAATGAACAGAGAGTGTTAACTAGTGACGAAGCTTTGGCTTACTTTGTTGAGAGCAAATCAACTAGTCACGCCTACAAGCAGATTCGGAAGTGGAGCAACAAAGCTGGGCACAAGGTATTTCCGTCATTGCATAGTCTTATGAAAGCTAAAGTTGCCTGTCTTCCTCCAGAGGAACAAATTGTTGTGACCGAAATCAAAGTTCAGGCGGTTTTGAATAAAACTGTTGAACGTTTGTTTTTGGCACAACAAGAGTTTGCTTCACATTAGCTATCGTTTTAGTTTAAAAAATTGGCAGCTGAAAGCTGAATCAGACATAGTTCTTGTGAAGCAATGTTCTGATGAAATTAAAATGCGTTTTAAAAGCGAAATGGGGCTTATTGTAGATAAGCCACCAGCCTACCAGGGTATGGCAATACAAATGACGGAAATACCACTCGAAGGTTTTTTGAAAGCCCCGAACTAGCGGCTGATATTATATTACTGGGTTAGATGTTACACTAATTGAAAAATTAAAATACTTGTGCATAGTCCTGAAGTCATAACATCCGCTCTTTTGCCTATTGGACAAATTTCCGAGAAAGCTCAGAAAGCACGGAACAAGGACTGCAGAAGGTTTCGTTAACACAATACCCACAAGCATTCGCATTTTGCCACGAATAGAGATTTACATGCTTTTGATAACATCTGATCCTGTAATAACCATCTTATGAAGTGTCCCGCGAAAAAAACTTTGAAGTTGCCTTCCAAAGTCCCGGAGTTATTAATTCCCCCTATTGAACGAATCTCAATCGCATGACTACTCTACGGCAGATTCATCCGAAGGTGATGATGATGAATAATGTGTTTACACAAAATACGTCATAGTCACTATAATAATATGAAATAGTGTTGTATAGTTTTGTTATTGTTATTTACGGTCAAATCTTTTAGGTAGGTAATAAGGGTTAGTTAATTAGGTCAAAGTCAGCTAGTTAGATAAAATTCAGGTAGTTAAGATCAGGTAGTTAAGGCTAAGTTCTTTATAAACATTTTTTTTTACATATAATGTATATTTTTGTAATATATCGCCTAATTCTATAATTTTTTGTTTTTATGTTTTTATTAAATATTTATATTTCGGAAAATACCATACATTTTTTCGAGAAACCCTACTCTACTTACTTATATCAGCCTGTAATATCATATAAAACTAAAAAAAGATAAGAAATAATTTTGTCTAGCTAGCATGTACTAGGCGAATCACAGTGCGGCGGTAACGTATAGGTTGCGCTCATCCATATCGGCATCGAATGAATGATGGAGTTGGAACTAGCGACTTGCATCTGGAGAAGAAAACCAAAATAACTATCGCACTCCCAGGCCAAATTTTCTCCCACGTACTCTGCCGAACAAAAAGGTCTTACGCAGGATTTTTTTTTCCGTTGAGTTGTGTTTTCTAAATTTTATGCCTTGGTTTTTAATCATTCAAGGTGTTGTGATTTGTATTTTTAGTGATTCTGTGTGCGAGTTTAACTAAGTGTGTGTAAGTGTGCCTGTCTTGTGGTTCCATGGGCTATCTTATTAGCATCCCGACATTCGTCTTACAACTGAGGGAACCATGGAAAACCTCAGTCGGGACGCGGCGTACCTGTGGAAAAATACATATTTATTTGCCGATCCATCACCGTGGTTGCGAAGTCAGCGAAACTTTGAAGTGTGTTTTTATGGCGGAGGATAGCTGGGAAGTCTGTGACATGAATGTCACGCCGTTGACATTCTTTCTCCAGGTTCCAGCAGGATGCAATCTCTCTCCACAACTTCATCCAGGCTCTGCTCCTCTCCTCTTCTCTTCCCCTTGGAAACAGACTCTTTTCTAAAACACCAAGGCCGATCCCATCATACTCTACAATGGTAACTAGTCTTTCATTCCTTGACCATGAAAAGTGTTGGACTTTACCATAAACCCCTTAGGAAGTTAAACATGTCGAGAAATATATACTCAAAAGTAGAAAAAACAGTGCCTTAATTATTTTAAAATATATATATATATCAAACTGTTTTAGCAAAAGAGTACTTACAAAATTTTCATCAAGGTTTTGAGCTTGTAAATACAACTAACTAACTAACCATCACGCCATTTCCCCGGAGGGGTAGGCAGAGAGGATGGATCGCCACAATGCTCTGTCCTGGCATACCTCTCTGGCTTCCTCTACATTCATACCATGCACGTACCATGCACGCACGTCGATTATTCCGACTTCGAATGTGACCGCCTTTTAGTAATTGATTAATTTGGTGATGCCATGTTTTCCTCGGTCGTCCTCGGCTTCTTTTCCCACTCACGCTGCTTGTGTACAACTTTTTAACCATTCTACTCTCATCCATTCGTTCCATATGTCCAAACCATCTCAGGGATCCTTTTTTTAATTTTATTCATGATGCAGTCATCTGCCTTACATTTCTTTCTTATTTCACCGTTCGGTATTCTATCATACAACGTTTTCCTGCACATTCTTCTTAGTGATCTCATTTCTACGGAGTTTATCCTGCTTTCATCCTTCTTTTGCCAGCTCCAAGCTTCACTTCCATACATGAGTGGAAGTCTTCTGGTAATTCACATTACTACACTCTCTTTAGTAGTCTTCGAGCTACGGTAAAATGTAAAATGAGATCTTCTTTCAAATCATATATATCCAACATTGGAGCCGATATTTTGAGAAATCCCAATGATTTTTGGAAATATATAGACTCCAAACGCCATGATGGTGGTGTTATTGATACAATGACGTGGCAAGATCAAGAGGTTCACAATAGAGAAGTTGTGAATGCATTCGCTGAACATTTTAAATCTGTATTCAGTACTCCATCAAATGAGGCAGTCCATGCTGATTCGCAGAATACGTCTCAGGGCGCTCAAGATATTTCCATAGATTTTTTCAGTGAATGTGAAGTCTTCAAGGCTATTAATCAACTCAAAAACACGAATTCATTAGGTCCAGATTTTGTTCCAACCTTTATATTAAAAGGTTGCAACCACATTTTCAAAAAACCACTGTCCATTATATTTAATCGATCGCTACAAACGGGTGTCTTTCCGGAACTTTGGAAGATTTCTAAAATCTCTCCAGTTTTCAAGAAAGGCACAAAATCATGTGTTGAAAATTATCGACCAGTAGCAATTTTATCTACACCTGCGAAGGTATTTGAGGCGTTAATACATCATTTTATTAACCCAAAGATAGAACCATTCATAATTAATGAACAGCATGGATTCAGATCAGGGCGTTCAACCATTACTAATTTGATGGTATTCACGAACTTTGTCACTAAGTGCCTTGATAAAGGTGCACAAGTCGACTGTTCGTATAGCGATTTTTCTAAAGCGTTTGATAAGGTGGACCACCAACTTTTGCTTCGAAAGCTTCAAAGGATTGGCTTTAGTGACAATCTGCTCAAGCTTTTCTCTAGCTATCTAACATCTCGAAAACAATATGTGTCATATGGACTTTTTCAGTCTTCAGCCTTTCACACCTCATCAGGGGTACCACAAGGGTCTAATTTAGGACCATTGCTTTTCACGATATTCATAAATGATATTTCTAACGAAATAAAGTTTTCAAATTTTTTATTATTTGCTGATGACATAAAAGTTTTCTCTGAAATAGAGAATCCCTCAGATTGCTTGAAGCTTCAGTGTGACATTCAGAGCATAACCCAATGGAGTAAACGTAACAAATTATTCTTCAACGTCTCCAAGTGCTTTGTTATGTCATACACACGGGCATCGAAAACATTATACTTTCGCTATCTTATGGATGGGGTACAGCTTGAAAGAGCTTCTACATCCAGAGATCTCGGTGTTCTGTTCGATGCTCAATTATCGTTCAATCTTCACATAGTTGCTCTATGTAATAGTTCCATTAAAATGCTTGGATTTGTTTTCAGGAATGCCAAGATATTTTCGAACACACAGGTACTTCGGGTGTTGTATAATTCCCTGGTAAGAAGTCGGCTGGAATATAGTTCCGTTATTTGGTCACCGCCTGGGATCCGATATTCTCTGATGGTGGAGCGAGTGCAGAAAAAATTTCTGCGCTTTCTTTACCTCAGGGAGCGCGGTTATTACCCGTGGCTCTTTCCGACTGAATTCTTGCTAGGTATGCTAAGCTACCAATCATTGGAGAGAAGGAGGAACATTCACTTGGGAGTTCACTTCTTTCAGCTGATTGGCGGCCGTATACAGAACTCGGATGTCCTGAGTGATGTAGGTCTATTTGTCCCTGATAATTACCTTCGTCAAAGACAGCACAGATTGTTTTATTTGCCACGCTGCAGAACCAACCTGCCAATGGTAATGCCTGTGGGTAGGGCAATCTTATTGCTTAATCGGATCGCCTCGGAGGTCGACATATTTCGTGATAGTGTGAGTTGCCTCAGGGATGCAATATCAATGTTATGATTTTTTCTTACTCTTAAGCTTAATTTTAATTTTGTTTAATGCTTCTCTGTTTATAATGTAATTGCAAACGATTTGGAATTGTATGTCTGTAATGTTTGTGATTATTATCAAAATAAATGAAATGAAATGAAAAAAAAAAAAAAAAAATGAGGGTTGGCACTAGAACTCCATTGTGTACTGCCACCTTTGCTTCTGTGGATATATTGGGTTGATGCAAAAGTTATGACCGTTTTTTATGATCCTAGGTAAAAAAAAAAATTCTTCAGAAATGATTAATAGTTTCTTCTTTTAAATGATTCCATTGTATAAAGGATGCTTTCCCTCTACTTTCTATTCAGTTTTGGCCTGACCAGAGTACAGTGAAGAGCCCTTGTATTTTTTCAAAATGTCGGTCGATAAAGTGCATTTACGCCATTGTATACTTTATGAATTCCGTAAAGACAATACCGCGAGTTTGGCAACCAAAAACATTTGCGAAGTGTATGGAGCAGATGTCATCAAAGTTCGAAGATGGTTTACAAAATTCCGATCTGGGGATGACGACAAGTTAAAAGTCATAATTGACACCAATCCACGTCTAACCACCAGGGAGATCGCGTCGATGATGGAAGTCAACCAAACAACCGTATTAAGACATTTGAAGCCTATGGGGATGGTTTCGCGGTACGACGTTTGGATACCTCATCAATTATCGGCTGCCAATTTATTGGATCGTGTTTCAACGTGCGTTGCTTTGAGTGCGAGACAAAAACGTGAACCTTTTTTGCATCGTTTGGTAACGGGAGATGAGAAATGGGTCGTGTACAACAACGTGACAAGAAAAATACATTGGGCTATACCTGGACATGCCCCATTAACAACTTCGAAGGCCGAAATCCATCAAAAAAAGTTATGCTCTGTGTTTGGTGGGATTGTAAGGGTATTGTGTATTTTGAACTCTTAGAACGCAATCAGACAATTACAGCAGAACGATATTGTCAGCAATTATCCAAATTGAACATCGCCCTTCAAAAGGATAGACCAGAATTGGTAAACAGAAAAGGGGTAGGGTTTCATCACGACAACGCGCGACCACATGTGGCTATGATGACCCAACACAAGCTAAATTAGTTGAATTGGGATGTTAGCAAGCATCCACCGTATTTTCCAGATCTTGCTCCTTCCGATTTTCATTTATTCCGATCACTGCAAAAAAATTTAAATGATAAAAAAATTGATACAATAGAGCAGGTAAAAACATCCCTTACTACATTTTTCGCATCAAAATCCACGGAATTTTACACTAATGGTATTAATAAGTTGATAGAAAGATGGGAGGAGGTTATAAGAACGGATGGAAATTATATAATTGATTAAATAAATAATACTCGTACAAATCTAAAAAAAAATGTTTAATTGTATATGTAAAAAACGGTCATAACTTTTGCATCAACCCAATATTTTTATTTGCAGTAATGACTTTGAGTGCGCCATTTATTTTATTCCCAGCACCAACCCTTCTTTCGATGTCTTTCTCCATTTTTCCGTCTCTTGTAAACATGCTTCCCAGATACGTAAATTCAGTAACTTGCTCCAATATCTCGCAAATCGTCATACATTCTGTTTTCTCGAAAACCATCACTTTAGATTTAGACACTTTAGATTTAGACATTTTTGTAAATACAAGGTATTGAATAATTAATACGAATGAAAACGTCAGTTTTCTAGAAGTTTTATTATATTTTATGGGAATGACATGTTTCGCTCTTAACAACTGATGATGCTAACATCGGTTAGCGAAACAGCTGTCGCCACAATTTCGTTAATTATGTTGAAATATCAAAGTGTTTCCGCCAAAACGATGGATAATCTCAATGTTTGTTTGTTTCATTCACTAATTTACATTTATTTTAACTTCTTTATATGTATATAATACTTAAAAATGATTCTGATTAAGAATATTTTGTTTTTCAAAACTTTTTACGGCAATATTGCATAATCAATAATTTTATCAATATTTTAAAGGTGATAGCGAATGTATCTCTTTCTGTTGATAACGTACACATTTGCCGATTAATTATTTTACAAATCCATATTAAATACTGCAATTATCTCATTTGATTACATTATCTATATCTTCTTCTCAGTCGTATTCCTCATGATTGAGGGTCGTGTCCATCCTGTAAACCATTGACCATGGAACGCCATGCGCTCCTGTCACTCGTCAGTCTCTAGGCTGCAGCTAATGAGAGGCCAGTCAAATCCCTGATTTGATCGGACCAGCGGCTCGGTGGTCGTCCTTGCGGTCGCCTTCCCTCCACTTTGCCCATGATGATGAGCTTTTCAAGGTTGTACTGATCTCTCCGGGCTATGCGTCCAAAATATTTCAACACTCTCTGAGAACACATCCGCGAGAGTCTTGCCTTGATACCCAGCTGGTCAATGATTGACTGGTTTGTTATTCTTGCCGTCCAGGGTATACGCAGAATTCGTGGCCAGCACCACATCTCGAAAGCATCAATTTTGTACATCTCTGATGTTCGCATAGTCCAAGACTCGCAACCATAAAGGAATATGGAGAAAACAAGGGTTTGAACCAGTATCATCTTGGTCTTGTTGGAGATATTTTTGTCTTGCTATATCTTGGTGTGCTTCATGGCAGTTATAGCTATTTGGGTTCTGCATCGAATCTTCCTCTCGCATTCCCCCTGGTCAGTTATCAGCGATCCAAGATAGACTAATTCATTCACAACTTCCAAATCTGAGCTTTGCTTATCATCATTATCTTTGTCATTGATCTATTAATCCTTAAGCCCACCAGCTCACTATCGCTATATCATTACTAAATCTTAAAAATATAATATAATAATACTAAAGTAAGTACCAAATAGCTCAAAACAATGAGTTATTTCTCCTCGTTTATCAAATCAATCTGAAAAGGGGGCATTTTATTTTTAAATGGGTGGTGAGTATTTTTTTTAAAAGGGGGTGGTAATTATTATTATATAAAAAGGGGGCGGTGAGTTTTTATTTTATTTTAAAAGGGGGCGGTGAGTAATTTTATTATGAAAAGGAGACTGATTATTATTTTTATAAGGATGCTGATTGCTGTTTTAGAAAATAAGGGGGCGGATTATTATTATTATGTAGAAAGGGGGTGATGAGTAATTTTATTTACGAAAAGACGTAGTGATTGCTATTTATAGGGGGTGCTAAATTCAATTCAGAAAGGGGGCGCTTATTATTATTATATTTTTTTAGAAAAGGGGGCGTTAATAATAATTCTTATTTTGAAAGGGGGCGCTGAGTAATTTTAATTTCAAAAGGGGGCGGTAATTCAATTTAGGAGCACATGGCCTGAACGATCTTTCTAAAAACTTAATCTAACTAAACAGTTAAATTCACCTCTCTTTTGATTCTATCAATTAAACAAATGAATTATTATAGGATTTTAAATAACGAACTTCAAATATTTGAGAATAAAGTTTTTTATTATATCATATGTGAGTCAGTCTTTTTGAAGGTATTATCTAAGCGGAGTTGGGGAAGTTTCCCTCGGTGAATTCTTCCTCGACGGCCTTTCCAGTCGCGGACCATCGTGGCCAGGTCTGGATCTCTGTGTAGAGCCTGTTTCCTGGGCATTCGGTGCTCACGGCCTGCCTGTGCCCGATGAGCTTGTAGGTAGAGGAGATGTGGCCCTGGGACACACCCAAGGCGATCAGGTCCTTGATGGCCTGGAGCTGGGCTGCCGGAGGGAGGGCGGCTGGAAGGACAGGAAAATCATTATATAAATATATTCAAAAACCCTGATGTCATCAAGAAAGAGTAAGAGATTATTTTGAACACAAGAGAGCGAGAGAAAGGAATACTTCGATTCTTTCTGAAAGTAATTCACTTTCGTTCTGTTTATTGTATTCTATGAATGTGAAACGTGAAGCTAGCAAAATATTGATGAAAGTAGGATAAATGCTGTAGGAATGAGATCACTAAGAATATTGTCCACAAAGTCAAATGTCACAATAACAAAATCCATTACGGCGTTTCCTCGAAAGGGTAGGGATAGATAATGGACCGCTACACTTTTAGATCGTGACACACCTCTCTAGCATCCTCCACATTCATACAGCGATTTATACACGATGAATATTTGGAGCTTGAGCTTTCTCGAAATGATACTGGAAAGCCATACAGGGCGAAGCATAGCGAAAGCTCCCCTTGCCTTGCTGAGTCTACTGGCTACATCTTCCTCCGTACCTCCCGAGCCTGCTATCATACTACTGAGGTAGCAAAAGCTGGTCGTGGTCACAAGGGAGACACCGTGGAGCAATATTGGGTGGAGTCATTTGTGGACACTCGTAGGTCTATTGTCTTGGACATGTTAATTTTGAGACCTACTTTTGCCGCTTCATCGTGAAGTCTACACAGCTTCTGCTCTGCATCCACCCGGTTTATCGAAAGCAAAGCAAAAGTTCTATACAGTAATTGTGTTCAAATATGGAAAGCAACGGAAAACTACCACATTAAAAGCTAAAGCGGCATCCCAAGAACCAGCAAAAAAGATACGCTTTGCTGTAAAGCAATCTCTTGGATTGAATTAGCGAAAGAAGATGCCCAACGCGATCCAAATGTCCTAGCCAATGCAATAAGCTATTTTAAATAACTTTGACTACGCTAACGTCTTGATCAATAATATATATAATACTTATAAATTATATTTACATGTGAAGGTGCCAACGGTGCAGATTCCAATACTGATGCTGTTGTATCCAGGGGCATGAGCTCCCACCTTATTCCAGCTCCTTCCCTCATAGGCGCGGTTGTCTCCTCCAACCAGGAAACTGCATTAAAATACATTTATCAATATTACCCGTCGCCAGGGATTGTATTAATGACTATTCACTTTTATAGATAGATTATTAACATTCTGTTGCCTGTGCTGTGTAGCCAGTACACAATGCTTCTGATAAATTTAATACCTCAATAAATATAATTAATGCTAACTAACTAACTAACTAACCATCACGCCGTCTCCCCGAAGGGGTAGGCAGAAAAAATGGACTGCCACACTTTTCTTTCCTGACATATTTCGATTTCTCTGACTTTGTCGATTTCTCTGACTCCTCACGTGGCCGACATTCAATATTTCGCACGCTTAATAGTAAACTGACCGATTATGGTTTAGGTCATAATTGAGTTAAAATTAGACAGAGGCTTGTGTTAACGCTATCCATCTATTTTTCACAATGTTAACGCTATCCATTCGTAGTACGATACTCGTTCACAATGTTAACGCTATCCATTCGTACGTATTTTTCGACTATTTTTGTTAAAACACCGACTCATGTCAGATTGAGCAAAACTTGGTTTTTTGAGTTAAGCCAGTGTTCTATTAAGCGTGCGATTAGATTAATTTGATCGTGCTACGTTTTTCTCGGTCTTCCTCTATTTCTGTCTCTATTTACATTGTTAAGATATATATATTTTTATCATTCTTTCCATATGTCCAAACCATCTTAATGATCCTTTCATTATTTTGTTCATAACACCATCATTTGCACCGCATTCACTTCTTATATTTTCATTCGACACTCTATCATACACAGAGTATCCACACATCTAAGATATCTCAGTTCTATTGCATTTATTCTACTTTCATCCTTCTTTTGCCAGTTCCATGCTTCGCTTCCATACATAAAGGTCGGGTAGTACACAATGCTTCTGATAAATTTAATTCCTCTTTAAATATAATTAATGCTGTGTTGTTATTTGTTAGAAGAAGAAGAAAATCATGACTAGAAAATCTTTGATAATGGTTCAGTTGCAGCACAATATCCTTGTTTAGAGCTGCTGCATCAAGGGTAGAAATAGCCATGATTCTGTCCAACCTCCAACAGGATAGGAACGAGAAGAATTGTTCTTTCTTTTGGCTTTCGCTGTAATTGTGTATAAATGTCTTCTTCTCTTTCTCTGGGTCTATAGTCATGGGTGGACCTCTGCCGCATCCTAAAAGTTTCTCCTACTCTATCCTGAGCTCTCGACTTCAACTCCTATGGTATCATCTTCGCGTGCCGTATCAGGTCCCCCTGACGTTGGCAATCACTACGGCGAAGGCTTCTCTATCTTGCGCAACCCGGAACAGCTCCCCCACATGTCTCATCCCAGTCTAGTCTCTTATGTTGCACAGCCAAGAGGTTTGCCTTCTACCAGGAGCACGCTGCTCCTTAATTTTTCCCATTAGTATTAGTTGGATCAAACTGTATTTATCTCCCCGCAGAATGTGACCCCGATATGAAATCTTACGGACCTTAACGTCCTTCAGAAGTTGTCTACTACAATTGGCTCTCCTCAAAACCTCCAAATTGCTGACGAAATCTGTCCACGGTATGCGAAGCATTCTCCTGTGCAACCACATCTCGAATGCTTCCAACCGGGTCATAGTGTACACTTTCAGGGTCCAAGTCTCCGAGCCATAGAGTAACACAGAATATAATAATACACATAACACTACAAAATTCTCTGCCTTAGTTTCAAGTTCAAGTCATGATATAACTTCCAACAATTGCAGGTCTTTCAAAATACCGTCCGACCAACGTGCCTTCCTACGCTGCGTCTTCCCTTCCTTGTAAATGTCAATTGTGCGGGTGTTAACAGCTCCTCCATTCTCACCAGATGTTCAGCCCACCTAAGCCGTTGGAGTTTTATAAGTGTGACGACGTTCGTTTGGTTATATAGTTCGTGTAGCTCAGAGTTATGCCGGCGTCGCCATATATAATTCTCGCGGATCGGGCCAAAAATTTTCGATAGGATTTTGCGTGTAGGTGTATAAATTTATTTAACAAAATAATGTAATAATGATCCCACCTGTAGCCGATGTCGGCCCAGCCGTTGGTGTCCATGTGGTAGTTCTGCATGGACTTGACGGATGAGACGCAGGCGGCGTTGGTGGTGCAAGAGGCGCCCGCGGAGTGGTGAATGACCACGTGGCTGACGGGGTTGGCCATGGCCTGGGTGCCGGTGGGGGCACGTGCGCCCCACTCTGAGCGTGTCACGATCGTCACGGCGCGGAAGTTCTTCTCTGAAAACAGAACGACGAGTTAGTAATGATGTTCATGCATAATAAATATTATATCATGATTTTACATTATGTATATATATATTTAATTCTTCTTTTTCTTCTTCGATGGCCCTACAGCCCATATCGAGCCTTAAACTGCAGTATTCGTCGCCTCCAACTCCTCCTGTCCTGCGCTTCAACCCTCCGCTTCAACCCTCCAATCTGACACTCGTAACAATTTCGCCCCATCTCTCCCAACTTCATCCTCCCATCGCAGCCTTGGTCGTCTAATTGGTCTTCTACCACCTGGGTGCCACTCCAGCAATCTTTTTGGGGTTCGCGATGACGGTATCCTCTGCACGTGACCGGCCCATCTCAGTCTATTCAGTCTGACCTGTGTGGAGAGACTAGGAGCTTTGTAAATATAGTACTACTCGTCATTATGCCGTACGTCTCCCTCTGTTTCGTTTGTCTTCAAGGGGTCTCCACCCTACAACCCTTCTGGTCCATCTATCGTCTACCAATCTGGCAACATGTCCCGCAAATGACCATTTAAGCTTCGCTACCCTTGCGACGACATCTGTTTCTCCCGATCTTTTACGTATTTCAGTATTTCTTATCCGGTCTGAGAGTCTTACGTGTAGCATGGCTCTTTCGTGTTTCCTCTGTGCTACGCGGAGTCTTCTTATGTTCGAATAAGTGAGGGTTAATGTTTCTGCTCCATATGTCAGTACCGGAAGTACGCATTGATCATACATTTTAAACTAATTAAAAATCCATGCACTGTTTCCATTAGACGTAATAGGAATTGCCATAAAAGCTGAACCTCTGTATGCCAGAAGATCCAAGTTTTATACAAGGCATAGATTTTTTCCGAAATTTCGAGGGGACATATCAAAACGCGAAAGGGATAAAATTTTATGTGATAATGATTAATATGATGTTGACGGTTTAGTTTACCTGCTGGAAGAACGTAGGAGTAACTCCCCCCCATCAAAGTAGCCACCAAAAAGAGAGAGAACAGCATTTTTCGTCTTTCTTCTGGTCACGTTCAAATTGATATAATTCAATAGTTGTATCGGATTGGTTTAAATAGGGTCCTTGTTAGTTGTTTTATTTATCTACTCTGTTATCGTATTAATTTTTTTATCTATCAGATTTATAAAAATACAAAAAACGATGAATTTATTATCAAAGATGAGCATATAATTATTTCAAAATGGCACGTTTATCACTTATCTATTAATGTAAATAATATTATTATTCATTTATTTAGCTTTGTACTCTGAATATCGTATGTTTGATCTTAAAACTTGTTTTTATATTTTGTTTCGGATAATATTATTTAAGATTATTGTTCTTAGGATAACGATCCGATCAATGGCATAGATAATTTCCAATGATTGATTTAATTTTAGAATACATGATTCATTTTATGATAGTTATATAATCATTGAAACACTTAAAGATGAGAGCAGAATAAATGCGGTAGAGATGAGGTCCCTAAGACGTATGTGCGGTAGAACGATGTACGACAGAATCTCAAATGCTGATATTAGGAAGGAGTGTAGAGCGAAAGAAGGTATTATGAACAAAATTATGAAAGGTTCGCTTCGTTGGTTCGGACATATGGAGCGCATGGGTGAAGAAAGAATGGTTAAAAAGTATACGTTAACAATGTAAATGGAGTAAGGAGTCGAGGTAGACCGAGGAAAACATGGCATGACCAAATTAATCAAATAATAAAAGTTGGTCATGTCAGAAGTCGGAAGAATCGACGTGCGTGTATGACTCGATGTATGAATGTGGAGGAAGCTAGAGAGGTGTGCCAGGATAGAGTAGTGTGGCGGTCCATTCTCTCTGCCTACCCCTGCGGGGAAACGGCGTGATGGTTTTGTTTGTTTGTTTGTTTGTTGAAACACTTATCTCGATTACGGTCTTGAAGGAATCCAATGATATGGACGTCATTACAGCACAGAGTTCAAAAAGCCCTACGTTCTGCAGCTTCTGCGAAGACGTGCCTAAAGTCCAAGCTCTTGTCCAGAAACACAAGTTTTCGCATTTATAACACCATCACCAAGCCGGCGATAACATATAGGTTGCGCTCATCCTCATCGGCATCGAATAAACGATGGAGTGGGAACCAGCGTCTTATTTCCATTTTACAGTCTCCCTGAAGATGTTCCTTAAGTTCAAGCTCTTGTCCAGAAACACCAAGATTCGCATTTATAACACCATCACCAAACTAGTGGTGACGTATAGGTTGCGCTTATCCCTACCGGCATCGAATAAATAATGGAGTTGGAACTAGCACCCGGAGAAGAAAACCAAAATAACGATCGCTCATCTATACCAAAATTTCGCCCCGATAGCCCACTTTGTACTCTGCCAAACAAAATGTTCTCACGCAGGATGCTGTTCCTCTTCTCTTCGCCTTGGAAACAGTCTCTTTTCTAAAACAATAAGGCCAATCCCATCATACTATTCAATGATAACTAGTCTTCCATTCCCTGACGATGAAAAATATAGGACTTTACCATAAACCCCTTATTACTTCCTAGGCCTCTTTCAGATGACACTCTGGGCTATACATCTAGCCCCAGCATAAAACAACCACCAAATCACATTTCCAGTAATGTTTCTAACAGACGTAAGAGGAATAGCTATTAGAGATGTACCCCTGTAAACTAGAAGATCTAATAAAAAAATGACGCAATAACCGAACTCGACTATGTAAAATACCTAGGACTAACAATGAACAAACAACTAAAATGGACAAAACACATAGACACCCTAACAGACAAGTTAGCATCACTATACTCCCTCTTCTACAAAGTACAAAATTACATCTACATATAAATAAAACGCAATCTGGGTTGTGTGTGTCTCCTTCTTTCTCGGTGATTCCTCAACAGGTCCTTCTAAAATTTGGAGAATGGACTAAGTGGAATTCAGCGGTCGTCATAGGCATATTTTTGTTATTAATCGAGCTCTAATTAACTTTATAAATTAATCAATTAATTGAAAATTTTCGTACTGCAAACGAATATAGACCTTAATGTTCGTATCACCTGAGTATCAATCTTTTGAATCTATATTCGTTTGACATGGTCTGGAGAGAATTCAGTCTCCATGTAATTTTGTGTACTGGCAACAATGTGTTTTGCTTTCTGACAGTCCAATATATTGCGATGTATAATACTTAATACGTTTTACTTATTACGTACTAAAATAATTGGTTGTTTAATTGGTACAGTCTATTTTATTGGCCATATTTTAATGTACATTAATGCAGACAGGTAATTATGCTTCCAAATTTTGGCGAGTATAATTTTTACGCGTCATTTTGAGGTTATGAACGAAATTTTATTTTTTCGTGTGGCTGAAACTTATTCGTTTCTCTTACGTTCGACGGTGATTACTTAATGATTTTCGTTTTCTAGAATTCTAGCCGTTCGATTGGTCACGTGGTCTCTGAACTGTCAATACGTCGTAATATTTTGTAAGTATATTATCTATGTAATTTTAGGTTATGAAGTTTCTGGGATTAAAAATATTCAATGATAATTAAATTGCTTTCAGGTTATTTCAAAGGATGATAGCGAAAATATAAAATATTGGACGTCGAAGCTCTACAAGAATATGAAGAAACTACACCACTGGCAGAATTTTGAATGGTATTGCGCTATTTTATTAATGTTATTTAATTATTATGATTTTAATTAGTTATTTAAAATACAATTAATATGACATTTGATGAATTCAAACATAAAGGTGTTCTTTATACGCGTACTTTGGTCAGGGAAATTTTAAAATTACCACAGCAACGATAACAAAGTTCTAATGATATATAATACAATATCGATTTATTCGTTTTACTTACGTGTCATTTTAGGTTATGACGTTTCGTAGTGTGATAATTAGTTATTTAATTGGTATAATCTATTTTAATAATGTTATTTTAATGTAAAATTATTCTGGCAGGGCGAAAATCTATATCTTTGGGATAAGATATTAAGTTTTGATAAAATAATTCACTAGAGGAGCCTGGTGTGAGAGACCACTGGTCTAATGGGGATATTTTTGTATTGGGATTGAAATTATTTTGTTAATGAGCCATATTGGTGCATCTGCATGTTGCAATTCTACTTTCTTTTCCATTCCACTCCATTAAATTCTACATTATGCTGAGATTTAAAATATTCAAAGATAATTAAATTGCTTTCAGGTTATTTCATTTGCTTAAGGATGAAGTTTCTGGGATTAAAAATATTCAATGATAATTAAATTGCTTTCAGGTTATTTCAAAGGATGATAGCGAAAATATAAAATATTGGACGTCGAAGCTCTACAAGAATATGAAGAAACTTGCTTCCGTAAGTATAATTTAATATTTATATTTCTAATTCATAAATATATTTTCAGTTTATTCTATTTTGCTGTTTTCTTTATACGCATACTTTGGTCAGGGAAATTGTTACATTACCACAGCAACGGTAAGAAAGTTCTAATGATATACAATATGAATTACAATATGAATGAATGACACAATTCTTATGACTTTTTCCGTTTATTTCTAGGAAAATAAAGTAACGGATCAGAGATGGGACGAAAATTACCGATGCAGCGTGCAAAATAACTTCGTTAAAATGGAATTAGATCAATCAAACAACGGATGATCAGTGAATTAGATGTACCCTGGAGTGGCGAATGAGAACCGGCTCATTTTTACATTACACATAAGCTACTTTTAGTAGTTTTCATTCATATATGAAAATTCCATTATTAATTTCAGGTAAGGTTTTTAAATTTACAGTTTATAGACAATAATTAAGCACATTCCCAAACGTGCCACCTATATATCTGAATTTTGTGTTGCTCGGGCTTTCACAGTATAAAAGGTTTTCAGTAGCAGGTTCGTCCGCCTGAAATATGCTTCCTGCACGCCTCAGATGCATTGACAATCCGACAGACTTTAAATCTCACCTAAAAACCCACCTTTTCAAAATATCGCATAAAATTTTAACAACGGTTGTCTGTATATCAATAAACAATATTATATCACATTTGCACAAAACATTCATATGTTTAGAGAAACAAAACTCTTGATTTTGTTGTCCATGAAATTCACATCAGAGCCAATAAAGTAAGTTTCTACGATCGTGATTTCGCTGTTGTCACATGCACCTTTCATGACTAAAAACATTGTCAAAGCGCCCTTGAGGTGAGCTATTCACGAAAACGGCGATTATACAAATTAAACAAACAAACAAACCATCACGCTGTTTCCCCGCAGGGGTAGGCAGAGAGAATGGACAATAACACTACTCTATCCTGGCAAACCTCTCTTACTTCCTTCACATTCATACAACGAATCATACACGCATGTCGATTCCTCCGACTTCTAACATGACCAACCTTTAAAATCTGATTAACTAACTAACTAACTAACCAACACGCCGTCTCCCCGAAGGGGTAGGCAGAAAGAATGGACTGCCACACTTTTCTTTCCTGACATATTTCTCTTGCTTCCTCAACATTCATACATCGTGTCATGCACGCGCGTCGATTTCTCTGACTCCTCACATGGCCGACATTCAATATTTGATTTATTTGATCGTGCCACGTTTTCCTCGGTCTTCCTCTATTTCTGGTTCCATTTACATCATTAACATACAATTTTTTTACCATTCTGATTAATTTAATTAATTTGAGAAATTAGGCTAATTATTATTATTATTATTATTATGCATATAGCATGAACTGCTGAATATTATGCATATATATGAAGAATAAACAGTTGTAATTCATTCATTGTATGGAAATTTAAATTTTGCCTTATGCGGTTCTTCGGTGTCCGCCTTATGGCAATTCTAATTTTTTTTTTTTTTAATTCCAGGGCCCAAAATTGATGAATCAAAGATCGGATCAAAGTTGCCGATGCAGCGTGTAAAATAACTAATGTTTAAATGGAATGGGATCGGTCATAAAGCAAGGACAACGGATGATAAGATCTTCTGGCCTGGAGTGGCGAAAGAGAAACAGCTACACGAATTCTGACAGATCACAAGCAAGATGGTCTGATGACATTAAACGAGTGGCAGGAGGTCAATGGCGCAGAGCGGCGAGGGATAGAGTTGTGGAAGTCGGGAAGGGAGGCTTATGTAGTATTATAATCTATATTACTTTTCCACGCCAGCGGACTCGCAGTACCGAAATCACGATCGTAGAAACTTACTTTATTGGCTCTGATGTGAATTTTCATGGACAACAAAATCAAGATTTTTGTTTCTCTAATATAATGAATGTTTTGTGCAAATGTGATATAATATTGTTTATTTGATTATTAAATTTCATATAAAATATTCAAAAAATCGTTTTTCAATTACATTAGTAATATGTATTCAAGTTTATATTTCACAGCGAGTTTGCTTGGATTGAAACATTGTTTTATAGATATAGACACACATTTTTGCATCCATACACATGGCATTTAATCCAATAAATAATTGAATTGTTATTGAACTTTAATTGTATTTGTTGAATATATATTGGGTTTATTTATGTACTCGAATTTAGCAATAGCGAAGCGTTGCCGGGTCAGCTAGTACCAAATAAAGAAAAACTTATGATATACGAAGCGGGTGTTAAAAGCCGACTGACATTTATGATTCCCTTCTGGGATACAGGAAACCAATAGGACATCTCCAGACTCCAAAGACAACAAAATAAAATAATAAAATTAGCTTATAACATTAACTATCTTACCCCAACCATACAAGTATACAGACAAACAAAACAAATGGACATATCAGACCTGACCAAATTTGAGACCTTAAAAATTGTACACAGAGTGACCATGGAAGAGACAACAGACAGCACCTACAAATTAACTAAAAATTCAGACGTACACAGACACTGGACCAGGAACTGTGACAGATATCACTTACCGAATGCACGAACTAAGGCAGGACAATCAAGGATATTGAACAATGGACTGAAACTTTACAATGAACTACCAAATGACACAATGAGTCTCACTAGAAATCAATCAAAAATATACCTGAAACATTATATAATTACAAGTAAGATCTAAAAATGCATCCATATAACCCAATTGTTTTTTTTAAAATAAATTAAACAAAAAAAATATGAACGATGACTCTCATAGTAAAAACAAAAAGAAACAAACAAACAATAAAGGCAGAGATAATGGACCGCCACACTACTCTATCCTGACACACCTCTCTAGATTCCTCCACGATATAAAACAACGAGTCATATACGCACGTCGATTTTTCTGACTTCTAACATGGCCGACCTTTAAAATTGGATTAATTTGGTCATGCTGTTTTCTCGATTTTCCTCAACTCTGTATTCATTCACATCGTTAACGGAGTTTTTCTTAACCATTCGTTTATCTTAATTTCAAACTTAACTCTAGTTCAAATTTCAATTTGGCATAGTTTTAAAATTGTGAGAACTGAAAATATAACACTGGTCGCTATTACCGCCATCTATGCTCAAAATCATTTATAAACATGTCGCTACTGATTATATTATTATTTTCTTTCAAAATTGATATTTTATTTATTTTATAATACTATCAGAGTGTCATCTAGTGTCTAAATATAACACGTGTCACGTGTATATTTAAAAAAAAATCTGTTTTGATCGTCCATCTTATATTCTTATAGTTATTTTCATTTTAATTCATAGATGTCACTAGTAATGTGGGTGGTTCAGAATATTAATGGATCGAGTCCATCGATCCTGATTCTGAGATAATTAGACCTAAAGTTGAAAGACTTTTGTAAAATCCAGGGAGCTTTTCACTGCAAACACTTAATTTATTTTGATAGTACATGAATCAATTTAAATAAATAGACAAAAAATAATATACACAAAGGCTTTATTAATATTAAAAGTACAAATAAAAGAAAATAAAATGGGCATGATTCACTATTATTCTGAAATTTTTCCTTACGCAAATGAAACACATTTAAAAAAAAAATCAAAATAGAGCAACTATAAAATACAACATTAATCGTAAATAACTTCATCGTTTTAAAAAACCTTCCTCACTTTGGTCATGGTCACTTGGTTCTGACTTCCCGGGTTTCATTTGTCACTGAGTTTAGACTTGTTTTCTTCAAACACCTCTATAAACGCCCAACACTAATTTGTGAAGTCTCATGCACTGGACAAACTAAAGTCTTCACCTGAACTCATTTTTAGCAATCAACAGTCACAATAATATACCTCTGATGGTGAACGAGCTGTTAAATTGGCCATGAAATCTGTTTTATCTACCTGTAGAAACATTAAACTCCAAATTTATAAAATTTGGACTTGATCCATTAATATTCTGACCCACCCATATGTATTTTAAAAATGTACATATTAATTATTTTAGATTGTTTGGCTCTTAGTGTTCTATAATATCTGTAAATCCATACTATGAACAATTTACAAAGACCGCAAATAATTATCGATTTATTTATTCTTTTGTTTTTCGGACTTGTGAAAACATTTTATTTTATCTCATTATCATCAGCCGTCTGTTATCCACAGCTGAATGTAGGCCTCTCCCAAAGGACGCCACTGCCCCCTATCCATTGCCGCTCCCATCCATCTATGTCCAGCAATCCTCTTCAGATCATCGGTCCATCGGGCAGGGGGACGTCCAACTCTGCGGAATCCTGTACGCGGTAGCCCATCGCCACTTTAGCCCGCCCATCCTCCGAGCCACCTCAGTCACCTTGGTTTGTTGACGAATAAATTCGTTTCTAAATCTGTCCCTCAAGGTTATTCCAAGCATGGCTCTTTCCATGGCGCGTTGGGCGCCCTTGAATCTGTAGAAGTCCTTTCGTCAGTGTCCACGTCTCGGTTCCGGACGCCATGACTGGCAAGACGCACTACTTGAAGACTTAAGTCTTGAGGCATTGTGGTATTTTAGAGGTGAGAACATGACTGGTTCATTCTTCTCGCCTTGCAGGGTATTCCTAGCATTCGTCGCCAGCACCACATCTCGAAAGCATCAATAAAAAAATATTATAATTAAGGAAATGAACAGTTGATATCACAAGTTTATTTTTAAAAATCCGTTGTAACATTCATAACAAAATTTTATTAAATACTCGTATGATACATTCTTGTTAACCTATCTAATCTCTTGTTTGAAAGCTCTTGGTTCTAACTATTATATCATACAATATATTCCACGCTGCTTGCTTTGCCGATGTTTTGAAAATAGATTGAAGACCACAATCATAATGGTGAGTTATGATATTGGATAGATAAGCTTATTTCGGAGTGTGTCCTGATATTTTTCTGAGTTCGTTCTTGGAATGTAGAGTTTCAGCTGTCTCGCCATTTTTGGGTGGTCTTCCTTCGCTTTGCTTATCACTCTTTCAGAACGTGCTCTCTCCATTAACGTCTCCATTAACGTTTCTCCTCATTGTCTCCTCAGGCTTGCCCATCGTACACCATCTTCGACATCGTAAATCTTCATTGTTTCGGAGTTTTTCACTCTGTCTCGGAGTTTTGTTTCCGCAGTGGATGGGAGAGTCCTTATTCCTGTAGTTCTTAGAAGACTTATTGTTCTAATGGAGTCAGCACTCGTCTCACATAAATTAAAAATCAGTCGGCTTGTCAGGGAGCGATAAACATGCAACCACGAAAGACCTGTCCCCGATATTAGTGTAGATTGTTGAGGAATTTGCTGATCGGAGCGTGGATTGTCTGGTATTAGGGCTATCAAGAGTGCTTTCAAAACAATCCAGCATAGTTTATATTAGACGGAATATGGCCTATTTGTGTTCACGTCTCGTGGTGTTTTCTTTGACTCACATTTAATGGATTATTTCAGAATGTTTTAGACTGCAAAAAATACTAATAAACGACTACCCCCGATTGTTTAGCATTACTTGCATTTTCTTCGACCGAAGTATTTGTCGTCTTCTGATTATACCACTTGACTAAGTTTTGGTGTTTCGAGAGATAATTTATGGCGACTTCTTTTGTTTATTGTGGGTTGTATCCATGACTCAAGATCCTGCTCTGCCGAACATTATAAATCTGCGCCTTCTATTGTTTTCCATCAGTCTGTCGGCTCTTTTTGCTCTCGGGACAGTCGTAGCTGGGGTGGCCGATGGCATTCTGCTGGCTGTCCACGGGTGGTGGACAGGGGGAGTAGTGAGGCCAGGTGTTGATCTCGTTGTACAGCGCTTGGCCCGGACATTCCGTTGGTCTGGTCTGCCTGTGTCCCAGGAGGATGTAGTCCGGTGAGATGTAGCCCTCGTCCACTCCCATGGCTATGAGATCCTTTGCTGCTTGGAGCTGCTCTTTTGGAGGTAGACTCACTGTGAACAAATTGAAAGGAACATATTAATATATTAGTTAAGAATTAATTGTATCTCAATAATGACGAAGATGTAAATTATTTGGAAACAGAATATGGTGGTCGAGGCGTTTACAGGACTTATGACCTGTCATTGGTTGGGTTAAGCGATCGCTTTATGTAATACAACATTCCCCATTCGAATGATTAACCCGTAATGGGTAAAATCCAGTATTTGTCTACAAGTATTTGTAACTAACTAACCATCACGCCGTCTCCCCAAAAGGGTAGGCAGAAAGAATGGACTGTCACACTTTTACTGATGCGGCACTCCACCCTTCTCTTTTCGCTCCGCGGGAGACGCGGTGTGATGGGTTGCGAACCTCATCGCCACCAATAGGCATCTCCCGCGCACACTTCGATCGTCCAACACCCACAAAATAAATCTAAAACAAATAATATAAAATACAATGATATAAAATAAAATAACAAAATAAAAATAATTTAACAAATAATGTTCTTTTTAAATGGTGCACATATTGTCTATTTAATTTATGTTCAACGAATCCACCGTTTTTTAAATTTAGCACATAATGTAATAACACATAATGTTTTTTTCGATGTTGCACATGTTGACATGGACGATCCGGACTTTTGTGTTTATTTAATTTATGTTACACGTAGGTAACCACCGTTTTTTAAATTAGCTGTAATTAGTATTTGTATACATTAAGAAAAAACAAAATGATGACAAAATGAAAAAACAAATTAGAAGCGTATTTGTCTTCTGAACGAACTTTTACTAATACGGAAGACGTTGATCTTCGAAGTGATTATGTTCATCAAACTGATTGCTATTCTCACTGGCATCACCTGAGGCAACTTGGTTCTGGTGGCTAACAGATAAAACAATTTATGCTGTCAATGTCAGATCAATGGTAAGTTGGTTAGTTAGTCAGTTAGTTCTTTGTGTCCTTACCTTGCCAGTCTCCAAGGATACAGATGCCAATGCTCCTGTTGTTGTAGCTCACCGCGTGGGCCCCCATCCTGTTCCATCCTCGGGATTCGTAGATTCTTCCGTCTCCTCCGGCCAAGAAACTGTAAAAAAAAAGTTTTCATTGATACTCCACAAACGCCATTTGGCGTAAAACAGTTATACAGAAAATATTACAGGACTTATGACATGTTATTGGTTGGGTTAAGCGATCGCTTTATGTTAACAACATTCCCCATTCCACCCTTCTTATTCTTATCCCCATTCTGACATTCTGATATGTTTGTCTAGCAATGTATGATACCTTTTATTACGAACTTATTTTACTTATTATTTATTTAAGAGTATTTTAATTTTAGTCGTTGTTTCTAAATTCATTAACCCTTACCACTCCTTTGTCGAATGCCAGCCTACATCGCTATATGTAGTTGTCGGCTGGCGGCCGACAAGATAAGACTTGCGCGCGCGGTGTATTTTCCCGCGCAAAACTTGACTTTCTTGTGATTATTCGTTAAAAAAAACATTTAATTTCACGTTTTAATAAGACTTTGCCTATTTTCCGTTTTTATTGTGTCAAGACGTGTGCATGTCTTGCACTTCTCTGAATTTTTCAACACGTTTCGAAGGCTGTACACCTTCATTATCGGGATAACGATATAAACTTGTTAATAGTGGTAATAACGACGGGTTTTCAATGCACTTGAGGTTTGCAGGAAGATTGTTCCAGGCTGAAGTACCGGCTACCCCAAAGGCACAGTCGCCAATGTTTGTTCAAGGACAGCGTTTCGGTCTCATGCAAGCAAGTCTTATCTTGTCGGCCGCCAGCCGACAACTACATATAGCGATGTCGGCTGGTATTCGACAAAGGAGTGGTAAGGGTTAATCATTTGTTACCTGTATCCACCGTCGTTCCATCCTCTCTGGTCCATGTGCATGTCTTGCACTTCTTTGACTGCGATTATGCACTCTTCGGGGCTGTTGCACGCCGGTGGGATGTAGGAGTGGTGGATGATGACGTGACTGACTGGGTTGATCATGGGATCTATGGCCTTGGGCGGCCGGCCGCCCCACTCCTCGCGGGACACTATGGTAGGGCGGGACGATGTGATCTCTTCTAGAACCAACGATTAAAGAAAACGTTATTGAAGTGTTACACGTTAATAATAGAAATTGTACCAAGAAGATTAGGCCTAGGTTGGACTGTTTATTGAAAATTATAATTTATTTTAGAAAAAAAAAAACTTTCACTATAATGAAATTAAAAATATATATTATTTACATTATATAATATATTTTTACAAAAATATGGGCGAGTGGAGAGGGATTTTGAAAGAAGGGTTGGGGGAGGCTACAATGCTACAAAGTGAATGGTGCACTTAATGTTTAAAACCTATCCAAAAAAGTTAAAATGGCAGCGCACAATGGTGTTATTGTACCGACCCTTATGTATGGAACTCATCTACTTGCTCCAAATTTTCACCATTCACGCTAATGTTGCAGACTGTCATGATTTATTATTTTTCAAAAATCATTACCTTGGACTTATTCGCATTCATCATCAGATCATTTCGCATGCATACCTCATACATACTATTCACCAGGACTTGTAGTTCATGCTCGTTGTCTGCAAGTAGGACAGCGTCAGTTTACTGACACTCCGCTCATTTTGGCACCTGCATCCAACCCTTTCGGCTAATTAATGCTGTGCTATTATTACAGCTTACTGACACTCATTGGCGGTACTCCCATAGAAGCCCAGAAGCCCGGCTTGCGTAAGAAATTTAGAATCAAAACTTACTTCTTCTGGCTTACAGAGATTCAGCTCTTGTGGCTATTCCCTCTTACGTCTGATGGGAACATTGTTGGAAGGTGATTTGGTGGGTTTTTGGTTTATGCCGGGGCACGATTTCTTAGATTTAGGGATTTTGATTAAAAATTCCTTACGCATGCCTTCTACATTCTGGGCTTCTACGGTAGTACCGCCACTGCTGACACTCCGCTCATTTTGGCACCTGCATCCAACCCTTTCAGCTCTTTCATACACTTGTCCATATATAGATTAAATAACCACGGGGACATTACGCAACCCTGTCTGACACCTTTCCAGGAAATCCACACTTCGCTCGGCGAACTCCTCGGCAATAGGAAGATTAGTTGAGCCGAAGCGTTGCCCCATTACAAATTTCGGGGATCGAGCGTTCGCAGTAGCCGGTCCATCAGCTTGGAACAATCTCCCTTCACACCTTAGATGCATAAATGATCCGACAGATGTCAGATCTAAACTGAAAACCCATCTTTTTCATATTTCATACCCATTTAAAAATTTATACTTTGTTCCACTATACTTTTTAACCGATCGCGAAAATTTTGATTTTTAGATTTAAAACGCGCCCTTGAGGTGATTACATCACAAAAAAATAAAAGTTAGCATATTATTATTATTATTATTATTATTATTTAACATTTGAAGAATTGCGAATACGGGTCAATATTTAAAACATGTGTTTGGTATAATTGAATGTCGGCATTCATGCGCTAGGGAACCCGGTTATGCAGTCAGTTTATAAGTCACTTTAATAACATTAGTATGGAAATCGCAATTATTCATTATATTACCTGTCGTATAATCGCATACATTTAGTTGTATCAAAATTGCTTATGAATTGTATATGAGTAATTCTATATAATTTCTATGTATCATCACACCTTCACACCTTCACACCTTCATCCCAACCCTAATGTATGGAAGCGAAGCATGGAACTGGCAGAAGAAGGATGAGAGCAGAATATATGCGGTAGAGATGAGGTCCCTAAGACGTATGTGTGGTAGAACGATATACGACAGAATCTCAAATGCTGATTTAAGAAAGGAATGTAGAGCTTGGACTTGGATCTTCTGCCTTACAGAGGCTCAGCTCATGTGGCTATTCCTCGGAAGAAGGTATTATGAACAAAATTATGAAAGGCTCGCTTCGTTGGTTCGGACATATGGAGCGCATGGATGGAGAAAGAATGGTTAAGAAAGTATACGTTAATGATGTAAATGGAGTACGGAGTCGAGGCAGACCGAGGAACCTGTCGTATATCGTTCTACTACACATACGGCTTAGGGACCTCATCTCTACCGCATTTATTCTGCTTTCATCCTTCTTCTGCCAGTTCCATGCTTCGCTTCCATACATTAGGGAAGGGACCAGAACTCCATTGTGAACGGCCGTTTTCCAGTTTTTATGTAAAAAAATAACCTCAAAGAAAAACCGGCGAATCGCCGGCTTAGTGAATCAGCGACGATGTGAACTTGGCCGGCGGTTCGCCGGCTTTGTGTTGCAATGGGTTAAAAGTGCAAGAAAAGAGAGGTGACGATGAAGAAGATTAACGCAAGAGTACTCTATTGCATAGCCATATATGCAATATTACTCGTGCATGCTTCTATGATCACGCCACGGGTAATCAAGATCCCAGATAATCATTTCGAGTGTTGTTATATAGTAAATTGCTACTAAATCACTTTATTGATCAGTCATTTCCATCTCGAATTATTATTGAGTAGGCACTCGTATTTGTCACGTGTAAATATTCAAGTTTAATAATAGTAAGAAGTTTCTGGCATATTGGTGTGAACTATTAAATCCTAGTTGAAATCTGTGAAATATTCACGGAAGTAAACAAAATTCTACATAAAATTATCACAGCTTAATTGTTTGTTTTGTGTCATACAACAATAATCAGAACAAGATTCGAAATAATCCAGTTAGCATCACTATACTCCCTCTTCTACAAAATACAAAATTACATAATTACATGTGGTCCTTGGAACCAATTCTTTACAGCTTCGAAGAGATGGGCATCTCATAACCCATTTCTTTAAATTAATCAGGGGATATTTCGAGAACTCGGCCGTGCTAGAGGGTGTTGGTCTTTTTGTCCTTGATAGATTTCTCCGACAGCGACAGCGACAGCACAGATTGTTTTACCAACCGGTCACCAGAACCAATCTGCCTCTGGTGACACCGGTGGGAAGAGCAATTAGTTTGCTGACCGCGATCTCCTCGGAGATCGACGTCTTTTATATTAGTGAAGGTACGTTCAGGGGACAAATACTCTTGACTTTAGAAAGTATCTTGTCTTCCTAATGTCGAACCATCTCTAATGCGTTCCTGGTACTTTGTTGTATTTTTATAATATTTTACCTGTACTTAATAGATGCCTTAAACATTTTCCTGTTTTTAATGTCTTTTGAGTTAATAAACTGATTTGATTTGATTTGAAAAAGTATACAGACAAACAAAACAAATGGACATATCAGACCTGACCAAATTTGAGACCTTGAAAATTGTACACAGAGTGACCATGGAAGAGACAACAGACAGCAGCTACAAATTAACTAAAAATTCAGACGTACACAGACACTGGACCAGGAATTGTGACAGATATCACTTACCGAATGCACGAACAAGGACAATCAAGGATATTGAACAATGGACTGAAACTTTACAATGAACTACCAAAAGACAACAAGAGTCTCACTACAAATCAATTTAAAATATACCTAAAACATTATATAATTACAAGTAAGATCTAAAAATGTATCCATATAACTTAATTGAGTTTAAAAAAAAATATATATATTAAACAAAAAAAAAGAAGCGCTGTAAAAATAAATTAAGGAAAATTCGAAAAATAAAATAAAGCTAACCAATTTGTTTTATTAATAAGTAAATAAACCCATATTAAAGTAGAACAACATTGGACGAAAAAAATTACTCGGGCGTAAATGTGTTAACGGCGTTAAATGGCGTATGAATTTATAGTTTATCATTGTTATATTTACTGAATTTGCCGTGTCACTATGATAGTTTTGATAATATGGAACAAATTAACAAAAAAATAACACAAGAGAAATTTATTCTTATTTTTAACTAAATAACTTACTAAACATCACGCCGTCTCCCCGAAGAGGTAAGCAGAAAGAATTGACTGCCACACTTTTCTTTCCTAACATATTTCTCTCGTTTCCTCAACATTCATACATCGCATCGTGTCAAGCACGCGCGTCGATTTCTATGACTCCTCACATGGCCGACATTCAATATTTAATTTATTTTATCGTTAGCTAGAATGGCAGTGCACAATGGTGTTCTTCTACCGACCCTTATGTATGGAAGCGAAGCATGGAACTGGCAAAAGAAGGATGAAAGTAGAATAAATGCAGTAGAAATGAGATCTCTTAGACGAATTTGTGGCTGGTGATGCCGGTGGGGAGAGCAATCAAACTGCTGAACATGATCGCTTCGGAGATCGATGTCTTTCATATTCGTAAAAGTACATTCAGAAGACAAATACTCTTGACTTTGGAGAGTATCTTGTATTCCTAATGTCGAACCATCTCTCATGCGTTCCTGGTATTATATATTTATTATGTTTTACCTGTTCTCAATAGATGCCTTAAACTATAAAAAATGTTTGTAATGTCTTTTGAGAAAATAAACTGATTTGATTTGATTTTTGATACTCTGTGTATGATAGAGTGTCGAATGAAAATATAAGAAGTGAATGCGGTGCGAATGATGGTGTTACGAACAAAATAATGAGAGGATTATTAAGATGGTTTGGACATATGGAAAGAATGAATGAAGAAAGTATGGTAAAAAAAATATATGTTAACGATGTAAATGGAACCAGAAATAGAGTGGCACGATCAAATAAATCAAATATTGAATGTCGGCCATGTGAAGAGTCAGAGAAATCGACGCGCGTGCATGACATGATGTATGAATGTTGAGGAACCGAGAGAAATATGTCAGGAAAGAAAAGTGTGGCAGTCCATTATTTCTGCCTTCCCTTTCGGGGAGACGGCGTGATGGTTAGTTAGTTAAGTTAGTTTAGTGAATTGTAACAAACTTACTGTTTTGCACTACATAGGCTGACGCTCCAGCTAGAAGCGTCAAAACACAAAACATTCTGATTTTCATTTTGCTTTTAGCACTTTTTATTTTATGTATTATTAATTATTATATAATCACTTATATTACTATGAACTATTTTATATAATATAGATGTCTTCACTGGACTAAGACCATCGTGGTACTGGTCGTGCGTTATCTGTTTGACGGTATTTATAGCTTAAATATATTTCTTTCATCATGCGAATTTTAGGCCACCTTGGTCCGGTAACTCGTTAATTATAATAACTTTTCCAGTACCGTTTTTTTTTCAAGTTTACACGGGGAAATCTTCTTCTTTTTTATTTATTAAGGACCTTGTCTTGTCATTTCTGCCTCTGGTGACACCGGTGCGAAGAGCAATTAGTCTGCTGAACGCGGTCTCCTCGGAGATCGACGTTTTTGTTAGTGAAAGTATCGACTTTCATGTTAGTGAAAGTACGTTCAGGGGACAAATACTCTTGACTTTGGAAAGTATCTTGTCTTCTTAATGTCGAACCATCACTAATGCGTTCCTGGTATTATGTTGTATATGCATAATATCGTACCTGTATTCAATAGATGCCTTAAACATTTATGCTGTTTGTAATGTCTTTTGAGTAAATAAACTGATTTGATTTGATTTCTCGGAGCCATTTCCTGTGATGTAGATTTCGATCGACTGTCCGTTGGTACTTTATTTGGAGTCCTCACGAGGCGAGATATTCCGTTATTTTCATTTTCATTTATTTATTTTAAATACATCCAAAGAATTTTTTTCCAATACACTAAATATACAAGTTAGAGATAATCAATAATAAGTAATACATAATAAAATAATGAAAAGAGCGAGAAACTTAAGAGCTTAGAGCTTAAGCCCACCAGTTCACCCTCCCTTTCAACTATTTCGATAAGTTCTGCGAGTTCACTCTCTGAGGATGCAATAAGTGTTGTATCATCTGCGTATCTCAACTTATTAACTCTAGTTCCACCAACCGATATGCCGTGCTCCCACCCCTCAAAGTCCCAAAATAATATACTCCGAATGTAAACCCTCGCGTTCGCGGCACTCATTTAATCGAACAGTAAAAATTCTTATGACGGCTCGGTAGGTAGACTCCGTGATGTCTGCCATTTTGTGTCGAATATTTTATTTCAAACTAGCTGACCCGGCAACGCTTCGCTATTGCTATATTAGAGTATATAAATACACCCAATATATATTAAAGAAATACAATTAAAGTTCAATATCAATTATTTTATTGGATAAAATGACATGTGTATAGGTGTAAGAATGTGTGTATCCTAATTCAGTTCATATCTTTAAAACATTTGTTTAATCCAAGCAAACTTGCTGTGAACTTGAATAATACTAATGTGAATTGAACAATTGAAGGCTGGGCATTACCAAGGTGGCAAGTTTACAAAAAGTCTGAAATGAGTTTTTGATGCCAATTGGTCTTAAACATAGCTGTGCAAAAGCGCGTTATGATTTAATAATATAGTGTAGTTAAAACGTTACCCTAAAGATGCCACCCAAAAAAAAGTTAATATTTATCTTTTTCAGCTTTATTTTTAAACCATTTTTGTAACGTCCAGTCTTAATTTTTTCCTTAATATTTTAAGTGAAATTAAAAAAACAAAAATATACTATATCACATTTGCATAAAACATTCATACATATACCATTCAAGGTCATAATAATGCTCTTAGAAATACAATGTTTAGAGAAACAAAACTCTTGATTTTGATGTCCATTAGATGAAGCTAATAATGCACATTCACTTAACCAATGACGAAATTTGTAAATTTGTGTGATGTCTGGAAATATACGAGTACATTGAATCAATTCTCCTTTGGAGTGTGATTCTTCAGAAATCAGTTGATAATTTAAAGCATTCATTCCATACAATGAACTTTCATTGTTGCAGAATTTTACCCATTCCAGAAATATTTAAAATGTTGCATGTAGGTGTTTCAATGTTTTGTATCATCATCATCATGAGCCTATATCCGTTCACTCCTGGGCGTAGGCCTCCTCCATCTGATTCAATGTCTGTCGATCCTGGGCAACACGCATCCAATGTCGTCCCTCCATCGAAGTTGAGGACGTCCTGGGTTTCGGGTTACAGTTCATCTATCATCAGGGCTGCGAGCGGCATGCCATTTTAGCGCTGCCACTCTTCCGATGATGTCCGACACTCCTGTTCTGCCTCTAATAGTGGAATTAAACCAATTAATCCAACCTGTACATACCATTTCAAAATTAGTTCATAAATATAACAATCTGTCTTGCACATATCGAGGTGTGGGATCCATACATGCCAGTATCTTGCGTTGCGTGCCCCATCTCACGACATCTTCCACCTTGGAGATATCGTGGATAGCCGTGTTCCTCACCCTATCTCAATGAGTCTTTCCTGGTATCATCCTTAGCGTCGGCATCTCTGCAAAAATCAAATAATTATATTAAAATGAGCAGTATATTAAAAAAAAAGCACTCGATCATTGTAAGATTGGCGTGGGAACATCAGACCATTTGGAAATGTTATATTACTGGATTTTTCCAACTGAGGCAGCTAATGCTGTGAGTAAGGATATGTTTACCTATCACAGCATTTTTTTTTTCAGAGAAAAACTAAAACAGCTGAAGTAAATCGTCTAATCCAAAAGATATAGGTTATCGTCCGTCTAATTCAAAAGATATAGGTTATCGCCCTGCCAGAACAATTTTACATTACATTATTAAAATAGATTATACCAATTCATAGAATTGTTACTTAGAATTTAACGTTTTTCCATGTAGAGTCATAACATAACCTAAAATACTACGTAAGTAAAACGATACATAATTTCATTTCTATTCGATATAATTTAGAACTAAAACTTTGAAATATGTAATGCGGAAATATAATCTGTATTCATTTCAACGGCAAAATAGAATAAACTGAAGATATATATGAATTAGAAATATAAATATTTTACTTACAAAACACTGCGCTGCGACGCAAATTTCGCAAATCTGACAGATCTGAGATAGGGATGTGCGATCCGCTCACGAGTCGACTCAAAGATTCGAATCTTTTTGGTGAGCGTGTGAGCGATGATCCATAAAAAAAAGAGCGCCAGCTCAATGATCCGCTAGATCAGGGGGGTCGGCAAACTTATTAGCCAAAGAGCCAAATGCGTACTTTACAACGATTTAAAAAAAAATTGAGAGCCAAATATGTTTATTGATTTAGATAACCTTTATTATAATTTTTGCACTTCATTCAATTACGGGTACACTGAATAAAACATTATTTCATACTTCTTCCTGTGATGAAGGCGACCAGCCTTCTCTCCATCTCGTTGGTGGTCATCCTGGTGGTCGACGGCCCTCTGGAGTCTCTTGCATCACGATATTAGGAATTCTTGCTGGATCCATTCTCTCGATGTCTCTGCCTACTCCATCTCACTATGTCTTCAATGTTGCGGGATTTGCGAATTTATTCGTTGGGTATCCTATCTCTAACGGTTCTCCCCACAATAGGTCGCAGTCTGGTTCTGACAGTGTCTGCTCTTGCTTTGATTCCGTATGTTATTATGGGCCTGATGCATGTTTGTTTGTTGTTATTATTATGTTGCAGGATTTGCGAATTTATTCGTTGGGTATCCTATCTCTAACGGTTCTCCCCACAATAGGTCGCAGTCTGGTTCTGACAGTGTCTGCTCTTGCTTTGATTCCGTATGTTATTATGGGCCTGATGCATGTTTGTTTGTTGTTATTCTTAATTTTAGGCACAATTCCAGGTTCTCATCAATAAGACGACTTCGTAGTTTACTCTTGTTAAAATTCCGGTGAATCGTATATTATTGCAAAAGAGTCGACTATTTTTAAGGGATCTGAGCTGAATGGTTCCGCTCAGTAAAGTGAGCTGATTCTTCTTGATAATTATCGAGTCGTTTGTCAAAAAAGTTGTTTGTCGTTGTGAATTTTTTTTTTAGCTCATCGACAAAAAATTTATCCTGGTGAATTTTTTTTTTACCGGAATCAACTTTTTTGGTCGAGGAGCAAAAAAAAAAGGTCACTAAAATAATTTCAAACTTTGAACGACTCAAAATGGTGAACCGTGGATCGTTAAAAAGAGTCGGCTCACTTTGCTGAGCGGAACCGTTCAGATCAGATCCCTGAGATGAGTCGTTTTGCCCATCCCTATTAACGTGCGTATATTTTTCAGTTCAAAAGAGCGACTAATTTCATATCTGACCACGCAAAGAGTCAAAAAAGCCACTAATTTGCATCTTATCACGCCAAGCGAATATAGACTCTAAAGATCGATACTCAGGTGATACGAACATGAAGGTCTACACTCGCTCGCACTACGAAAATTTATAAATTTACAAAGTTAATTAGAGCTCGATTAATAACAAAAATATGCCTATGACCACCTATGTCTATCTATTAAGGAAGTGTATCAATTTGAAAACGATCTGCTCAGGAATAACCCCGGAATCAGTCCACACACAGAGCTAAACTGCCTTTTATTTATATAGATACGCTGGGTAAATCAGTTTATTGGCGTAAACTTTAGATGTAAGATAACCTCACAGGAAAAATTCCATAGGGGTTATATTAGGAATTTGTGGAGGCCAATTTATGTCACTTCTCCTGGAGATCAATTTGCCATGGGAAATTTCACGAACTCGTGGCAGAGACGTATTGGACGTGTGTGGCGTTGTTCCGTCCTGTCGGAACCATATTCTTTGGTGATAGCCAGGAAAGTTTTGTAATTCAGGCTCCAAGAAATCGTCTAACGTCTCCACATAATGCTCTGAATTCAAACATTACTTTTTTTTAGACACCTTGTATAAGTAAAGATATTATAACTTAGAATTAATTACACGTATAAAATATAATAACACTATACGAGTGTACATTGTTAACAGTTTAAGTTTATAAAAATCATATCAATAGATCTGGAATCTAAAAAAACGTATTAGAATTATTTTATAAGAAAATACTATCAAACCCTCAAATTATATAAAATAGTTATTGAATAAAACAATGTTTTTAATAAATATAATTTTCCATACATTAAGTTTTATATCACTAATTATTGATTAGAATATACATGTACCTATATAAAATAATGAATGGGTAACCGAGAATGTTTTTAACATTCAGATATAGATAACGACGAAGAAAACAAACGTTGTAGAACTTGTAGACAAATACTTGTAGACAAATAGTAGATTTTACCCATTGCGGGTTAATCATTTTTAAGGATTAATTGTATATCAATAGAGGCGAAAATGTAAATTGTTTTTGGAAACATAATATGGTGGTCGAGGCGTTTACAGGACTTTTCATTTGTCAATGGTTGGGTTAAGCGATCGCTTTATGTTAACAAAATCCCCCTTTCCGCCCTTCTTAAAAAATGTGAAGTGTGTCTCAACATAGTAGCATATATATCTTTAAAAAATTTTGTCAGACGTGGTGGTCGTTAGAAGTGTGGAATGGGGAATGCTGTTAACATAAAGCCATCGCTTAACCCAACCAATGACAGGTCATAAGTCCTGTAAACGCCTTGACCACCATATTCTGTTTCCATAAACAATTTACATCTTCGTTTCTATTGAGATACAATAAATCCTTAAAAATGTGAAAAGTACGCGAAATCGTGGAAGACCAAAGAAAGCATGGCATCACCAGATTAATCATAAAAGGCGACCACATTCGAAGTCGGAAAAATCGACGAGCGTACATGTTACGATATATGAATGTAGAGGCAGCTCGAGAGGTCTGTCGGGACAAAGCAGTAAGGGGGTCTATCCTCTTAGCCAACCCCCCGGAGAAAACGGCGTAATATTTAGTTAATTTTGGTAGGAGAGTGGCGGTCCATTCGCACTGTATACCCCTTAGGAGAAACTACTTGACGGTTAAGGTCCATTTGCACTGGACCGTTATTAGCCGATACCGACACGTCACGTGTTTGCGTTGAGCAAATAATCATTTTGTTTATTTTGATGGTGTCTTGTTACTTTTAATTAATGCCGATTCCGTTCATATTATATTTAAATTCCGAAATAATCGCCTTCTCCACGGCAAATTTAAATGGTAGTAAAAATGGTATTCTGTAAAAAATAATTATATACTGTAGGAAACACATTCTGAAAATATTGATCATTTTTATTAAGTGTCAATTTTATGTAGGTAGGTGCTTTCTTCGGCAACCCCCGACAGCGATTTTATTATAGCATTTGAGATATCGAGTCGGTGAAATTCAAGGCTATTTTTATCGTGACGTGTCGGTATCGGCTGATGACTGTCCGGTGTAAATGGACCTTTAGTCAGTGAGTATTCTCAGTACTGAGCGTCAGAGTATTACAAATTAATCTTTATCTGATGTAATAATTATATGTTTTAACATATGTATTTTTATTATGTTTTTTTTTGCTTACGTACGTACGCCGTAAGATGATAATAATGATGGATTTCATTTATTTAATTGCTATTATTATTTTTATAGTTTAATTCCGATATGGGATTCCTTCGTGCTTAGAGTTCATATTTGGATACATGGATTCTAGGGTCATCGGGGGCCATTGAACAATAAATGATAATCAACTCGGCATCTACTAAAAAAATGGTTCACTTTTGTGAAAATATTTTCATTAATAGTAATTTTATACTATTGTAGCCATTTTTTTGCAATGAATAAAACACTTTTTTTAAAATATTTTGATGTATTTTTCTCAACATATTTCGAAAGTGTTATGCCTTCATCATCGGCATATATGATATAATTAGAATTTATATCGTTCTCTCGATGAACTAACTAACTAACTAACCATCACGCCGTCTTCCCGAAGGGGTAGGCAGAAATAATGGACTGCCACACTTTTCTTTCCTGGCATATTTCTCTCACTTCCTCAACATTCATACGTCGTGTCATGCACGCGCGTCGATTTCTCTGACATCTCACATGGCCGACATTCAATATTTGATTTATTTTATCGCGCCACGTTTTCCTCGGTCTTCCTCTATTTCTGGTTCCATTTACACCGTTAACATATATATTTTTTTACCATTCATTCTTTCCATATGTCCAAACCATCTTAATGATCCTTTCATTATTTTGTATATAACACCATCATTCGTACCGCATTCACTTCTTATATTTTCATTCGACACTCTATCATACACACACAGAGTATCGACACATTCGTCTAAGAGATCTCATTTCTACTGCATTTCTCTCGACTTTACACTCTCAACAACCGAAATGGAGAATAGTAAAAAAAACTGTGGTTTAATTAATAAATATTCATTATTATAAAATTCCAATGTTGGCGCCTTAAGTTGTCTAAAAAAACTGTCTTCTCTGATCTCAATCTAAATATTGATCTGCAGCAAGGCGACGCATCTCCTCTTCCACTCCGCTCGGTCCTCGGCAACTGTCTTCAACTCCGCATAAGAGATATTATTTTACCTTTATAGATTGTAAAGCCTCTAGCGTTTCTAATTAGGACCCCATTATTTATTATTACATAAAAAATAAATAAATTATTTTTCGGTTATATTTCTTTTGGTATTCCGATACCCTATCCGGTTACGGTTTAATTATTATTATTATTTTATTGAATCGCTCTTCTCTCTGAAAACAGCGCAAACCAAATCGATGTATAATGGGTATAGCTATTATATTGATTCTTATGACATGTGATATTGTCACGTGAATTCTAAACTAGACCAAAGACAGTGTGATAATCACACTGGTATCTTCGGGAATCGAATCCAGGGCCTTCGGTGTGTCACTCGTAGCACTTGCCGCTCAAAGTCAAAGGTGCGTCACCGCATAAAAAACTTCTAGGAATCGAAATACCATGTAACTGATTTTACTGTCATATATATTATACTCGTATATACATACGAGTATGTGTAGTCCAACAGGGGATTCCTTTTTGCGTTATTGTGCTTTCTCTTCTCCGTGCTCTACTAATTAATCAGCCAAAGGTTCAACCAATCAATCGTGACGGTCGAATTACAAAACATTCGTAGAATTCGTTCAGAATACGATGATAACTGGCGTATGTGTGAGTAAAGGCGCGCAGAAAGGTCTCTGATTGGTTAAGTAGAACATTTGGGCAGTACGCTACTAGCCTTGGAGCGGAGCGCACGCGAACTGCTCCTCAGATACACGGCGATTTGAAAAATATTCGTTTTATGTGACCAAATAGTTTTCAATTTTATTAATTAATCCCAAATAGGAAATGGAAAGCCGCTTTCGGGTCAAGCAAAGGAGATTGTTTTAAATGTTCACAAATATCTAAATGAATTATATAAATTACTAAATAGTAATTAATTCGAATGAAAACATCAGTTTTCTTGATTCATTATATTTTATGGGAAAGACATGTTTCGATCGATCTCTCTGTAGTGAACGGAGTCTACCCTTTTAATGATCATTTGACTTAATTATTGTTTCTCGAACCATTATATAAAACTCAATATCAAATATTTTCTTCTTCTTCTTCTTCTTTTAATAGATCTGACGATCTGTGACACAGAAATCATATCTCGTCGGATGATGAGATCCAGCTGTCCCTCCATCTCTTAGGCGGTCTTCCAGGTGGGCGGTGTCCGGAGGGGATTTCATAAGCGGCTGTATATGCGAGTCTGTCACCATCCATTCGGGCTACATGGTCCCTCCAGTATCTTCTTCTGGATCTACTCCACTGAACGATATCCTCTATTTCGCAGGTTTTTCTTATGTCTGCGTTGCGGACACGATCTCGGAGGGTTTTTCCAGTAATTGATCTTAGGACCTTCATCTCCGATGTTCTTAGTAGTCCCTTGGTTCGCACAGTGTCAGCCCGCGTCTATCAAATATTTTATATCGAAAAAACCTACAATTTCTTTCTCTTTCTATCATCTTTTGGTATTAAAAACTAACTTACTAACAATCAAGCCGTTTCTTAGAAATTACCGTTATCAAGTTCTTCAAATTTGTTAGTATACATTCCCTATTCGAGTCCAACAACATAGACCTGAACCTCCGAAAACAACTTATAAAATCATTGTTGTGGAGTGTTTTACTGTACGGCTGCGAGACTTGGTGCCTGGGCGAAAGAGAGCGCAAAAGGCTGGAAGCATTTGAGATGTGGACCTATCGACGAATTGCCCATGTTTCATGGAGGGACCACATTACAAATGAAGAGGTTCTCAGCAGAGTTGAAGAGAGTAGGCACATGTTGAACACCATGAAGAAAGAATGGTAAAATAGTATATGTTAACGATGTAAATGGAACAAGAAATAGAGAAAGACCGAGGAAAACGTGGCACGATCAAATAAATCAAACATTGAATGTCGGCCACGTGAGGAGTCAGAGAAATCGACATGACATGATCGAGAGAAATATGACAGGAAAGAAAAGTGTGGCAGTCCATTGTTTCTGCCTTTCCCTTCTGGGAGACGGCGTGATGGTTAGTTAGTTAGTTAGTTTATGTTATGATTTTTCCTGCATTGTATATTTATATTGAATACGTATTTCAATACTAGTGTTGAATTTGTACTAAATAATTGTTTGATTCTGAGAATATTTATTGAACACGCCTTGTTGCTTATTCTAGGCATTTTTACAATTCTTAGAAATCACCTACGTATGAGAATGTTTACAATATTATTGTATATTATCACTGATATGATTTATTTTGTATATAGTTAGCGTAACATGAAAACCTAACAAAAAAATTGTTGGCACTCAGCACTCAAAATAAAAAGATGCTAAAAGAGTTGGATGCAGGTGCCAAAATGAGCGGAGTGTCAGTAAGCTGTCTGTTGTATGCGGATGACGGTGTTCTACTTGAAGACAACGAGCATAAACTACAATCTTGTTGAATAGAATATATGAGGTATGCATGCGAAATGATCTGATGATGAATGTGAATAAGTCCAAGGTAATGATTTTTGAAAAAGAAGAAATCATGACAGTCTGTAACATTAGCGTGAATGGTGAAATTTTGGAGCATTTAAATAAGTTCGTGTATTTGGGTAGTATGTTAACAAAAGATGGGCGAGTGGAGAGGGATATTGAAAGAAGGGTTGGGGCAGGCAACAGAGTGAATGGTGCACTTCAAGTTGTCATCGCAAACAAAAACCTGTCCAAAAAAGCTAAAATGACCCTGCACAATTATATGTAAATGGAACTAGAAATAGAGGAAGACCGAGGAAAACGTGGCACGATAAAATAAATCAAATATTGAATGTCGGACACGTGAGGAGTCAGTGAAATCGACGCGCGTGCATGTCACTATGTATGAATGTTGAGGAAGCGAAAGAAATATGTCAGGAAAGAAAAGTGTGGCAGTCCATTCTTTCTGTCTATACCTTCGGGGAGACGGCGTGATGGTTAGTTAGTTAGTGTTTATTTTTGACTTTCGTATGAAGCACTTCATTTGTGGTGTGGCATTATTGAAAATAAATTTAAAACACTTTACTTTGTTTTTACAACACCTTATTTTTGTCAAGCCTACCGGTTTCACTACCGCTGGAGCTTCGTCGGGGTTACAAAATAAATTAAATAAATAACAGAGAAAAACACAATGTATAAACATATAAAATGAGAGGTGAAAGGGTGTGGGCTAATGTATAAGGGCAAATGTGTACGTGATCAAATAGAATGGTAGAATGGTGCATCATGAGCATCATGGAAATGACATTGTAAGCTTTCTATTTTATAATCTAGTGGCATACAAGAGAGTTCAAATTTAAGGGATTATTTCAAATAGGAAACATGCCAATAATTCATTTAATGATTTTTTATTTATTTTTATTTACTTAAAATAGTACGAGTACACGCGTGCATAAACATTTATGTTCCAATAAAAAAACGTTAAAAATAATAATCTACATACATGTTTTTAAGAATGCCAAGATATTTTCCAAAATTCAGATACTTCGGGTATTGTATAATTCCCTGGTAAGAAGTCGGCTGGAATATAGTTCCATTATTTGGTCACCGCATGGGATCTGATATTCTCTGATGGTGGAGCGAGTGCAGAAAAAATTTCTGCGCTTTCTTTACCTCAGGGAGCGCGGTTATTACCAGTGTCTCTTTCCGACTGAATTCTTGCTAGGTATGTTAAGCTTCTAATCATTGGAGAGAAGGAGGAATATCCTCCACTTGGGAGTTCACTTCTTTAAGCTGATTGGCGGCCATATACGAGTACATAACTCAGATGTCCTGAGTGTTGTAGGTCTATTTGTCTCTGATAATTACCTTCGTCAAAGACAGCACATATTGTTTTATTTGCCGCGCTGCAGAACCAACCTGCCAATGGTTATGCCTGTGGGTAGGGCAATTTTATTGCTTAATCGGGTCGCCTCGGAGGTGGACATATTTCGTAATAGTGTGAGTTGCCTCAGGGATGCAATATCAATGTTCTAATTCTTTCTAATTCTTAATCTTAATGGTTTTTTATGCTTCTCTTATAAATTCTGAATCGATCTGGAATTTTATGTCTGTAATGTTTGTGATTTTTATTCAAATAAATGAATAAATGAATGAAAACATGTTATAAGGTTACAATTTGGTTACATATTTACTTAATTTATTATGTTTACTTATCTCTACCTGAGGGAATATGAAAGCTATCTGTGTCTATATCCCTCGGCATTTCTTTTGGGAATGCTTGGGACCAACTCTCTGCAGCTTCGAAGAGACGGGCATCTCGAAACCCATTTCTTTAGATTACTCAGGGGATATTTCGAAAACTCGGCCGTGCTGGAGGGTTTTCGGCTTTTTGTCCCTGATAGATATCTCCAATAGCATATATTGTTTTACCTACCGGCCGCCTAAACCAACCTACCTCTGGTGACACCGGTGGGAAGAGCAATTTATCTGTTGAACGCAGTCTCTTCGGAGATCGACGTCTTTTATATTAGTTAAAGTACGTTCAGGCAAATACTCTTGATTTTGGAGAGTATCTTGTCTTCCTAATGTCGAACCATCCCTCATGCGTTTCTTGTAGTATACCATATACAATATATTATTTTACTTGTTCTCAATATATGCATTAAACTTTAATTTTGTAATGTCTATTGATGAAATAAACTGATTTTTTCTTCCTCTATTAGATATATAATATGTGTAAGAATATTGAAATATTTGGTTTCACTATTCTGGGAGAGGGGCGATGCAAATGTTTTTTCTTGTAAAGGAGGCGGTGGTCATGAAAAGGTTGAGAACCTGTGACCTTACCTAACCTGACTTAACCATATGAGGCGTATTATTCTCTACGCTGTCATCAGACAATCTCCACGACGGATCGGCATTCACAATACAAAGTGGTTTCCCTCTTATTATATCATTATCTCAAGTACGTAATAATCTTTGAATATAATGACTGCGCTACAATGTTGACTTAATCTTGTGACTCCTCTACATTCATACACCTTTTTTAAGAAGCGAAGAACATAGGAGGATTCCCACGATGGTTCTGATGCGCCACAGCGTGCGGGATTCTGGTGGGATCCATCCTCTGCACGTGCGCATTCAAGTATCTTCTGCGTTGTCTGCCCCATCTCACGACATCCTCCACCTTGCAGATCTCGCGGATAGCCGTGTTCCTCACCCTATCTGTATTTGCTCTGGTCTCAATGCTATATGTCAGTATAGGCCTTACGCAGGTTTTATATATTCTGACCTTAATGTCAGTACTCATATACTTGTTTTCCATATGATATCCTTGAGGCAACCTGTTACCGCCGAACGTTTTTATTATATACTCGTAATATAGTTTGGGAACCACTGGTCAGCCTGCCGTCCGTGGCGGGTAGTCCCCGTGAATTTGGTCATAAATAATTAAGTGAGATTGCCGACGGCTTTATCCGGCATATTGTGTTATTTTATCACTGTATTACGAGCTTACCGAAGCAGGGGTGGCACAAGACAGGTTCTGCAATTTCCAAATACAACCTGGATTCCCAAGAAAGGTCCGGACCTTTTCTTTCGCTAGTTTCAATCCTAGGGATTAGTTTGCAGCAAACTGTTACATTTTTACAGCGACAGCACAGATTGTTTTAACTACCGGCCACCTGAACCAATCTGCCTCTGGTGACACCGGTGGGAAGAGCAATCAGTCTGCTGAACGCGGTTTCCTCTGAGATCGACGTCTTTCATATTAGTGAAGGTACGTTCAGGAGACAAATACTCTTGACTTTAGAAAGTATGTATCTTGTCTTCCTAATGTCGAACCATCTCGAATGCGCTCCTGGTACTATGTTGTATTTTTATAATATTTTACCTGTACTCAATAGATGCCTTAAACATTTTGCTGTTTGTAATGTCTTTTGAGAATAAACTGATTCGATTTGATTTTTGCTGGTTCTTGGGATACCACTTGGACCTTTTTTAATAGATAGTATCGCTTATGTATAGTTTATCAGTTTTAGTTTATTTATTCACTCAAAAGATATTACATACATAATTACAGTTTAAAGCATCTATTTGAGAAAGGGTAAAGAATCAGGAACGCATGAGAGATGGTTCAACTTTAGGAAGACAAGATACTCTCTAAAGTTAAGAGTATTTTTCTTCTGAACGTACTTTCACTAATATGAAAGACGTCGATCTCCGAGGTAATCTTGTTCAGCAGATTGATTGCTCTTCCCACCGGTATTTTTAGAGGCAGGTTGGTTCTTGCGGCCGGAGCTGGCAAAAGAAGGATGAAAGTAGGATAAATGCCGTAGAAATGAGATCACTGAGAAGAATGTGCTGGAAAACTAAGGAACAAATAAAAGGTATGTAGATGATCATAAGTAAATTTAAAAAAGTCCCTGAGATGTTTTGTACATTTGAAACGAATGGACCAGAGAAAAATGGTTAAATTGTTGTATACAAGCAGTGTGAGTGGAAAGGGAAGCAGTGGAAGACCAAGGAAAACATGGCATAACCAAATTAAACATATATTAGGCGGCAACATTCGAAGTAGGAAAAACCGACGAGCATGCATGTTAATAAGAATGAAAACGTCTGTTTTCTAGAAGCATTATTATCATTCATTCATTTCTCGGCGCTACATCCCGGTGTGGGACTTGGCCTCCTCCACAACGGTCCTCCACTGACTTCTGTCTCTGGCCATCTCTCTCCGTTCTCCAGCTCCTTCCATTTTCTCCCAATCTTCTTCCACGCAATCCGCCCATCTTTTCCTCGGTCTGCCTCTTGGTCTCTTTTCGCGGGGCACCCATCTGGATATAATTTGTGTATTATTATAAACTGTTAAATTAAAAAACGTTGTTTTATGTATCACAATTGAATTATTATTTTTCGCGACAGCTGTTTCGTCAACCTATGTTAACATCCACAGGTGTTACAATAATCTAGGTACTCCTGGCGAGGTCGTCCTCTGCCAATCGATCCCTCGATAATTCCCTCCAATACATTATGCAGGAAACATTCGTGTCGCAACACATGACCAATCCATCTCGCGCGCCTCTCCGCTATGGTGTTCAAGCCAGTGGCGGTACTCCCATAGAAGCCCAGAAGCCCGGCTTGCGTAAGAAATTTTGAATCAAAACCCCCAAATCTAAGTAATCATGCCCCCGCATAAACCAATAACCCACCAAAGCACCTTCCAACAATGTTCCCATCAGTCGTAAGAGGAATAGCCACAAGAGCAGAACCTCTGTAAGCCAGAAGAGGTTTTGATTTAAAATTTCTTACGCAAGCCGGGCTTCTGGGCTTCTATGGGAGTACCGCCCGGTATTAATACGTTAAGTTTATTAAAAAATATGCTTGTTAAAATGTGAAAAAAAATATAATATTATTGTTATTGTTGTTATTAAGACCAGTCTGTCGATGCCAGCGAGCCTGGCGAAACCGGTCGCTGTCGAAATAAAGACAAAATTGGAAGTAGTTAAAAAAACATCGTTTTATTTAATTATTATTTAAAATGAACTTCCATCAAGAGATTTCAGTAAAATCATTTGATTATCTATATTTTTGTATTGAAATAAACTTACACCTCACAGCAATGTTTGATAACCCTGATATATGCAACCTTTATACATATTATATACCTGATTTTTAACATAACATTGCGTTCGTAATACAATATACACAAGCAAATGTATGTATTTATATGCTATATATTGTATATATAGTACGTACTCAGATGAAGGATTCCCCCAACTGTTATGATGCTGCAAATTATAATTTTTTGTTTGAGTAACGTAAACAAATACACCCGAGCTATTTCCTAATCAAATATTTACTCTGTTAACTCAGCGCTTTTTGTCAAACATCATATAAAAAAAGAAAAAAAACGTTTGCAAATTAACACATAGCTTTATAATCGCGCGGTGGCCTTTGAGGACACAACAAATGATTTTTAGTTATTCACGTTTTGACCCGGATTCTGTTGGTCTTTTTGTCCCTGATAGATTTCTCCGACAGCGACAGGGCAGATTGTTTTACCTACCGGCCACCAGAACCAATCTGCCTCTGGTGACACCGGTGGGAAGATAGCATCCTGCGTGAGACATTTTGTTTGGCGGAGTACGTAGTGGGCTATCGGGGAGGATTTTTTTATTTTTTATTCGCATTGATTGCGGGAGGGGTAAAGGACTGAACGATGGTGGATGACTTGGTGGTAAAGGGTCATTATTGATAAGGATGATGGTAATAAGGAATAAGGATAATTGAGAACTTATTATAAATAGCCCAGGACAGAGATATTTTCGCCGCAGTGATCGCCAATGTTGGGGGGACCTGACATGGTACCAGAAGAATTAATTGAAGTATCAGGTCGCCTATTCTTATTGTAGTTTATTTTTCCAGCGTCGGGGGCGATGCGGGCGGGTCACGTGGCGGCGTGCGAGGCGTCCCGACGGCGGGCTGCCGAGGAGGCGGCCGCCGCGGCGCGCGCCTGCCTGTCCGCTTACTGGGCCCGGCACGCGCCCCAGGCGGCCCCCGGCCTGCCCGAGCGGCTGGCGAGCCGCGGGTACTACGAGCAGGCTGCCAGAGATGCCGACGCCCTCGCCACCCAGAGAGAGAAAGAAAGGTAGGATATAATAGAAGCCAGCTCGAATGTGGTTCGGTGATATGGAGTCCCCACGAGGCGAGATACCCGCTCACGTTAGAGAGGGTTCAGAAAATGTATCTCTATAAAAACTGGTCCAAGTTAAAAGCATAAAAATTGGAGAGACATCTCCAGGCGTTGTCTAGCACTGTACGCTAATTGCATAGCCTTTCATATTTTTTGCTTAGTGCTTACACCTAATCTTAATGGATGGCGCTAGTGTAGATTGAACTAAAAAAAAATGTGAAGTGTTTCTCAACATGGTAGCATATATACATCATCCAAAAATTTGTCAGACGTGGTGGTCGTAAGAAGGGCGGAATGGGGAATGTTGTTACCATAAAGCGATCGCTTTACCCAACCAATGATAGGTCATAAGCAGTGGCGGTACTTCCATACAAGCCAAAAAGCTGGGCTTGCCTTAAATAATCTATAATAAAACGACGTTTATTGCGTGTTTGAGCCGTTTACGAATAAAATATAATAATATTTTGAATTTTCGCGCATATTAAAGCGATTTATGATTTATGCATCTAAATGACTCCGCTGACATGCGCAGAAATGACCTAAGTGTATGTTTTGTTCCACTCATACGCGCCGTATTTTATTTCACTCATACGTACCGTAGTGAGATGCCCGCGAAATCGCCTACGTCCACATGTTTTATTTCATGTTTTCGATGGGCTTCATATTGGGCTTTCAAAATGTAAAAGGGTCCTTGTCACACTTACGTATTTTTGGCTTGTAATCATATAGCTAGGTGCATATATACCAGAAGATATCTACAATTTTTTGTATGGATTTGAAGCCGGGCTTTATCACTCTGAAGTATGTTACTATTCGATGTGTCACGAACTTCATTTCTATTGTCAGAATGTTATCTGTCTTTTACGTTATGTGCAGAAATGTTATGAAAATAACGATTATGTAATTTTGTATGTATTTACCCTAAGCACGCCACTGGTCATAAGTCCTGTAAGCGCCTCGACCACCATATTCTGTTCCCAGAAAACAATTTACACCTTCGTCTCTATTGAGATACAATTAATCCTTATAAAAGATGGAGTTTGGTAGCTCTCCATGGCTTTATCCCACTGCATTCCTATTGGGCATGCTGGGTACCAATAGTCTACAGATAATGAGGGATGGGTTCACACTTACCCATTTCTTCAGGCTTATCAGGGGAATTTTTGAGAATTCTGTCATCTTGGAAGGTTATCCATCTTTATTGTTGTTGATTGTTATCTTCGACAGCATCCACACAGACAGTTTTATCTCCCAACATGCAGAACCATCCTGCCTCTGGTGATGCCAGATTAGAAAATTACTACTATTTCAAAAGTAGGAAAATAATTAAATTTTAACAGCGGAAAAAACTTTTAAAAACATTGATGTGGAGTGTTCTACCGTACGGCTGCGAGACTTGGTGGCTGGGCGATAGAGAACGCAAAAGGCTGGAGGCATTTGAGATGTGGACCTACCGACGAGTTGCCCATTTTTCTTGGAGGGACCACATTACAAATGAAGAAGTTCTCAGCAGTGTTGAAGAGAGTAGGCACATGTTGAACACCATAGCGGAGAGGCGCGCAAGATGGATTGGTCATGTGTTGCGATACAAATGTATCCTGCATGATGTGTTGGATGGAATGGTCGAGGGATCGATTGGCAGAGGACGACCTCGCCAAGAGTACCTAGACCAGATTTACCGAGATATGGTCTGCACCTCTTATGCGGAGTTGAAGAGAGTTGCCGAGGACCGAGCGGAGTGGAAGAGGAGATGCGTCGCCTTGCTGCAGACCAATCGTTAGAGAAGAACAGCGGAATTATATGTTTGTGTTTGGTTTTGTTTTTAAATTTCCAATAACAACATAAATTTGTCAGAAAAATAAGAATTTCCAGACACCATTTGCTGGGACACCAGATATTTGTCCTAATTGTATAATAATTGTACAGTATCATTATGAATATTAGTCACACCCTTAATTATACAATAGACAGGTTCACAGTTTTTAATGATGGTACGTAAAAAAACAAAGAAAAAGTAACAATCTAAGAATCCTGTACCAGTCCCAATAATAAGTGGAGCAATTACACATACATTTTTTTACAGTGTTATAATTCATGAAAAAAGTCATCATTTTAGTATACAACAATGTAAATGTTTTAAGTTTATCAAAAAATACAAAAAAAGTGTTTATCTTTGTTTCAGGAAATTGGAGGAGAGACAGAACAAACTCGCTATGATGTTATTCCACGAAGATCTACAGCTCAAAGAGGAATTGAAACAGTACAAAATAGAAGCCAAGCTGCATAAAAGAAAGTGAGTCCATTTACGTCAAGAAATAATTTAGTCTGAATTAAAACTTTTTTTATTCTTTCATTGTTTCCTCATTGTAGTGATTCATGGAGTTGCACATGGCTAAAATCCTCTCTGTTCTCCATAGACCACAAATTAGAGGTCTCCTCCAGTCATCTTCTTAATCTGATCACACCATTGCGCAGGAGATCTGCCTATACTTCTTTTACCTGTAACACTTCCCGTGCAAGTCAATACTTGCCGAGTGCATATTACTGAATGGCTAATCCTTTTTGCAGTCCACGGGATCCTTAGCATGTGACACCAATACCACGTTTCAAAGGCGTCATTTCTGGCACAGTCATGAGATTTCATTGTTGATGAAAAACTTCTTAAATTCATATTAATTGTACTCACGAATTTGTTTTGCTTCTGTTCATGCAGGAATGCCTATGATGCCATTCCAACATCGACTCTCCGAGAGGTAAATTTAGGGATAAAGGCCAAAGAAGATGAAAGAAGAAGGCAAGAAGCTGAGATCATGCTGTACCATCAGTGGAGAACTAGCCAGCCTGTTATTAGAGAGTACGAGAGGAAACAAAGGCACGGAGCTCTCAAATCGGCTTGGTGAGAATATGAGACATTATCGCCAATCAATTTTTGGTCTGTGCTGTATTCTATTAAATAAAAATAATTTATCTCTGATATAGGATGGAGCAGATAATAGAGAAAGAGAAATCAAGGAAGCTGGAAGAAGAGGAAACACAGAAGATATTGCAGGAGAGAGATATGAGTCTGAGGAGACAGGTGGAGAGAGAAAAAGAGGCTGTCATCATCAAGGACCAGAAAATGAAAGTTAGAAATCCAAATTGATTAGAGAATTAGCAGAGAATACATCGCACGCTTAATAGAACACTGGCTTAACTCAAAAACTCAAGGTTTGCTCAATCCGACATGAGTCGGTGTTTTAACAAAAACAATCGAAAAACATGTACGAATGGATAGCGTTAACATTGTGAACGATTATCGTACGTACGAATGGATAGCTTTAACATTGTGAAAAATAGATAGATAGCATTAACACAAGCCTCTGTCTAATGTTAACTCAATTATGGCCTAAACCATAATCGGTCAGTTTACTATCAAGCGTGCGACCAGTGGCGGTACTTCCATACAAGCCCAGAACCTGACTTGCGTAAGAAATTTTGAATCAAAACCCCCAAATCTAAGTAATCATGCCCCCACATAAACCAACAACCCAGCTAATCACCTTCCAACAATGTTCCCATCAGATGTAAGAGGAATAGCCACAAGAGCTGAACCTCTGTAAGCCAGAAGAGGTTTTGATTCAAAATTTCTTACGCAAGTCGGGCTTTTGGGCTTCTATTGGAGTACCGCCACTGCGTGCGACATGTAGTTCTTAAAAGATATGCTACGCTCCAAGAGTGACAATGATTTACTGAACATTCGGCCACAACCGGACTTCTCAGAATCGGCCACAATGCAAATTGTGGTAAACTCAAAAGGTGATGACACGGTATTCGCGTTGTGTTCTTAATAAATGGTCTTATCTGGTTCTAGGACCTCCAAGAGCAACTATGCAAGCAGATATCTGATCTACGAGAATCTGAGAAAGCTTCCTCATTACTTCGTCGGCAGGAAGAGGCAGAGAACGCTCTCCTGGAAGCCTTGAGGGCCGCCGGAGAGGTGCGGAGGGAGGGGGCATCCAGAAGGACGGCTGCCAGAAAGGTGGTCCTCAGCAACATGGCCATGCAGGCGAGGAGGTTGAAGGAGAGGGCTAGAGAGGCAGAGAAGGATGTGGAAGCGGATCTAATGGAGTTGAGCGCCATTGCAGCCGCAGTTCAGAAGGTACAATAAAAATATCCTGTTCTTTAATAAATAAAAATTTCTTGTCTTGTCATACCTTTTAAACTATTATCCGGAGGTATTTACAATCCAGGAATACTCAGAGAACTAAATCTATACATTCCTCATAGTTATAGCAGAGCAAGGGGGCATATATTATTTTATGCCCCAAATTGCCGCACAGAGGCCCTTCGAAGTTCTCCTGTATTGTAAGCGATTCGTCTTTTAAACGAGGTTGCAAAAGAGATAGACCTCTTTGGATGCGATTATGGCGAATTCGTGAATACCCTTACGATAAGGGCAGCGAGGAAATAACTGGCATATTCCTATTCATAAGGTTCTATGTACGAGCATATTTCCTTTGATATTATTTTTTTTCACCCTTTACATCGATTTGGCTCGCGCTGTAATGATGTAAGGAGTTTTTTCAACAAAATAATAATAATAATACCTCCGTGGTCCATAGGGTCTCATAAATCCTTCTCCACCCAATTCTATCGTACACCTGATGCCTTATGCCATTCCAAGTGAGGCCTGCCGCCTTAACCTCGTCTTGCAGGGTTCTTCTCCAAGTGGTTCTAGATATGCCTCGCATCCTCTTTCCACCCACAAGGGACCAGTCTAGCGCCCCCTGAACGACTCATAGCCAGTTGCACCTAGCGACTTGTTCTCCGATTGGTCTTTCACCTGCTACGGTCCAGAGGGGGCCAAAAGATTTTGAATATTAAGCGGACACATATTTAAAAAAATATTACAACTAAAAATAATATTTGTTTTTATTGAGAAGATAGATACTATGATGCCCATCATTGATTTATAATCTCAGATAATATTTTGTGAATTTCATTTATGCAGGATGCCCAAAGGGAGGAATCAGACAGATCAGAATGGAAGATGGTGCTTGATGGAGCCTTAGTGAGTCTGGAAAGGCAAAAGTCTCTTGAAAAAGGGCGGCAGAAATATCTGGACACCATGATGGATGGAGAGGCCAGGGCAATTTTTTCAAAGCAAGAACAGGTAAGTCTTTTAATTTTAGATAAATCTCATCTTCTTCTTCTTCTGCTTTATTTAGGAGTGTGTCCCGTTATTTCTCGGAGCCTGTTCCTGGGATGCAGATGTCCAACTGTCTCGCCATCTTTTAGCTGGTCTTCCTGCAGGTCGATTTCCTGTTGGTACTTTATTTGCGGCTATATTTATCACTCTTTCAGAACATGCTCTTTCCACATGATGTCTCCAGTAGCGTCTTCTCAGTCTTCCCCATCGCACGACATCTTCTACATTGCAGATCTTTCGTATTTCAGAATTTCTTATTCTGTCTCGGAGTGTCATTCCCGCAAAGGATCGGAGAGCCTTCATTTCTGTGGTTCTTAGAAGACTTTTTGTTCTGATGGTGTCAGCTCTCGTTTCTATTCCATATGTCATTATAGGACGTACGCATGTCTTGTAGATTCGAACTGAATTCGGAACGAACGAAAATGAACGGAATTTCATAATATATTTTTTTTTATGAATTTTAACAATTTTTTTTCCAATTTTCAGTTTATTTTTCTTGGCTTGTTTTTCTCAGAAGATTTTTCACCTTCATCATCGGGAGGAAATATATAAACTTGTATTTTATATATCATTTTCCTATTAATGAGGGTGTAAAAATGAAACTTGTGGAGTAAAACAAAACTCAAAAGTGGAAAAAGTGTTTTTTATTCATTAAACACATGTCATAACTGTTTTTGTTGAAGAGTATTTTCAAATTCTTCATCAAGGTATTCAGCCTGTAAATGTAAGGCATTCAGCTTATAAATACAAGGTATTTGAGCTTATTCAGCTTGATAATACAAGGTATTTAGCTTGTAAAAAAAGATATTCAGCATGTAAATACAAGGAATTGAGCTTTTAAATACAAGATATTCAGCTTTTAAATACAATGCATTTAGCTTGTAAATACAATATATTTAGCTTGTAAATACAATGCATTTAACTTGTAAATACAATGTATTTAGCTTGTAAATACAATTTATTTAGCTTGTGAATACAAGGTATTTAAATCAAGGTCTTCAGCTTATAAATACAAGATATTCTGATTGTAAATACAAGGAATTCAGCCCTTAAATACAAGGTATTCTTGCATAGCTTGTAAATATCAGCTTGTAAATTCTAGATATTCAATTCCATTAAGGTATTCAGCATGCAAATACAAGGTATTTAGCTTGTAAATACTAGGTATTCAACTCCATTTAGTTATTCAAACAATGGATAAATATTCATACAACTCTCTGTCTCTTAGTTCTTAATTGATTGTGGATCTTTACAGAAGTGGCAAGAGGAACATTTAGCCAGGCAGGCCTTGTTGGATGAGGTCCTAGCCACCCTGGACAATCAGGTAAAAGCCAAACTGGAGGAGAATAAGAAGAAGCAGCGAGAGAACATCGTGGAGCGGGAAAATATGCTCTCCTGCATAGAGGAGCGCAATAGAGAAATGGAGATAGCCGAAAGACTCAAAGAGGTAACGCAAAGTATTCTTTTGTTTGAGCAAGTTCTGTATGCCATAATTTTGCACATTTTTCTTTACGTGAATTTCCAAGGTTTAACGGTGAACAGAAAGAAAGGCCTACCTTTTTGAGTTTTGCTAAGCTTACAATGTATTCTATTTAGAGTGACGGGTATTCGTTGGATCGAGACAAGTTGGTCATCCTGGATTGTACTTACAACATGGGTGACCGCCACTTCTAAAAACCCAACAGTCTCTTAAAAAATTATCAAAACATAGTTTAAATTAAAAATATTGCATCATTTTCGCTTCTCAAATACCACAAAGACCAAAGTCTTCAACCAGTGCATCTTGGAGGTCACAACATATGGAGCCGAAACGTGGACGCTGACAAGGGGTCTAGTTTACAAGTTCCAGGTTGCCTAGCGCGCCATTGAATGAGCCATGATTGAAAGACTCTCGAGAGACAGAATGAATTTATTCGACAAAGAACCAAGGTGACTGAGGTGACTCTGAGAATAGACAATAATTCATTTTAACCTTTCCCTTACGGTGCTAAAATAAAAACGTGCGTTCCGGTGTAGGGTAGTCAGTACGCGTTAAAAAATTGGCGATTTTAAATCGGAAAAATAGGAACATTCATAGCTAATCCCCTTATATAATTATAATTGAAGTCAAAAATTATAATAATTGAGATATGATTGCTAAAAACATTAAAAAACCATCTGGCAACGCTCACGGAACGGGCATAGACCCGCTCTGGTTGCAAGCCCGAAAGTGACTGCCGCCAGCGCGGCGGGACGGCGAGAGTGAGAACATATGCAAGAGTGAGATGCGAATATAGTGTCGCATACTCAGCGTTACGAATTTTGTTTCCGATGTTCACAAAATACCTCCGATGTACGCGACGAATTCTATTAATATTATTTTTTTAATCAATGCATAAATATATTATGGAGGAATACCTGAAATCTTAACCTTGTATTTATTAAATGTATAGAGATATTGATGGTTATTAGAAGCAACGTGTAGAAGATACCCATCACAGGGAAGGGAGGGTTAAACAAATTAAATGTCATTGTAAAAATCTGGATTTAACGGTAATTTAAAATTGCTTTCTCTAGCCAATTTTATCATGTTATATTTTTATTCACTGGCGCTACAACCCTTGGTGGGTCTCAGCCTCCTCCAAGAAATGAACTTCTTGAAGTGTTTGTAACATTGGTTGTTTTACGAGGTTAGGTTGTTGGCCTAACGCCAAACCCCCTTACTGGGAGGACCAGGGTTTTTCTGTAGGGGTGTTCCTTCCCTTAACTGGGGGTGACCAGTTTTGTGGTGCCGAAAATCGTCATTTGCCCTCTCTCTGTTAGCTGTGGCACATCATCATACGAGTACGTCCAATATGCCACACCTAGGGTTTGCGGGATCATAAAGATCACACGTGGACGCCATGGAGTCGGACTAGATGATAGTGTTGCTGATGTTATGCAACTATGGCGTTTCATGGCATTTACTGCACGGTATGTCCCCCCACGACCCTAACCATCCATTCAAACCTCATGTTTAAATGTTTATTTTTTTAGAAATCTCAAATGGAAGTGAGCAAGATAACCAACCTCCAGAGGGAGATGAAAAATATGGAAAAGAAAGAAAAGGAAAACTGCGAGAGGACGGAGAGGATCAATAGCCTGCGTGAGGCAGCACGGGAGGAAGAGAAACTGAGGAATGAGATCATTCGTCTGCAGAAGGAAGGGGGTGCCTTCCAATCGCATCGTAGAAGAAGATATCTCTTGTGATTGTAGTATAATCCAAATTGTAATTCATCTACAGTGTTTGTCTGAAAAGTGATGTTAGTGAATCCATTAAAGAATTATTGATCAGATCGGTACAACATAGAAGGGTAGCCACGGCTTTTATAGGTCGTAGCGGTGCTCTTTCGTCAGCATTACTCATTCACTTTCTAGGCCCGTCCCCCGTCCATCCGGGACTGATGTTAAAAGTTATTTTGTTTAAGCGTTGACCATGTGTTTGTATTTGTAATTGCTGAACATAGAAGGGGAAAAATAAGAATAGCTTAAATGTGGTCTGGTGCCCCCTTTGAGATTGTACAACACTTTAAAAGGTTTCAAAATAGGCTCTTCCTGCGTCGATACATCCCTTCTAGAGAGATTTCCAGGCATTGAAGACGTCAAGGTAGGCCTCCTTCAGAATGTCCTTTAGAGTTTCGGTGAAAGCCTTGTTGACCTTGTCAACTGTCCAAAAATTATTTCTTTTCATGGGAGTTTTCTGAAATCTTGACGGCAATCCTCTGTTCCAACGTACGTTCTTCTGTTTGCGTGGAAGACGAATATGAGTTTCACAAAAAAGCCTCTTCTTGCTTTCTAAATAGTCAAAAACGACTGAGCGATTGCACATTCATAAACTGACTTCCCCTTACACAGATCCCAACCAGTCCGAGAGTGCTGCGACATATAGTTGCTTCACAATAAAGTCAATGACATTACTTTTCGGATACACCCTGTACATGCAGCTCTCTCAAATGGCTTTAAGTGTATGTTTAATCACCTCACATGCAACAATTCTTTATTGCGGCCTTAGCAAAGATATAAAACACTGTATGAATATATTTTTTATAAAAATGAAACACATCGAGGTTGGGTAATGTACTCGTATAATGTTACCGCTTTGAGCCAATTATATTTATTAATAGGTTATTTCTGAATTAAGTGGATTAATATTGTGCGCAGATTTTTCCACAATATACATATTTGTAATGGCGACTGCAATTTTAAAAACTGAGATGTAATTAAATAATTCACTATTTGTGTTGAAGTATTAAAATATAGACATTGATATAGGTAATACGTAATAATCAAAGGTATTTATAAAAAGAAATTTAGAATGATTCAAAATAATATAATTTTATCATTGGTTACATATCAGACTAATGAGCGATGATCTGATGTTAAGAGAGTGGAAAATTGATGCTTATTAGAACCTTTCGCTATTCAAGCATTTATTAATATGAAATATTGAAATGTGCTCCAAACCAGCATCGCAATAAGGAAATAAAACTGAACCCTTAGCACTCGAGTGCCGCCATAGAGGAGGCATGCATGGTTTGCCGTATCACTCGAGTTTCGCCGCTATGGCGGCAAGAAAATATAGTCTTATTCCTTAATATTTTTAATTGTTTTTTTTACTTTTCAATATAATTTAATCAGAATCATATTAGTACATTAAATAGTAATAAGTTACGGAATTTGATCGAGAAACGAGTGATAAGAAATCAAGGAAGACCAAGGAAAATGTGGCTTAATCAATTTATTCAAATATTAAATATCAGCCACAAGAGGAGTCTGAAAAATTGCCTCCAATGAATGTTGAGAAATCGAGAGAAGTATGTTAGGAAAGAACGTGGCCGTTCATCTTTTCTGCCTATCCCTTCGGGAATCGGGAATATTCGTATCAAAATACGTATTCGAAAAAATAAAATAATTGTCATATCATACAAGTATTTCTAAAGTGATACTAGTATAAAACGCACTATTCAAATCGAATCAGATTAATATTTGTGAAATGTATACTTATATCTGTATACGAATCCTGGATTTTCACCTGTGGGTGGTTAATTTAAATTTTTTAATTATATCTCAATAGAGACGAAGAAACAAACTGGAAACTGACTATGGATGATCAAGGTGTTTACAGGACTTATGACCTGTCATTGGTTGGGTTAAGCGCACGCTTGTAATTACATAAAGCGTGCGCTTAACCCAACCAATGACAGGTCATAAGTCCTGTAAACTACTACTTGTAATTACATAAAGCGTGCGCTTAACCCAACCAATGACAGGTCATAAGTCCTGTAAACACCTTGATCATCCATAGTCAGTTTCCAGTTTGTTTCTTCGTCTCTATTGAGATATAATTAAAAAATTCGAATCAGATTATTTCATTACGAAATAAAGGTTTAAGGCATCCATTGAGAACAGGTAAAATAATATATTGTATACTACCAGAAACGCATGAGAGATGGTTCGACATTAGGAAGACAAGATACTCTCCAAAATCAGGAGTATTTGCCTTCTGAACATACTTTTAGTAATATAAAAATTACTATTGAATAGTCGTCAATTTGTAAATACTAGTGCGATATGGATATTCTCCAAATGAAAATTATTTCAGGGATTATGTGGACTGTCAATAATCGGGATGATTTAAGAATTATGTATCATTCATGTGTGATTTTAAATTCATGTATAAGATTTGTGGGAAGAATAAATATATATTTTTTAAAATTTCTACAATGTAAAATTTTATACTCTTGCTTACCATATAATGTACTGAATAACCAATCAATGTAATGTATAACTTTTATAATAAAACTCAATTAAATTAAACCTTTTTTTTTGTAATCGATTGAATTTTGCCCATGAACATAAGTTGAATGATCTCATATTAATCACAAATCTCATTGGGCAACATTGAGGTTACGACCTGGTCCTGGCAGAAGGTAAACATTTTGGCTGCGCAACATCAAAGATTGGATTGCAGTGGAAGAGTTATTCTGAGCGGCGCAAGACAGATAAGCCTTGCCAGGATTGCAATTGGATTGCAATGGAAGAGTTATTCTGAGCGGCGCAAGACAGATAAGCCTTGCCAGGATTTCAATGTTGGATTGCAATTAGATTGCAGTGGAAGAGTTATTCTGAGCGGCCCAAGACAGATAAGCCTTGCCGGGATTGCAATTGGATTGCAGTGGAAGAGTTATTCTGAGCGGCGCAAGACAGATAAGCCTTGCCAGGATTGCAATGTTGGATTGCAATTGGTTTGCAGTGGAGGAGTTATTCAGAGCGGCGCAAGACAGAGAAGCCTTGCCAGGATTGCAATTGGATTGCAATGGAAGAGTTATTCTGAGCGGCGCAAGACAGATAAGCCTTGCCAGGATTTCAATGTTGGATTGCAATTAGATTGCAGTGGAAGAGTTATTCTGAGCGGCCCAAGACAGATAAGCCTTGCCGGGATTGCAATTGGATTGCAGTGGAAGAGTTATTCTGAGCGGCGCAAGACAGATAAGCCTTGCCAGGATTGCAATGTTGGATTGCAATTGGTTTGCAGTGGAGGAGTTATTCAGAGCGGCGCAAGACAGAGAAGCCTTCACAAAAGTACAGTAAAACCTCGTTATAACAGACTAATTGGGGGGAGGGGGTGTCTATTAAAGCCGAAAGTCCGTTATATAAAAACAGGTTTAAAATAAATCAAAAAACTTTTTTTTTTAAATATCGCCTCTTTGAAAGAATAACGTGGCATTTCAAAAATCAAATTCGCCGTCATCAACTTTATTTTCTACTAAAACACGGTATTTTTAAAGTGAAAAACAGATAATTTATGAGGGAAAGAGACAACACAACGCTGGTATATTGTGTTGTCACGTTGTTTCTTTCAGACGTGTATCTTGTTTCATTCTTCCCACCGGTGTCACCAGAACCAACCTGGCTCTGGTGACACCGGTGGGAAGAGCAATCAATCTGCTGAACGCTGTCTCCTCGGAGATCGACGTCTTTCATATCAGTGAAAGTACTTTCAGAAGGCAAATACTCTTAATTCTGGAGATTATCCTGTCTTCCTAATGTTGAACCATCGCTCATGCATTTCTGGTAGTATACGATACACAATATATTATTTTACCTGTTCTCAATAGATGCCTTAAAAATTAATTTTGTAATGTCTGTTGATGAAATAAATTGATTTGATTTGATTTTTGAATTTTTCGAGATAACATGTTATTCTTGCAAAGAGGCGATATGTACAATGTATTTAGATATAAATAAACAATACAAAACACAAACAAAATTCTATTTATTGTCTTCGGACACTCGTCGTGAAGTGACGTTTCTGTTTGAAATTGACACGCTTGCTTTCAGTAATCCTACTTTGAAAAAGGAATCAAGTTTTGTTTGCACTTTTGAAGATTGCTGTTTTTTTATAATCAACTCCTTAAAATTACGAAAATGCATATAATATAGTTGAACTTCGTTATCTGACGAATAGTCAATAAATGTTATTAGATCGTCGAGATGTGATCTTACCACTGATAACTTCATTTTTGTCAGTGTTGTTTGTTCTTCTTCGCTATCTTCACTTCCATCCTCGGCATTATGTCTCAAATTCTAGTGCTAGATGTATGACGTGATTATCATGGCCACTAAAAATTGTTTACATGTGGTGACAATTGAATAAGCATGTACGTATAATATTATAAGGACGTTTTTACTTTTTTAACATTTGGCCAGATTTTTTGTCCATTATATCCTCATTTCTTAAATAGAAGTTTGTTATATCGAGGTTTTACTATATTACCAACATCGGGGAAACCTGATATGGCACAAGAAGAAGAAGAATCAATGGAATCGTGAACACTTTTGTGGGTTATAATAATACTGTACAAAGCAGGGATAGAATGTAAGTTATTTATTAATAATTCATTATACATATATTCTAAGATAATTTAAATGCATTTCTATGGATTAGATACATTACCAAAAAGCCAAAACAAATCAAATATAATTAGCCCCATTTGATTAGATTGTTCAAGTCTTTCATTTTAAATTATAATGTATATAAATAAACTCATGGTAGCCGGCCCATCAGCTTGTAAAAATCTTCCTGCATACCTCAAGTGTTTTGAAAATCCGTTGAAGTTTAGATTGAGACTCAAAACGGACCTTAACACTTCAGTTGCCAAAATCCGATATATCGGCTTTTGCTACACCAGCGAGAAATGCCAAATCGATGTCATGATTTATTTTATTTTTGTTGAATCGCTCTTTACATCACGACAGCATGAGCCAAATCAATGTAAAGGGTATTATAGCTATTATAGTGATTCTCGTGACATGTGATAGGTAACTAATCTATCGCCATTTTATTGTCACGTGAATTCTACACCAGACCAAAGACAGTGTGACAATCACACTGCCCTCGCCGGGAATCGAACTCGTAACCTTTGGGGTGGCAGTCAATGCACTTACCACTCGGCCACGAAGGTCGTCAAAGAATCATATAAATTTTAGACAGAGTGTGAGGGAGTGAATCAGTGGTATATATTATTTACAATTTGTATATATCTTTAATGAAATAATCGTATTTAGAATTAAAAGACCATTTACAAATTAAAAGTATCCCAAAAGTGCCGGCAACCAAAGGGTTAAATTATCATATGATGTAAATGTTGATTGGCTGCGTCAGACGCACCCCTCATACTATTATAAATATGTTTATTTTTCACCAGTTTATAAAATAGAGCATTTTCAACAGTGCCCTTAAGATGATTAATTCATAAAAAAACTGTGCTTTACAAATAATTTATTATTATAGTAAATAATGTTAATTACGTAAATATAAAATTCATACAAAAGTATAAAGGCAGAAACATACTATTAACACGCGACGTGGCGTGTTTACTCCCACCATCGGCAACACGTCAATCTAGCTCGTCTGGATCGGGTGGCGTGTGCGCGCATGGCGTCGCGTCGGGTGTTCATAGTGTGATTCTGTCCATAGAAAACAATACAATTTTATTCGACTCAACACGCATCACGTGGCATCGGGTGGCGTGGCGTGTTAATAGTATGTTTCTGCCTTAATACATATTTCATGTCATAAGGTTACGTATGTGTTTTAATTTATTTTATATAATTTTATTCTTTATGAAAAAACGGGATCTAAAAACAAAATTATATGGAAAATACACTTAATTATGAAATATGCCTTAGAATAGTCATTCAAACCTATAAATATTTACATAATTAATGCTTGATCAAATATTATAATACATTTCACATTACCTTAACTGTGCTAAAAAGTCCATATTTGTTACTGTAGAAGTTACTGTGCTGAGAAATCATTACACATTTCAAAATGAGAGGTTAAAATTTGACAAAAACAAACTGAATATATGTGGGGAATTGCATCAACTAACTACAGGGGGAGTAAGGGGGATCCTATTGACTCTTCGAGCGGTGCATGGCCATCACCGTGGTTATGGCCATGCTACGCTGGAGGATTGATCTGATCCCAAGTACCTATCCACACCTCCTCGACTTTGGTCTCCCCTGGAAACTATGCGATGATATTGATGCATAGGCTAACGTGGAAGGACACCTCGCCAACCCGTCTGGCAAGCGTGGCGTTGTAATGCCAACCACCCCCCGTATGACATTTCATATATGGAGAAATATGGGGGAGGCCTAAGTCCAGCAGTGGACGACAACGGCTGTTAAAGAAGAAAGAAAAAACTACAGTTAAAAAAAGCGATAATGTTTTAAATCTAATCGATAAACAATATGAAAAAAACATAGGGCAAAACCACTCACAGAAACGGACTGAAACTTTTTGTAAACGTACTGTCACTGTCACGCAAACGGACTCTAAGGGAAGGTTGCTAATATGTTAACATCCTCTTGCTGCCTTCCTCTGGTAGTACCTCTGTATAGCCTGATCCAACACTTCTCCAACAGTTCGTTTTTTCCAAATATTTATTTTGGGTTTTGTTTCTTTTACCTCCAAATCATCCGACTTTTTCTCTTCATTTTTTACCTTCTTATCGCCACCTTCTTTCACAATAGCTTTGGCATCTTCCGGCTTCTTAAACGTGTCTTTATCATCTTCAACCGGTTTGACTTCGGTGTCTTTAGGTTTATTTTCAGATTTGGTTTTATTTTTCTTTACTTTATCTCCTTCATCATCGTCACTGGAACTCGATTCATCGATTGAGAAATCAGAGTCAGCATCAATATTAGATTGCATATGCGTCTTTGCCTTTTTATTTAACTTGATATCTTCTAAGTTTTTCCTTGTTTCTTCAGCGTCATCACTGTCCACCTGGTCTTCATTTTGTTCCGCACTCGGGTGTGGCCTTTTTCTGTAGGTTCGCTTCTCTTTATTATTCTTTTTATTTGGTTTCTTTTCTTCATTGTCGGAATTCTCGCTCTTCTCTTCCGGCGAACTGGGATGCTCTGTTTTGACTTTAGATGGTCCGGTCAATACAGAATCTACGGTGAGTTGCGGTTTTTCCGGTCTCAATTGCTGCTCATAAAGATGCCTGTAGAATCCACCTGGTGACATTTGAATACAATTATTTTCTAAACAAAGTATGAAGTACATAAAATTGTTTATTATTATTATTGTTTTATTATTATTTTTTCTTGTATACAACAGGTTGTTTGAACCCAATTACTGTATACAATTTATTTTAGCTATTATATTGATTCTTATGACATATCACATTGTGATAGGTAGCCAATCTATCGCCATTTTATTGTCACGAGAAGTCTACACCAGATCAAAGACAGTGTGACAGTCAAACTCCCATCGCCGGGAATCATTTAAGAATCAAACATTTAAACATTTAAGAATTAACAAATGTAAGATTTAATATTTACCCAAATCCGTTTGTTTTGTTACATCTCCAATTTCTTCCAAGTAATTCTCTCTCTTCTCCTTTTCCTCTTCCAGTTTCATTTCCTCCAGTTTCTTCTTGTATGAAGATGTTATAAATGCTTCCTTGTCGGCAAATTTATCTCCTTCCTCTTCTCTTTCTTTTTGAACCTACAGAGGAACAACAAAATAATGAAGTATAACTTATTAATACAACAACCCGAGATGGCTATATCAGTCCACTCTTACTTATCTGCAGAACAGTTACAATCTGTTCTTTGTTTCATCAGGTTAAACAAATGTCGCTAGCATCATTTCAGTCTTTCTAATTACACACACCCTTCAGGATTATTTAACATTAATAAGTGAGGTTATTTCTTTAAAAAAATTAACACGTTGAGTGCTAATGACGCAAAGCCAAATGTCAAAGTATAGTTAGTAGCCACGCTGAGAATGCCTGTTTGCGTCATGCTCAATAGGAACATGGAACATGGTTTGGACATATCAGAAGGAACCCAAATATGTCAATGTCAGAGAGGCAGTACTCTTTACAGAATTTGTAATATAAGATAGAAGACGATTAGATTCAATGACCGAATTGCTCTTCCTACTGGCATCACCAAAGGCAGGTTGGCTCTGCGTGACGGAGCAAAGAACAATTGATGTCGGCGCTGTCGCAGGTAATTATCAGGAACAAAAATACCTATTTGCTCCAGAACATAGGGGTTCTCAATAGAGCCCCCAATCTGCTTGAAAAAATGCGTTGCTTTTAATCCTTCCCTCCTCAGTTCGAGGGAGTTATACCCCAGCATACCCAAGATATGCAACAGCGAATGTGTTAAACAACTACAAACCTGTCTTTCGATTCTCCTTTCATTTTCCTTCTTCCTCTTCTCTGCCGTCTGCAACAGCTTCTCAATATACTTGGGCTTCTTGTCTTCAGTCTTGGTAGAAGCTTTGGTCAGCTTCTTTTTGTCTTCCATATCGTCATAAAGCTCATCATATTGGTACACCGTGGGATCCTCTTCCAATGCCTTTTCTTGGACTGCTTTTGCCTAAAGTCAATGTTATGATTATTTAATCCAAATGTTTTCCCGAGTATGACATACCCTTTTTAGAAAAAATAGATAAAATGCTCAGAACACCTTAACTATTATTATTTTTGTTTAAATATAATTCTAAAATATTTTTACAGACAAGAAAATATTTTCACACCTTTTTGATATCTTTTAGACCGTAGGTTTCCAATCTTTCCTCCTTTACAAGAAAAATAAACGTTCAACGCCCCAGTCCCATAAAAGTTATTCCTAATATTCAAAATATGGGAAAATGATTACAATAGATACAATACCAAAATAAACCAATATTTAAGTTTAATTTGCTTTATTAGTACCTACGTGATTAGCGTGTTTTTTTTTGTCTTTTTAGACTATATTTTTTTATCTGCCCACGCTCTCTATTTTTTCTGGGTCTTCTACTGCCCCCCTGAAAGTCTCAACGCCCACAAGGGGGCGTTATCGCCCACTTTGAGAACCTAGGTCTTAGACGAATGTGTGGATACTCTGTGTATGATAGAGTGTCAAATGAAAATTAAGAAGTGAATGTGGTGCGAATGATGGTGTCATGAACAAAATAATGAAAGTATCATTAAGATGGTTTGGACACATGGAAAGAATGAATGAAGAAAGAATGGTAAAAAAATTATATGTTAACGATGTAAATGGGTCCTGGGTTCGATTCCCGGCGATGGCAGTGTGATTGTCACACTGTCTTTGGTCTGGTATAGAATTCACGTGACAATAAAATGGCGATAGATTGGCTACCTATCACATGTCACGAGAATCAATATAATAGCTAAAAAATAAAAATTGTATACAGTAATGGGGTCCAAAACGACCTGTTGTGTACATAAAAAAAAATAAATGGTACTAAGAATATAGGAAGACCAAGGAAAATGTGGCACGATCAAATAAATAAAATATTGAATGTCGGACACGTGAGGAGTCAGAGAAATCGACTTGCGTGCGTGACACGATCTATGAATGTTGAGGAAGTGAGAGAAATATGTCATGGAAAGAATGAATGAAGAAAGAATGGTAAAAAAATTATATGTTAACGATGTAAATGGGACTAGAAATAGAGGAAGACCGAGGAAAACGTGACATGATCAAATAAATCAAATATTGAATGTCGGCCACGTGAGGAGTTAGAGAAATCGTAAGACACAATGTATGAATGTTGAGGAATCGAGAGAAATATGTGTAGTGTGGCAGTCCATTATTTCTGCCTACCCCTTCGAAGAGACGGCTAGTTAATTAATACGGGTTGTCTTTGTACTATCATGTGCGATTTCATATTATATTTTGAATAATTTTTAGCATATACCTGACGCTGTATCTTGTCTCCCGATGTGACGACGCGTCTTTTCGGAGCAACCTCTTTGGCGTCATCTGAATCACTGTCATCTCCAAACACGTTTTTAGACGCCGCGAATATTGGGGGCGCCTTTTTGGCCCCTTGCTTGTCTGGTAGAATCAAACCATATCTGAAAGAAATAAGAGGTTATGTCGAGTATTTAAGAATATTCAAATATTCATATAACAATGTTAAGCCGTAGAATTTACAAGTACATTTATTTTGCATGTAAATAAGCAATTATATCGACACTTTATAAATAAATAAATACTCATTGATCAAATCGAAATACTATGGTACTTACTGTTTAGACATGATAGATTGTCAATTACACAATTAAAATGTATATTTTTTTAACTCAGTTTAAAATGCAAAATACAATTAAATAGACATTAATTCTTGTTAAGCTTCGTTCTAACCTAGAAATATGGAAGATGTACGTTCGACTATTTGACGTTTCGATACAATTTTGTTTTGGAACAAGTTTACAGATTTCTGTTTTTCCCACCGAGTTCGTACTCTTGATATGGAAACATTTGCTGATATATGTTCGTTGTGTTTTTGGGTAACACCGTGTGATTTGGTAAACTCCTTCTCGACCGACGTTACCCTGAAGATGGAGACTGCAACGATCTCCGAAACGTCGGTCGAGAAGGAGTTTACCAAATCACACGGTGTTACCCAAAAACACAACGAACATATTGCTGCCAACCGTGAAAATCTACGCAATTATTTGCTGATATATTTTAATTCAATATTTTCTACTCGATCATAGATGGCGCGATAATGATAAAATTGTTCTTATCATGTGTATTGGAAAAGTCTTTTTCAATCTAGGAATTCTCATAATCGTACGATGAATCTTCTAAATTGATCGATTCACTCTCATATTTATTTTAGAGCATCGATATTTAGATTCGGTCATTATAATATAACAATAATTACAATTAAGATTGCTTTTTCGTTTTATCGGCAAGAGGTTCCTTAGAGTTGTTGCTTTTTTTAATGTGACACAGAGGTAATAAAAAACAAAAGCATATTATTTTATGTTCGGAAGGAAATATTTATTTCCCCCACAATATTTTTCTTTACTGTTATTAGTTCAGAGGATCAATATCTATAATTTGAGGGCTACTGATTAGAAATCTGCCAGCGAGTAGATATTCCAATTATCCTACTATGTGAATATTGATTAATTTTTGATAAACTTAACCCGTTAACACCGTTGAATTTTGTAATTACGATTTTTTAAATCAAAACACTGTATTTTTTAACAATTAGTTTATTTTTGTAAAAGTGAAAAAACAGAGTCAGAAATCATAAAACGTGTAGGTATACTAATGCAAAGAAAATGATAAATATCCGTGTTTTTTTATATTCAAGAAACCGTTTTTTTGTGACAAAAAAAATCATTTTTGGTTACCATTACATCTCCAGCTAGAGAAACGGATTGGTAGCTTAAAACTTAAATAAAATGGTTTATAATCTAAACATATTTGTTTTGTTTATGACAAAATGTGTGGTTTAATGACACTAAATATGGAAATATATACTATATGGTGTGTAAGAAGCCGGCAAAAATCTGCTAAAATCGATCAGAACTAAAATAAAGCAATTGAAGAAGTTTATTTTTGTTTTAATTATTTACAATGAACTTCTATTATACAACAGCAACAACAACAACAAACCATCACGTTTCTTCGAAAGGATAGGCAGAGAGAATGGACCGCCACACTACTCTATCCTGACCCACCTCTCTAGATTCCTCCACACTAATACAGCGAGTCACACACCCACGTCGATTCTTCCGACTTCTAGCATGGTCGACCTTTAAAATTTGATTGTTTGGTCATGCCATGTTTTCCTCGGTCTTCCTCGACTGTATTCCATTCACATTGTTAACGTATACTTTCTAAACCATTTTATTATAATAATTATTATTATTTTGTTGAATCGCTCTTTACATCATGACAGCATGAGCCAAATCGATGTGAAGGGATTATAGCTATCATGGTGATTCTCGTGACATGTGATAGGTAGCCAATCTATCGCCATTTTAATTGTCACGCGAATTCTACAACAGACCAGATGAGGTCCGCAACCCATCACGCCGCATCTCCCGCGGAGGCGAACAGAGGAGGATGGAGTGCTATGTCAGGATAGAACAATGTGGCGATCCATCCTCTCTGCCTACCCCTCCGGGGAAACGGCGTGATGGTTAGTTAGTTAGTTTAGTGACCAAAGACAGTGTGACAATCACGCTGCCCTCGCCGATAATCGAAACCGGAACTTTCGGGGTGGCATTCAATGCAGTTACCACTCAGCCACGAAGGCTGTCAAATAAAGAGTATAACTATCATATTGATTCCCATGACATATGATAGGTAGCTAATCTATCGGCATTTTATTGTCACGTGAATTCTACATCATACCAAAGATAGTGTGACAATCACACTGCCACATTATATAGTGTGACAATCACACTGCCACATTATATAAAGGTCCTTACATATGAAATTGGCGTTTTGCCGTACTGGCAACTTTGATCTCAAATATCTTCTCTTTGGTTAAGAATTCCAAATTCAAATTTATACAGCTATTTACTCAAGTATTTGTGTTTCGAAAATTATAATTCTTTGTTTTTTCCTTAATTGTTTTTTTTCTTTGCGTCACTCAGTTTACAAAATGGAAAACTTGAAATATCGCGTTATTTACGAGTACGAGTTCCACCGTGGCACCAGTGCTGCAGAAACGGCTCGAAGGATTAATGATGTGTATGGCGACGGTGCCGCAAAAGAAAACACAGTGCGTTTTTGGTTCCAACGTTTTCGTTCTGGAAATTTCGACCTGCAGAACAAGCCCCGTGGACGGCCGGAGACCAAAGTTGATAATGAAGAATTGAAGGCTATTGTGGAAGCGGATCCATCGCAAACCACGTCCGAGTTAGCTGCAGGTTGCGGTGTTAGTGATAAAACTGTTTTAATCCACTTGAAGCAAATTGGGAAGGTGAAAAAGCTTGAAAGGTGGGTACCTCACGAATTGAGTGAAGCAAATCAACAAACGCGCGTTGACTGCTGCGTTGCATTACTCAACCGGCACAATAATGCAGGGATTTTGAATCGAATCATTACCTGTGATGAAAAGTGGATCCTGTATGATAATCGGAAGCGCTCATCGCAATGGCTGAACCCTGCCGAACCAGCCAAACCATGCCCCAAGCGAAAATTGACTCCAAAAAAGTTACTTGTGAGCGTTTGGTGGACTAGTGCTGGTGTCGTTCACTACAGCTTTCTTAAATCTGGCCAGACGATTACGGCAGATGTCTATTGTCAGCAACTGCAAACCATGATGGAAAAGCTAGCTGCTAAACAACCGAGGCTGGTTAATCGCTCTAGGCCACTGCTGCTTCATGATAACGCTAGACCACACACTGCACAACAGACGGCTACCAAATTAGAAGAGCTTCAATTGGAATGTCTAAGACATCCACCGTACTCTCCGGACCTTGCCCCAACAGATTACTATTTTTTTCGAAATTTGGATAACTTCTTGCAAGGGAAAAAATTCAACTCCGATGGGGCAGTCCAAACCGACTTCAAAGATTTTATTGATTCCCGTCCGAATGGTTTTTTTTAGTAAAGGGATCGATGAACTACCTATGAGATGGCAAAAGTGCATAGATAGCAATGGTACATACTTTGATTAAATAAATATATTATATTTAAAAAAAATCAACTTTATGTTCCTCCCATACAAAACGCCAATTTCAAATGTAAGGACCTTATATATAAACAATTGTATTACGTAAACCATAGATAATTTATTACCTTTTTTATTTACGTTTAAACATCCAATAATGTGTAACCTACCCGAGTAATAGCAGGTATTATAATAAACTTTACATCTCGAATCAGAATAAAAGTTAATTAATAACCGGCATAGTTTCCAGGGGAGACCAAAGTCGAGGAGGTGTGGATAGGTACTTGGGATCAGATCAATCCTCCAGTGTAGCATGGCCATCACCACGGTAATGGCCATGCACCGCCCGAAGAGTCAATAGGATCCCCCTTACTCCCCCTGGCTGATGCATAGGCTAACGTGGAAGGACACCTCGCCAACCCGTCTGGCAAGCGTGGCGTTGTAATGCCAACCACCCCCCGTATGACATGTCATACATGGAGAAGTATGGGGGAGGCCTGTGTCCAGCAGTGGACGACAGCGGCTGTTGAAGAAGAAGAAGAAGAATAACCGGCAATAAAACAAAAACATCCGACTACAGGCAACCGACCCGCGGTCCACACGGTAGTACCGATTAAACGAAACGCTTCATCTCGGCTCCGTTACGGTGGAGAAGATCGAAGGGCGGAGAAGGAGGACCATCGTTAAAGGAACAATGGACCAAACACGTTCCGAGAAACACTCTTTATTGTTTCGCCATTTTTCTGAGATCATTAAATTAACTAGGACCATCAAAACAGCCCGCCAACCGGGGCATACGAACCACCACAATAAATTTATGTTATTATTTAATAAAACTAACTAACTAACCCGTAATAGCTTTTTAATTATAAAGAAATGCAAAATATTTTAATATTTCATATGGAGCACTCACTCTGTGGTTAGACATTTTATACTTATAGATATAAAATAATAAAACACATTGTATTATATAACTTAACATAATATATACTTAACATTGTAGGAAGATCCCTAGCAGCCATACACGAAGTATTTGAGCCTTTAGAGACAGCAGCCAAGGAGGTGGGTTTAGAGATAAACGAAGAAAAGACACAAATAATGAAACAAACCAGGAATGCAACCCATAACTCAAGGCGAACCATCAGATTCAAGGACAGATACAACTTTAAGATGGTGGAGGACTTCACTTACCTGGGTTCGTCTATAACAAAAGAAAACGAAGATCACAAGGAAATCGAAAGAAGAATCACAATTGGTAACAAAACATTCTTCTCTCTACTACCAGCGCTCAAATCAAGAAACGTACACTGGAAAACCAAAATCACCCTGTATAAAACAATCATCCGAACAGTAGTGACCTATGGGTGTGAGGCGTGGACAATGACAGCGAAATCTGCAGAGCGACTGGATACTTTTGAGAGAAGGGTGCTGCGCAGAATTCTGGGGCCTGTGAATGACGGTGAAGGCTGGAGAGTGCGGCATAATGACGAGCTGTACAATATTTACAAAGCTCCCAGTCTCTCTCTACACAGGTCAGACTGAATAGACTGAGATGGGCCGGTCACGTGCAGAGGATGCCTTCATCGCGAACCCCAAAAAGATTGCTGGAGTGGCACCCAGGTGGTAGAAGACCAATTGGACGACCAAGGCTGCGATGGGAGGATGATGTTGGGAGAGATGGAGCAAGATTGTTAGGAGTGTCAGATTGGAGGGTCGAAGCGGAGGACAGGAGGAGTTGGAGGCGAAGAATACTGGAGGCTAAGGCTCGATATGGGCTGTAGGGCCATCGAAGAAGAAAGAAGAAAGTGTTATATAATAATATAGAATTGATGCCAAATAGTTTCGCTTGGACCCAAGCTTCATCAGGGCAGTAAAACAACTAATCAAAGACACAAAATTTACATATACGAGTACCTATATACTCGTATAATAATAGATGGTGGTGAAGTCAAACATTAATTTTCATTTCTTAGAAGTTCGCTATTTCAATTGTCAACATATTTTCGCTTATCCCTTTTCATCTTTAAGCCTCTCCCTCTCTGACTTCATCCGAGGTTTATTATTAACTACCTAACCATCACGTCTCCCCGAAGGTATAGGCAGAAAGAATGGACTGCCACACTTTTATTTCCTGACATATATTTTAAATACAAAATGTTTTATTATTTTATATGTATAAGTTTAACAATTATTTCATTATGTTTTGTGTGATTTTGGGTAACAACGTGTGATTTCTCATTCTCGCCGACGTTTTAGAGATCGTTGCAGCCTCCATCTTCAGGGTAATGTGGTGGTGGTAATAAAAATTTCCGAAACGTCGGTTGAGAAGGAGAAATTACACGTTGTTACCCAAAATAACACAAAACATATTGCTGCCAACCGTGAAAATCTACGCAATAATAATTATTTCATTTTTAAAAATGTTTTTCGAGCCACCTTACATTCTCTCCTTTGCAGTAGTTGTGGAGCGTCCATTCTCACCTCATCCCCCATCTAGGTCCACCGACCCTTCTCCTTCCACCCGGATGTCCCTCAAGGATTCTATATTCTTCTTCATCTTCATGTATCATATCAGGTCTTCCCGACGTTGGCAATCATTTCCGTGAAGGTTTCTCTGTCTTGAGCCGCCCGGAACAACTCCTCCATGCTCCATGGATATATACAATAGTATATATTAAAGTTTTTTTTAATGAATGGATACTTAATTTAGCGGTTACATTTAATAAATGTACTCGGCGAAATGATGTGCGAGCCAAGTATATTTTTTCCAATACCCTATATCTACATATTAGACTGCGAAAATTACACCTTCCTCACATTAAAGAAAGGGCCCAGGGCCTCGGGTCCTTCAAGGAATAAATTTAATGCGCGGAGATCGTAAATCATTTTGAGGTTAAAGAAATCGGCGCGCATCACCGATTAACAGCTCCGGACCGTGGTGGACGGCCGGCGACCGTGTAAGGGGACCCTCACCGTGAATAACTTACCGGGTAGGTACCTACCCGCCAACTTATATGGCTGGTAAAAAATGCGATTAGTCCGGATTGGACTACCACCGTATTTTTTTTTCTGCGGGTCTTCTTCTATGAATGATGATTCTGGGTGCGCCGCCCCTTTTTTGAGTAGCCGAATCGATTAAAAATGCATATTAAAGTGTGTAGGAATAATTTCGTGTATTTTCGTCATACACACATACATTATAGTTGCTTCTATAGTTCTGTAAGTAATATTGTATGCGACTAATAACACTTATATTATTTTTATTCTTCAGCTACGGTATGTCCGCTGCTTAAAATAGGCCTCCTCCAAGGTTTTCATTTGTCTCGATCCTGAGCACAGTGTTACCATTTCTTATCCGCAAATGACCACCTTTTAGAATGATTAAAACGCCGTTTTTTCCATTTATGAGTTTATTTTTTTCGTCATGTTTCAAAGGTATAATACTTTCATCGCCGAGAGAACGATATACTCCTACATTTATAGTTTATATTACTCTGCGCCACTTTTCAAATATATAATAATACCTTTTGACAGTAGGTACCGTAGGTAGGTAAGAAATCCTCATGTATATAATAAATTATCATGTGCTTAACGCCTTATGTTTATTTAAATAAATTATGGTTCCGTTTGTGATTATGTACATAAAACATATTTTTCTAATTATCACAAACGAAAGGATTTATATTCTATAGACATATGGTAGCTATTCGTGGCTCTATCCCGCGGCATTTCTTTTGGGAATGCTTGGGGCCAACTCTCTGCAGCTTCGAAGAGATGGGCATCTCATAACCCATTTCTTTAGATTACTCAGGGGATGTTTAGAGAACTCGGCCTTGCTGGCGGGTGTTCGGCCTTTTGTCCCTGATAGATATCTCCGACAGCGACAGCATAGGTTGTTTTACCTACCGGCCGCCAGAACCAACCGGCCTCTGGTGACACCGGTGGGAAGAGCAATTAATCTGCTGAACGCGGTCTCCTTGGAGATTAACGTCTTTCATATTAGTGAAAGTACACTTAATTCTAGAGAGTATCCTGTCTTCCTAATGTCGAACCATCTCTCATGCGTTTGTGGTAGTAGGCATACTATACACAATATATTATTTTACCTGTTCTCAATAGATGCCTTAAAAATCAATTATGTAATGTCTTTTGATGAAATAAACTGATTTGATTTGATTTGAGATTGTCAATATAATACACATTAAAAAAATATATGAACACACGTCAAGTTGAATTTTATGGCTATTCGATAAAACAAGCCAAATTATTATATTCGATTGATTAAAAATATAATGCATGCGCAGGTAAGTACTAACCTAAGACAGTAATTAAAAAAAAATCTTTTTCCCCATTTTATGTTTGCCATAAATAAATTTACACCATTACCAAAGTAGGTACTCGTAGTAACTCTCACGCATTCCCCCGTAAATAGGCAATTCCGCCGAGAAAATTAAATTGTGCGACTAACTCGAAGCGCGTAAAACAGGAAGAAGGTAAATATAATAAAAACGAAATTGGTAGGGTCAAAGCACCAATGAATGACCGTTTAAGGTTCAGCTTGTACTGAAATCCACATTAAAGGCATTAATTTAATTATTTCAGTGTACAAAATAAAAGAAAACAATAAAAAACACATTGACTTCTCTAAATTCTCTAACTTTTTTTATTGAAATATGAGTATTACTATTAAAATTAATATTTCTCTAAAAAAATAGCACAATAACCAGAAATTGACCACTTCAGGTTATATTGATACAATACATGGATTTTGTTACATTGTCACATTATGAAACACTCTAACATATAAAAATATGTAAATATTCAAAGAATTGCATAAGAAATAACATTAAAAAAAACATTTACCACACTTTTCCTTATAAAAAAACTACTAACAATCTCAAAACAACAACGGGAAGACGCACTTTTACCGTTTGACAAGGCACAGTTCAAAACTGATAGTTTTGTTTCTTAAGTTTTGTTTATTTGTCTCTGCCTACCTCTTTTGTCATAGTTTCTTGGGATTAAAGTTTTTTGACTGGACACATAGAGCAATTCTTATTATATTTTGTTTTATTAACCAACGGTCATTTACTGGGGGGCGGTCAAATACTGGTGCTTCGACCCTACTCGTATTACGGCGTACTCGACACGATGGAGAAAAAGCATGTAAAAACACTCGAAATATCAAAAAGAATCTCCCTCGAAATAATAAAAACATCATACATAACCATCAAATGCAATTTCCTTGTATCTGCCAACGGCATTATCGGCGCATGCGAGTGTAGCCGATCAAAATGACGTTGCAAAACGCTCCAATGAATTGTTTCGACAAAAGTAACGAAATTAGCGGTCAAAAGTCAGCAGATTAGGTAGGTACCTACCTACTCACTGGCAAACGAGGGGTGATTTCATAGAGCGAAATTCGAAAAAAGTTCTGTGTGTTCCTTTGGAATTAGAGTTTAGTTTCGCGATCGGCCGCTAGGTGTGTTGTGACGTTTCGTAATGAAATTCGGAGGGAATGGAGTTTTTCTAGGGTGCGAGTTTATTTCGCAGCGGGGGACTCTTACCCGCCTGTTGGTGAAAACATCAAAGAGAATGTAATGATTACAATTATTGTGGGGTTTGTTTTATAAATAAATGTGTTTCGTTGCAGATATACTGTCGCTGTTATATTATAAATAATGTTTTAAAGAAAACTATGTATGCTTTCAAAACTACATTGCCTACGATTGTTTCCTATTCATTAGCCATTGAACTGTACGTTTCTCATGAGCCCAATTTTTACATATGTTGCACATAATTCAGTCTTCAATAGGGGGGCTCTCAAATTTTTCACAGCAAAAAATACAACGACGGTCTTCATTTTTGTCCTTTATTTTCTTCTCTTGATTAGAATCATAAAAAATCATCAATACTGTTAAAAAATTTCAGTGCTTTTCTGGTTCATTTGTTTTTGGATTTTTCATCACGTTGCAGTATTTTCATACTTTCGAGATTCCCCCGCATTCACTGTTCGTAATTGCTCCGCAGGATCAAAAAGCTAAATCCATAAACATTATTTTAGGTAATGTTACAATTTGCCGTTAGCGTTAGTCTCATTGAAATCTTTGATAAGTGACTATTCAAGTTTCCAAACGTTGTATTTATACTTAATCGTAAAAATAAAGCTACATCAAGTTACTTTCATGAAAAATTTACACCGAAAACACAAAAAATACTGTCATCTACGTTTAACATAGTAGAACTGTTGAATTCGGGATTACCCCGCGTTCGTGATTCCCCGACTTTCCCCTAAATGTAGGTATTTGCAAATTTGTTGAAAATCAACTGACACATCATGATTTCTTAGAACCTTCCACATTCGTACAGTATGTCATGTAAACACATTAATTGTTTCTACTAAAAAGTTATTTATTTCGATGATCTACGATTTTCGTGATCAATTAATTTATTAATTATATATGACCAAAATCATCCTTTCATATTTTGTTTAAAACGTTGTCTTAAAAAGCGATCATGAATTAATCTACCTTCCTATTGATATTTTAGTTTAGACATTGTCTCCCCCATTTTCTATTTCCATCTTATCTCCTGAAACCGGTAAGTGAACTTCTACTGCAAGAGGGTAATGGTACGTACCAAGCGCCTACCTAGGGATCGAGGGGCGCGCGTGAGGGATCGCGACATTCACTTATTTTCGGGGAAAGATATAAAAAAAACTGTTAGAAATGTTTTTTTGTCTATTTTCTTTGTACATCAATTTCTATGGTTTTAAGAGCTATAAAAAGATAATCTATGAATTTACATATGCATCCTACATACATATAACAATTAAATAGCATAGGTATGTACAACAATAACAAAAACAAACCATCACGCCGTTTCGCCGCAAGGGTAGGCAGAAAGAATGGACCGCCACACTACTCTATTCTGACACACCTCTCTAGATTCCTCCACATTCATACAACGAGTCATACACGCACGTCGATTCTTCCGACTTATTATATGACCAACCTTTAAAATTGGATTAATTTGGTCATGCTATGTTCTCCTCGGTCAACCTCAACTCCGTACTGCATTTACATCGTTAACGTATACTTTCTTAACCATTCTTTCTCTATCCATGCCCTCCATATGTCTGAACCAACGCAGCGATCCTTTCATAATTTTATTCATAATACCTTCTTCCGCTCTACATTGACGTATGGAATAGAGGTCAGAGCCGATACCAATATAACTAAGAACCTTCTTAGAATAGCAGAAATGTGAACCCTACGCTCCATCGCAGGCAAAACCCTCAGAGATCGGATCAGAAATGAAACGATAAGATAACGAGAGACCACGTGGACCGCATGGTGAATACGAGAATTGCAAAAATTGTTAAAGATGAAAACCCAAGCAACAAGAGATTACCAGGAAGGCCGCCAAAGAGATGGAGAGATGACTGGACATCATCATCCCAGGACAGCCCACCGTAACACACAAGACCTAAATTAAGAGGAAGAAGAATTTAAAACTTATTACTGATTACGATTATACGAGTATGTTACAGTGAACCAAATTTTTAAATGGTAGAAAATCTTTACTTCCATGAATATTTCACGAGTTGCATTGATGATTTATACATACGAGTAAAAATATGTTATAAATACTATATGAACGTTAGTAATGTCCATTTTGAAATTAAATAATGTAATTTTGTTTTTTTAGAAACAATGGCAATCTATCTCGCGCATAACTGCACCAGTGCATCGTAAAATAAAAATAATCTGCCATCGACATCCCCCTCGCTCCATCCATCCTTCACTCAGCATAATTCTTCTCTTATCTCGCCGTCACACGTCCCAGCAGCATGCACCGCCACCCCTCCGGACCATATCTCGGCCTCCTGCCTCCTGAAGGGTGGTATGAGACACAGGGCGGGGGTTATTTATTCAAACATAAACACCGATAAGCAATGAGCACCCTCTGTATTCAAACCCTTTAATTTCTCATTTTTCTTTCTTTAAATTATAAACATACATCGTTGTTGCGTTACATAACGTTTGCAATTTAATGTTTCGATTTAAATTACTGTAAGCGATCAATCACTTGACGATTTCCCTGTTAATTGTATGTATTCATAATTGAAGGCTGCTTGATAAGTGGTTTAAACTCGGGATGGGCAAAATGAATCACTCACAGGGATCTGAGCTGAACACCATGTTGAACACCATAACAGAGAGGCGCGCGAGATGGATTGGCCATGTGTTGCGACACGAATGTTTCCTGCATGTTGTATTGGAAGGAATAGTCGAGGGATCGATCGCCAGGAGTACCTAGACCAGATTTGCCGAGATATGGGCTGCACCTCATCAAGAAGAGAAAAACTGTCTATTGTGACAAGTGTCGTGTAGCACAGGTGGCATATTTAGGGAGATGTTTGAATGTCACAATATTATGTGATCACTTTACACCTTTGTACAGCCTTTGGTTTTTATATTTAACACCAATTGTGATCAAAAACTCATTTTTGATTTTTTAATATTTGGCGCCTTTGTAATGATCAATTTCAAAAATGAAATGACATGAATGCTTTGATTCGAAACAAAGACGTAATCTACATCCAAAAATATAATTATGTAAATAGAATAAAGAAGCCTATAATTGGCACTTAGCATTATCACTAAAGCGCTTAGCCCGGACATTAAAATAAAATGCAGAATTGAAGTTGTACGAGCTGCATTTAATAAAATGAGAACATTATTTTGCAACGATAATCTTAACTCAAAACTCCGACAAAGAATGATAAAATGTTATATATGGTATGTTCAACTATATGGCTGCGAAACCTGGACTCTGAAAGTGAATGTATTGAACCGGTTAGAAGCGTTCGAGATGTGGATATACCGCAGAATCCTCCGTATACCGTGGACCGATAGGGTCAGTAATGCAGACGTACAACAGAGAACCAGAGCCAATAGAGAGCTGTTGTCGAGTGTGAAAATTAGAAAGGTCTCATATTTGGGTCATGTGCTAAGGGGAGAAAAATACCACCTCCTTCGACTGATATTAATGGGTAAAGTGGAGAGACGTTGGGGAGTTGGTAGAAGGCAGCTATCCTGGCTGCGGAACATCTAAAAGTGGACAGGAATAACAAGAGTTCAGAACCTGTTCCAAATGGCGCAGGATAGAGATGCCTTTGCTGCAGTGATCGCCTACGTTGGGGGGACCTGACATGGCACCGAAAGAAGAAGAAGATAAGTGGCATTCATTTCTTTGTTTAATAAATTATAAATTAATCATATATGTAAGTCAATCACTGTTTAGGTTTAAAAAATAAGTCCGTTTTTAAAATATGCAATCTTTTTAAGTCATCCCAAAAGACAATTATTTCATTTTTCATATGATGCACTCACTTTGAAGTTAGTCATTTTAAATTATTACACATCATATAAAATAAAATAATACTTTGTAACAACGGAATTGTAAACACGGCAAATACTTTCACTGTACCAAAGCTTCATCAAAGCTTTACATGAATTCCTGTATAGACTGTGGTGTTCAAGTGGACATTTTAGCAGCTCAATTTTTTATTTCCCAACTCACAGAAACAACCTGCCTTCTGAGAAAGCAGTGGGGAGAGCAATTAACCTCACATATTCTTTAGTTTCGAAGATCAATATGTTACTCAGGAGTATTCCATCTTCTTACGTCGATCCACGTACCTGGAACTAAGTGTCTGATATTATGTACAAATGCATACTTCAAATTGAATCGAAATACAAGAAGAGAGAGAATTACATTTGAACACAACTCCCGCATAGGCTGAGAATAAGCAGCCTAATCATTGTGGAGCGAATGCGAAGATAGGTACCAGTATGTTCTAAACACCTGCTGGGTGGGGCTGTTAATTACAAAACAAATAACTGGTTGCCTATTTGCGCTCAAGAACACACGTTTCCAAGTTTTGTATACAGCTCTCGAAATTGTATAATGGCGGTTTTTTACGACGTCCTTGGGCATTCGCCTTTTCCTTTTATTGAACCGTTAACCCCGGCTAGTAATGCAAGGGCGTTACCTCTAGACCACAAACAAACAGCCCATTCTTCTCTTTGTAAAGTATAACTTATAATTATTCTTGCGGGTGGGAGGATCCTTTGGTCCTAGTGTTAAGGCGAGGATCCTCCCTTGAGCGGAGGGAGTGAAAGCATCTGTGTAAAATATGTTTTTGGACTTCGCTATTGCTATATTCGAATATACATGTATATAGGGTGTTTTTTTATAGGTTTGGTTTTTAAACTGGCAACATTGTTTCTACAGACTGTCAATTTGACAGTTGATAGTTGATTTGTAGTCAGTACGTTTTGCCATTTTACCCTAAATAGACTGACGTCAGAAACAACCTTAGCAAATTGTGAAAATTAATTTTGAAAATCATGGTTCGTTTCGACAAACTTATCATGCAATACATCCATTTTACGGTCGACATAATCGTCCATCCGAGCAAGATATTCGGAAGACCATGGATCGTTTTCGCACCACGTACACTCTAGTGGATAAAACGCATCCACAAATACGACAATTGTCGAAAATTGGACTTCACGATTGCACTTCATTCGAGCTAGCCGTGGCGCTCATATGCCCGAAATCATATTTAAACAATAATGCCATAATAACAATAATGCCATGCATCATTTTAATAAGTTTTTTTTTCCATTTTGAATACGTATTGTATTGAACAGACTGGAAGCATTTGAAATGTGGCTCCATCGACGAATGCTCAGAATTCCCTGGACAGACATGGTTACCAATACCGAAGCCGTTGACAGGGAACTGTTATCAACTATCAAGGTTCGGAAGATTTCACATCTGGGTCATATAAGGAAAGGTTTCCAACTAATATTGGAGGGGAGAATTGAGAGACGCCGAGGGCCCGGTAGAAGACAAATGTCCTGGCTGCGAAACGTGAGGGAGTGGACCGGCATCCGAAGTGTGGAGGAGCTGTTCCGAGCGGCGCAGGACAGGGACAGGTGATCGCCAACGTTGGGGGGACCCGACAGAAGAAGATATAATTCGTAGAAAGGTTACGAGAATTTATCTATTAATTGATTGATTGATTAGATATTATAAATAAACGAATAAAACTAATATTACAAATGCGAGCCCGAAGTTAACTGTTATTTTGATATACGGATGTAAACGATACGTAAATACTTTTTATAATTATGAAAATAACCATTTTACAAATACATGTTTGAGAGTTCAAATCTTAAGATGTAAGTTGAAAGTTATCATGGACCCAAGTATTGATTTCCTAGCGCTTATCTTTGGACTCCCCTTTCCAGAGTTGGCCATATCTCAATTTGGGATCACCCTCATTCCTCAAATCTCAACCCGCAACCCTCACCAAATATAAGCCCGTTGCAAGTACGATATGCACTTCTGTTTACAGAAGTATTATGACGAATATTGAAGACTACGATTTTATTAAATAAAACGCATTTTTTCCAAAGCTTTTATAATATGCTACGTCTATTCCAAATTTCAAATATCCCTTCCATTGTTTTGGCTGAAACACTATGATACTTGAACATTTTAAACTGTTAAATTAAAAAAAAACTTTGTTTTATGTATCACAATTGTATTTTAATTTTACGCGACAGCTGTTTCGTCAACCTATGTTGACATCATCAGGTGTTACAATTATTTTTTAATGATTAATTGTATTTCAATAGAGACGAAGATGTACATTTTTTGGAAACAGAATATGGTAGTCGAGGTACCTACGAGTATATTATGAAATATCAAATTTAGCTCTCTAAAGAATTTGCTATAAAGATTTGATACAACAACAACAACAAACCATCCCGCCGTTTCGCCGCAGGGGTAGGTAGAGAGAATGGACTGCCACACTTTTCTTTCCTGACGTATTTCTCTCGCTTCCTCAACATTCATACATCGAGTCATACACGCACGTCGATTCTTCCGGCTTCTGACATGACAAACCTTTAAAATTTGATAAATTTGGTCATGCCATGTTTTCCTCGGTCTACCTCGACTCCGTACTCCATTTACATCGTTAACGTATACTTTTTAACCATTCTTTCTTCACCCATGCGCTTCATATGTCCGAACCAACGCAGCGATCCTTTCATAATTTTGTTCATAATGCCTTCTTTCGCTCTACATTCCTTTCTAATATCAGCATTTGAGATTCTGTCGTACATCGTTCTACCACACATACGTCTTAGGGACCTCATCTCAAGATTTAATATAACTTTTTATTAATATACCTAGGTATGTCTTCTTTTAATAAATCTGACGGTCTGTGGCACAAGAATCATGTCTCCTGAGATGATGAAGATCATCTGTCCCTCCATCTCTTAGGCCATCTTTCAGGTGGGCGGCATCCGAAGAGGATTTCGTATGTATGTCTTCTTCTTCTTCTTTTTCTCCTTATAGACCTATGGTCTGTTCCTGAAATCAGACTGTCCTCTCTTGGGAGGTTGACTCCCAACTATCTCTCCATCTCTTCGGCGATCTTTCGGGGGGACGGCAGTCGGCAGGAATCTGAAGCGCCACAGAGTGTGGGATTCTGGTGGGATCCATCATCTGCACGTGCGCATTCCAGTATCTTCTGCGTTGTCTGCCCCATCTCACGACATCCTCCACCTTACAGATCTCGCGGATGGCCGTGTTCCTCACCCTATTTCGAATAGTCCTTCCTGCTATCATCCTCAGCATCCTCATCTCTGCTACCCGCACTTTAGCTTTCGTTCTTGTGGTATTCGCTCTGGTCTCAAAGCTATATGTCAGTATAGGCCTTACGCAGGTTTCATATATTCGGTTCGTAGTATATAAATAAACAAAATATTTTTTGTTATAATTTTTCCCAAATTCTATTATTTCAAAGATTATCATTAAATTGAAATGAAGGTTTAAATAATATAATAAATAAATCATTTTGAAAATATTATAGTTTATACGAATTATTGTTACGATTTTTTTTAGTACAGATAGTGTAAATAGCATCTAATTAAATTTTACTATCATTTTCCATTGCACCACAAAATGGCGCCCTGACCACGCTGACATTTGAAATGCCTCACAAAAAACCTTTTATTCTGCATTTTTAGTGCTTTTCGGAATGTGAGATTGTTATAAAAAGTTTTATATATTGTTTGTGCATCGCTGTTGTAGGTTTTGTGTCTTTATGGTGCTTCAAAACGGAAGAAATATCATATTGTGTACGCTTTTATATCGAAGCTATTCTTCGCTCAGCACGCCTTACCGCCAGCCGGACAGTTATTCTGTCAACTTCTGCATGAATAGTGTCCTCGTCTCCTGTGCTTTCGCCACAGTTCCTGACCATCGCACTCACTTACTGCCTCATGCTGCCGTTTTTACCACTCACGAGAAGACAAGATTCAAGACTCTGGTAATCATGTTTCACAGTTTCTCTTTACTGCTAAATTTAATGTTTTTCTTTTTATTTTTTCAATATTATTACATACTGATTATGTAATATATAATCTTCACGCCGTCTCCCCGAATGGGTAGGCAGAAATAATGGATTGCCACACTTTTCTTTCCTGACATACTTATTTCGCTTCCTCGTCATTCATATATTGCGTCATGCACTCACGTCGATTTCTCTGACTCCTCACGCGCCCGACATTCTATATTTGATTTATTTGATAGTGACACGTTTTTTTCCCTAGGAAGTGAAGCTTGGAGTTGGCAGAAGAAGGATGAAAGTAGGATAAATGCCGTACAAATGAGGCCAATAAGAAGGATGTGCGGGAAAACAATGTATGATAGAATATCTAATGATGAAGTAAGAAAGGAATGTAAAGCAGATGAATGCGTGATAAATAAAATCAAGAAAGGGCCACTAACATGGTTTGGACTATGGAACGAATGGATGAGGGAAGAATAGTTAAAAATATATATACAAGTAGTGTGAATGGAAAAAGAAGTCGAGGAAGGCCAAGGAAGACATGGCATGACCAAATTAATCAATCACTGAAAGGCGGCCATGTTCGAAGTAGGAACAATCAACGAGCATGCATGTCACGATGTGTGAATGTAGAGAGTTATGTCAGGATAGAACAGTGTGGCGATCCATCCTCTCTGCCTACCTCTCCGGAGAATCGGCGTGATGGTTAGTTAGTTAGTTAGACACGTTTTTCTAGATCTTACTCTATTTCTAGTTCCATTTAAATCGTTAACATATACTTTATTATACTATCATTATTTTTGATGACTTTTATAATGTTTAAAATTTCTAAATTGTTAGGTTAGGGTAGTTAGGTTTTAATTATTTATATGCAAAATTTCAATACCGTATTCTTTAGCGAAATCCAAAAAATTATTAATCTAAGATGTTCTTTGATTCTTATGTTAAAATTATGCGTTGTTTTTCCTATGTAGAATGACGTGCATTCGTTACATTTTTATTCGTAAGACTCCCGAATTCTATCGTTCAATTAATTCTATCGTCATTTAAGTTTGAAAGAGAGACTAACTTCAAAATGGGCAAAGTAAAAATATGCCACTCAATTGCTCTCATCCCGAAAATACTAAAATTTTCCAAACATTCGCTTAACTCTGAAATATGTTTTTATATTCTCTAATAACTAGGGCTAAAGGGGGTCTATGGATCTCAAAACACAAAAAAAGTCGCCTTTTTGAAAGCTAATTTCGAGACCTAGTTTTAATGCATGGTTTTTTTCTAGGTTACTTACACCATAAGTTTCTAACGGGGGCGATACCACACCCAGGGGGTGCTGCAGCCTTCCACGGTAACGCGTGGCTCCACTACAGTTCCTGACCATCGCACTCACTCACTTCCTCATGCTGCCTCATTCTGCCGTTGCTACCACTCCAGAGAAGACAAGATCCAAGATCCACGACAGTTTCCAACGATCCTCTGGTAATCATATTTCATTGTTTCTCTTTACGAATTTATTTGCGTTAATTTTACTGTTTTTGTTTTTATTTTTTCAATATTATTATATAGTCCATTGTTTTGGCCGAAACACTATGATACCTTAACATTTTAAACTGTTAAAGAATAAACTTTGTTTTTAATTTGACCTTTTATATATTATTGTAACACCTGATGATGTCCACATTGGTTAATGAAACAGCTGTCGCGTAAAAATAAATACAATTGTGATACAAAAAACAAAGTTTATTCATTAACAGTTTAAAATATTATTACATTATATACCCATTAAGCAATTTATACATGGTAGTTATTATTTGGTTGAATAGCTATTTTGATATCATTACAGCGAGAGCCAAATAGATTCAAAGGGATTCTCATTACGTGTGATAGGTAGCTAATACGCAATTTTTTTGTTACGTGAATTCTTCACCAGACCAATGACAGTGTGAAAATCACACTGTCATCTCTGGGATGGAACCCGGGACCTTCGGTGTGGGAGTCATAGCTGTTGTCACTACGAAGGTCGTCAACCTTTTCACTATTTTGTTCATAACACTTTTATTCGCACTGTATTTATTTCTTGTATATAATAATCTTTATACCTGTATTCTTATTTTTTATGATAGTGTCTTTCTTCTTTAATAATCTACACTTACATACCTGTATTCTTATAGTGATAACAGTCTTAACTCGTCTTAGGTTCAATATTTAGGGTTACTCTTAAAATATTCCGTCTATAACAATTAAATTAAAATTTAAAAATAAATGTACCCACTTGACTACATAATTGAATTGACTAACTAACTAACCGTCACGCCGTTTCTCCGGAGGGGTAGGGAGAGAAGATGGATCCTGACATAACTCTCGCGCATCTTCTACATTCACACATCTTGACATGCACGCTCGTCGATTGTTCCTATTTCGAACATGGCCGCCTTTCAGTAATTGATTAATTTGGTCGTGCCGTGTCTTCCTTGGCCTTCCTCGACTTCTTTTCCCATTTACACTACTTGTATATATATTTTTAACCATTCTTCCCTCATCCATTCGTTCCATAGTCCAAACCATCTTAGTGGCCCTTTCTTGATTTTATTTATCACGCATTCATCCGCTTTACATTCCTTTCTTACTTCATAATTAGATATTCTATCATACATTGTTTTTCCGCACATCCTTTTTAGTGACCTCATTTTTACGGCATTTATCCTACTTTCATCCTTCGTGGCAGAAGACGACGACCTTCGTGGCAGAGTGGTAAGAGCTCCGACTTCCATACCGAAGGTCCCGGGTTCGATTCCCGGCGATGGCAGTGTGATTGTCACACTGTCTTTGGTCTGGTGTAGAATTCATGTGACAGTAAAATGGCGATAGATTGGCTACCTATCACATGTCACGAGAATCAATATAAAAGCTAAAATAAATTTTATACAGTAATTGGGTTCAAACGACCTGTTGTATACAAAACAAAATAATAATAATAATAATAAGGGTCGGCACTAGAACTCCATTGTGCACTGCCATCTTTGCTTCCGTCGATATATTTCTATTTGCGGTAATGACTAAGTGCACCATTTACTTTGTTTCCAGCTTCAGCTGAATTCTCAGCTTCTTTTGACATTTTCATGATTCACTTCCACACATAAGGGTCGGCACAAGAGCACCACTGTGCACTGCCATCTTAGCTACAAGTTAATAACAAATGATGTAACGTGTGCGTATTAACAACACGATTACCGAGATGAAGGCAACATGTAAAACTGTGAATAATGAAAATTAGTTACGGTATGGAATTTCAGCTCAAGCAAATAAACCATTCATTCTCCTTCCCACAACGTTATTACGTTAAGCACGGTGATCACGCGAGCGCGGACCGATCCTCCCAGTCATTTGTGATGTTTTTAGTAAACAGTCCGTGGCTAATCGTCAGCCAGTTTGCGAGCAGCGTGTAGCGATGGACACGTGGCGTGCCGTGGTTGGCGAATCGCGGGCATGCGCGCGCGTGGCGCCAATCATGGCCGCCGTTCTCTCCCCCGCCCATCGATGAGGTATCAGACTGCAGGGTGATCATGATTATATTACTTGATTAGGCTTCTGTATTTGAAAAGTAATCTATGCTTTGAAATTAATGTGATCAAATTTATGTTAATATGTTCATATGTACGTATAGAACTTCATCCGCATGTTTTATCATTTTAAATTTGTATACCTCTAGAAAAAACACCCGTATACAAAAAAAGGGTGTTTTTTTTAAAGGTATACAAATTCAAAACAAAAAAAACCACATTAAAATAATGTGAATATCTATAATATTGGCTTTATTTAATAGATAATTTTATGGCATTATTGTTTTAATATAATTTCGGGCATATGAGCGCCACGGCTAGCTCGAATGAAGCGCAATCGTGAAATCCAATTTTCGACACCTTTATTGAGCAATTGAGTAAAATGGCAAAACGTATTGATTACTAACCAACTGTCAACTCTCAAATTGACAGTCTGTAGAAACAATGTTGCCAGTTTAAAAACCAAGCCTCTAAAAAAACATTATATATAATAAAACTTCTAGAAAACGGACGTTTAAATTCGTAATTAAATAACTATTATGAAGTTATACATCATTGTTCAAGAAATTATAACTATGTTTCCTTCGTGCTTACAACGTGTTTAAAGAGGGTGAAATAATAATGTAACATAATTTTTATTTATAATCAGTGATCTACATTTCTTTAACTTTTAATTTCATGGTGTACCTACCTAAAATTTTTTTTGATTTCCTACATATTCTTGGTGTTCGCTACACTCCACTTTCCCATCTCCTTATTAAGCTACACAAGCCATCTCTAGTGGCGCTAATTTGTAAAAAAATTAACTTTACTTTGATATTTGGTTAGAAAGTTTTAATCCTGGGATTGGTTTGCAGCAATTTCTTCTATTCTTCTCTTCCATTCTTCCCTGTCTTGAGCGGATCTTTTGAAATCGGCATATGATGAGCAGCGCACGTCCACCAACAGGTCCTCCAGGTACTCTCGGCGTGGGCGTCCCCTAGAGTTTGTCCCCTCGGTCATACCCTCCATTATGGCATGCAAGAGGCCTTCTTGTCGAATTACATGGCCGATCCATCTTGCGCGCCTTTCGGGTCCTGAGCAGGTGCCTTCCTCCTTCGATTCTTTGAAGAACCTCCTCATTCGTGATGTGGTCTCTCCAGGAAATTCCTAATAGTCTTCTATAGGACCATATCTCAAAAGCCTCTAGTCTCCGTTTATCTCTTTCGGATAGGCACCATGTCTCGCAGCCGTACATCAAGATACTCCATACATTGGTCTTGATGAGGAGTATTCTCAGTTTTAGGTCTATATTATTTGATTATATTATTTTCGACTTTTTATTAAATGCAAGCTTAGCCAGATGTATACGGCTGTCGACCTCGCTCTTAGACCGACCGTCCCATGTTATTTTGCTCCCGAGGTAGACAAACTCCTTGGTGTTCTTTAGTGGAACTCCTGGCATCACTACTCTCATCTGATGTTGCGTTCGGTCTACAGTCAGCAGCTTTGTTTTGCTTCATTTATTATTCACTTTATGCTTAAAAAAAAGCGTTTCTTCAAATAAATAAAAATACTTACATTGCCATCACTTTATGCTTAAAAAAAACGTTTCTTCAAATAAAAAAGAATACTTACATTGTCAGGTGAGTATTTATATCACGGTCAATCATTTATAGTACGTAATAATAAAATACTCAAATTTAATTGTATCTCTCAATAGAGACGAAGACGCGAATTATTCTGGTCCACTATTTGGCAATTAGAATGGAATAATACTCCTGGCGACTTCTAAAACAATGCGTTTATGGGCAACAGCCTTCGCATTGTGTTAATAAGGTAGTTTGCTAAATGCTGAAAATCATTCTCCATAGATGGCGTTAGTGGGTCGGTTGTATAAGTTAATCTTGAATGTATACACAAGTGCAACAAAATCTACATAGATGGATAATTGAAACTGACACGTGAAGATAGGTATGGATTTTGAAGTATATATACATCTTCCAAAAATTTGTCATGCATGATCATAACAAAGGTGGAATGGGGAATGTTGTAATTACATAAAGCGTGCGCTTAACCCAACCAATGACAGGTCATAAGTCCTGTAAACACCTTGATCATCCATATTCAGTTTGCGTCTTCGTCTCTATTGAGATACAATTAAATTTGAATTGACCACCCTTTGGTGAAAATCCAGAATTTCGTGTACAAGTATAAGTATACATTCACAAAAATATTAATAATAAAATACTCTTTGCAACCCGTGAAATATTCACGGAAGTAAAGTGCGGGCCACACTGATAAACAAACCGCATAAACACGTGAAATCCATAGGGATTCGTGTTTATTCAAACAGTTATCTATCTCATTCTACGCCGGGTAAAATAATGCGAGGAAGAGAGATAAACGTACCATGTGCAACAAACAAACATGCACAACCAAACATGGTACGTTTATCTCTCTTCCTCGCATTATTTTACCCGGCGTAGAATGAAATAGAAGTACTATACAACCGATGTTTATCCACAGTGTGGCCCGCCTTTAAACATTTTCTACCCTTTCAAAACTTGGTTCATTGTACAATCGTTATCACTAATAAGTTTTAACTTTAACTGTTAAAATTTCACAATTATTATAACAAATTGTTCTTCTTTTGTTTTCTACACTTTTGTCATACAATAATCAGAACAAATTTCAGAATCAGAACAAAATTCAAAGAACTATTTCTCTCTCGCCCTATTGTATTCAAAATATTCTCATACTCTTTCTTGATGACAATCAGGTTTTTGCCATGACTAACTAACTAACTAACCATCACGCCGTCTCCCCGAAAGGGTAGGCAGAAATAATGGACACTTTAACCGATGCGGCACTCCATCCTTCTCTTTTCGCCCCGCGGGAGACGCGGTGTGATGGGTTGCAAACCTCATTGCCACCAATAGGCATCTCCCACGCACACTTCGATCGTCCAACATCCACATAATAAATCTAAAATACAATAAAATAAAATAACCAAATAAAAATATTTTAATATATAAAGATCCTTCAGATCTTTTTGTCATGAAATAACATATTATCAAATTTAGCTTTCTGTTAAATTTTGGAATTATTTTTTCCATACCTATTCTACTTTGCAATAGATAATTTATAATAAGGTTTTTGTTTAAAATAAAATAATCTTGTAATAAAGGGTTAAAATAATAATTATCAATTTATTTTCATCATATAATGTACATAATTTTTAAACATCTTAATACAAAGAATAAATTTAACAAAACGGGTTGACTGGGGGGTTGCTAACTTCCCAATTATTCAGTTAAAGGCACCACCCTTTAAAATAAATCACACAAATCTGTTTCGAAAACGTTCCCGTATTTTTTATTTAAATGGTAACAGGGTTGAAATTTTTCTGCCATTTTATCTGTAATTATTTATGTTCAAATTTATTTATTTTAAAAAAGCTCAGAAGTTATCAGTTAAATTTTAGTTGTCTTCTTATAGTAATTTTAAAATAATGAATACGTCCAGCAGAATACGTACTTAGGTCGTTTGACCTGTTTATGACGGTGGGCTGTCCTGGGATGATGATGTCCAACCATCTCTTCATCTTTTAGGCGGTCTTCCTGGTAATCTCTTGCTCTTTGGGTTTTCATCTTTAACAATTTTTGCAATTCTTGTATTTTCGTGGTCTCTCCAAAAGCGCCTTCTGCTTCTTCCCAACTTACTATGTCTTTAACACCACAACCCTCAGATTAAACCCTCAGATTTCTGATCCGATCTCTGAGGGTTTAACCTGCGATGGAGCGTAGGGTTCGCATTTCTGCTACTATAAGAAGGTTCTTAGTCCTATTGATATCGGCTCTGACTTCTATTCTATACATAATGATGAAGATACATACACAATGAATAAAATATATCTCCCTTTCTCAGTACGAGAATATGGTATGGCGTTTTGATAAGACGTCAGAGAGTTGGACTTACTAGTAGTCTTGCTGTTGTCATGCAGGGTGGCGTTTCACGGCATTTCACAGGTATTATACTATACATACGAGTACGTTTCAGCAGGGTATGGCCCACTGTGACACTTACAGTCAGTTGAAATATTTTATTTTATGGGTTTTAACAATTTTAAACGTGTCTTTCTTAGTGTTTGCGGTGGCAATCGATACACTTTTTATGCGAGTTCCCAATTTTTATTTCCCAAAATATAATACCATTTCTAATGGTGTTGTGGTGAACGGGTGGTGTATTTTATTTGCCTTTTAGGGAGTTGAGTGCTTCAGAGTTTACATCTAGACATCGCTAGTGGGTAATGGTATAAAGGGCAGAATACTTGACTCTTGATCTAGAGTGACAAAAATTGATTCCATGGCATTTCACGTTTTTTTAATATATTTTTTTCTGATGACTTATTTTATGCAGTTTTTTTTATTAAATAATATCACACACATTAATAATTTGCTTAGTGTGATGAAGATATAAAATTTTCAAACTAACTAACTAACTAACCATCATGCCGATCCCCCGAAAGGGTGGACAGAAAGAAGGGACTGCCACACTTTAACCGATGCGGCACTCCATCCTTCTCTTTTTTTTTATTTAAAAATCGTAAAAAATACAGATAAATTAAAAAAAGTTTATAACTATATACAAAATAACTAACTTACAGATATAATGTACCTCCACACTGTTATTTCCTGATACACTTCTCTCGATTCCTAAAAATTCATACATCATGTCATGCACGCCCATCGATTTCTCCGACTCCTGAGGAGATCCAATATTTGTTTTATTTGATTGTGTCACGCTTTCTTCGGTCGTCCTCTATTTCTAGTTCTGTGTACGCCATTTAATTTTTATTGATGTATTGCATAATAATTTCAATAAAAATACAGAATATAATAATAAATTTATAATAAGAATAATAATAAAATAGAACGTTTAAAGAGGCCTACATCCAGCAGTGGAGAGACGGCTAAAAATAAGAAGAAAAAAAAAACAGCACAATTAGATAAACACGACCAAGAAAAACAAAAAGCAATTTAATATAATATGTAATAATTTTATCTTAAATCTCTTTCCGGGAAAGTATTTTTTTTATTCGGTAGGATAATATTTACTTTATAAAAATTGTTACCCTATTTCAGTGTGGAAATTACCCCAGTATTGGTAGCTAAAGCACGCTCCTAGCACGGGCCTAGCACGCCGCCAGCGCCCGCCAGACCCTCTCTATCGCGTTAGACTCGTGGGTGGCTAATGTAAGGAGCGGGTGGCTAATGTTACACTTAAATAAGATGTTCGAGGGTGCCTGGGCTATAAATCATCGTTCCTGATTTATTGAAAAGTTGACTGTGTAATACTTAACCTGACTTTGGAATATTTGTCAATGTAAGTACCCCGCAAATCGCTTAGTTAGGAAATTGAAGTGTCAATGAAATAGTTGCTAAGAACTGGAAAAAATAGGATAAAAGTGAATTAATTGCAGTGGAAATAAGATCTCTTAGACGAATGTGTAATAAATCTGTATATTATAGAGAGCTATATGCCAGTGGCGTGCCTAGAGTCAACCCGTAAGGCAAGCCCGTCAGATTTTTTTGTGTTATAATATTAGTAGAGGGCCACGATAATATATTTTTCCTGATTAAAAGAGTTTTATATTTCTAAATTAATTTCGTGAATTAATTGATTTTAAATCCCATTTTAGGCGCATTTTAAATCCATACAAAAAATAATTTTCTGCGTCATCAAACTCATTTTCTTGTATAATATAATAATGTATTTACAAATACAATAAGAAATAAGCTGTAAATAGACAATAGTAATAAATTTGTTAACATCGAAACACGAATTATAAATAAATCTTTCTTTTCATAACATTTCTGCACATAACGTAAATGACAGATAACATTCTGACAATAGAAATTAAGTTCATGGAAAACGAATAGTAACATACTTCAGAGTGATAAAGCCCGGCTTTAAATCCATACAAAAAATCTTCTGGTATATACGAGTATGCACCTAGCTATATGATTACAAGCCAAAAATACGTAAGTACGACAAAGACTCATTTACATTTTGCAAGCCCAATATGAAGCCCATTGAAAACATGAAATAAAACATGTAGACGTAGGCGATTTCGCGGGCATCTCACTATCTATGAGTGACATAAAATACGGTACGTATGAGTGGAACAAAATATACTTAGGTCATTTCTGCGCGGAGTCATTTGCAACGCAACGAATTAAATCGCGCGAAAATTCAAAATATTGTTTTATTCGTAGACGGCTCAAACGCGCATAAAAAACATCGTTTTATTATAATTTTTTTAAGGCAAGCCCGGCTTTTCGGCTTGTATGGAAGTACCGCCACTGCTATATGCAAATATAAGAAGTGAATGTGCGAATGAAAGCGTTTTGAACAAAATAATAAGTACGAGTAATTAATACAAATGAAAACGTCAGTTTTCTAGAAGTTTTATTATATTTTATGGGAATGACATGTTTCGCCCTTTCAAGGCATTATCAAATGTCACATAGGAAAGTTTGGCGTTTTCGTACGAGGAGGGCCGACCCCAGATGATGGGAAATGGCAAAGGGAAAGAAGAAGAAGATTTTTTTATATGTGTCATCATCTACTGTCCCTCATATCCGAGGAAGTCTGTCCTTAACGGTTGTGAGTTCTTGCGTGGCTAAAGACCTAAATCCTGGACCTAGGTAGGGGAAGGCAGTGGAGCCGCCATCGTCTCTCGATGGTATCTTCTTTCTCCTCCTTCTCTCTATGGCGTCGTCTCTGCGCTGCGCTTCAAAGTGCTGCGTGCCTCTATGTATGTATATTCTCTACCTAGGTCTGTCTTCTGTAGTCTTTTCCCAGCATTCACTATCGATGTTAGCCATTTGGAGGTTTACTTATTGGGAGTTCTTGAAGCGTTTCTTCTGACCTATGTGCGAACGTTTCCCTTGGGTCAGCTGAGAGTACAGTATATCTGTAGCTAACACATGTTACACTGAACATATCGAAATAAAAAAAAACAAAACAGTTAGACTGCACTTTATTGGGAAGCCAGGTGTTTAAACAGCGATAACAAGCCCTCTCCCCAAAAGGGGTGGCTATCGGGTGTCCTGTTTACCCTGGCACTGTGTCACCGTCGGCCGTCTCCCCCGTCCCTTGTGACTCGGTCCCTCCGAACTCCTCGGGGAATAGAACGTAATTACATGCGACACAAGTCAAACAAGGATTTTTTGTGATTTCGCTCGGAGGAGAGATGCCATTGTGACTGGGATTTGAAGAGGACATTGGGGACGATGTATTGAATACGGAAGAGGAAGAATGGGTAATATTGTATTAGTCGTAAGTGCGGACTCTTTTGAAACGGCTTAGTATTATTATGTACGTGTATTGATCAATGTCATTACGCATATATGTATTAGTTTATGTATTTTGCCCCCTCTGAAATTAAGTATCACTTTTTCTTCTTCTTCTTCTAAGTGTAGATCTGGCGATCTGTTTAGACAGGATATCAATTTTTGTCACGTGATCAAGACGTCCAGCTATCTCTCTATCTCTTTGGTAGTCGACGGCCCTCTGGGGTCTCGCGCATCATGATCTTGGGAATCCTCGCTGGGTCCATCCTCTCGATGTGATCCATCCAGAATTGTTTGCTCTACCTTCTCCATCTTACTATGTCATCAATCTTGCAAGATCTGCGAATCTCTTCGTTACGTATCGCATCTATAAGGGTTCTACCCACAATAGGTCGCAATGTTTTCATTTCTGCTGCTCTTAGGAGATGTTTGATTCTGATAGGGTCTGTTCTTCCTTCGGTTCCGTGAATCATTATGAGGCTGATGCATGTTTTGTATGTCCTGACTTTGCTTTCCACTTGCATATGATTCGCCCTTCTAAGGCATTATCAAATAATGTCATTTGACATTTGATAATGCCTTAGAAGGGCGAAACATGTTATTCCCATAAAATACAACAAAACTTTTTGAAAACTTACGTTTTCATTCGTATTAATTACTCACAAAGATGAGGCAGCTGGATATCCGAATCTTAGGAACAGGTTTCGAAAAATCGTCAGTTTTCAAGAAGTTTAATTGTATTTTATGGGAATGACATGTTTCGTCCTTCTAAGGCATTTTCAAATGTCATTTGACATTAGATAATGCCTTAGAAGGGCGAAACATGTCATTCCCATAAAACATAATAAAACTTCTAGAAAACTGACGTTTTCATTCGTATTAATGACTTGATTTTGTTTGTCCCCTACAATGGTTCTAGTTTTTTGATCATCGCTTCAATAAAAAGGATTTCTTCTTTTTATTATAATTCACACATTAACTTGTTAAACTGCCGTAAATAATTTTCTGGCTATTATGTAATTATAGTGAAAGTATCGTGTGACTTATTCAAAAACCACGAAGAGCGTCTATAATTAAAAAAAAAGGTCGCAACAAATATTGAACGTGATGATTTTGCTTCGGTACTTAACATTGGTACCTACCGTAACATCAATGAATAATCTATGGTTTACCTAACCTCAATGTTTACATAATGACATATTTGAAAAATGGAATGAAATAAAACAAAATTAAATACTAAGGTTATTCTTCTGTCAATAGTATCAATAAAATGACAGTTGTAGTCAAGATGTAATTGATCAAATTTGTTTTATTATATGAGATGGAAAACAATTTTTGTAAAATCACACTCGACAAGCTTTCCACCACATATCTTCCCGGAGAGACGGTAAAAGGATCCGTGGATTATGAATTCTCAGCTGAAGAGAGAGTCAAGTGCATTTATCTTCTATTTCGAGGCGAGTGCAAGACTCAGATGGAGGGAAACTCCATTGTGAGGTATTCTCGCCACAGCAAAATGGACATATTCGATCTCTCTGTGTCAAACGCAAAAGAAGAGTATTTTCATTACACTTATTATGTACTGGGAACTGGTGAAAATGACGAAAAGCCAACTGTTATCCCAATAGGAACGCATAGTTTTTCATTTGCGTACGCTCTACCAAACAGCATCCCTTCGTCTTACGATGGTAAATTGGGCAGTGTGGAATACGCTATTTGGGCTGTATTAAAGAGACCTTCAAGAGGTGATGAAGTATCAAAGACAGTATTTAAGGTTTTCGTCCCTTTTGAGTTCACCGCAGAGCGACATCGAGTCCCAATTGAAATAGACATACAAGGATTGACTGCATGCCTCTGTATTTATTTAAAAGATTTTAAATTGGAAGTGACGATTCCAAAGTCATATTACTATATCGGACAAACTATTCCGGTGCACTTGCACTGCGTTAACCTAACCCGTGTGAGGGTGAGGAAGTTGAAGATCATGCTGATCCAGAAAGAAGTGTATCATTCACAGATGGATTTGGAGCCGAAGAAGTGGAGGACCAAAATAGCTGAAGTGCACACAGGGCCGATACGCTCCCTTGGCGGTAGGGAGTGGAAAGAATACTTGCTTGTTCCTTCTGTACCCACGGCCAACCTGGACAGCTGTAGTTTGATGGACTTGGATTACGAGTTAAGAGTTATCTGTGTTCTGCCGAAGATCTTTATTGATGCTGAAGTTCGGGAGCAAATATTTATTGGAAAATCAGATGCAGTTTGATTCAACATTCAATATTCATATAAAATTATTGGCTTCATTTGCGGTAAAAAAAAAAACCTAGTTTAACTACAATTGAAGACTACAGGGGAAAAACAAGGAATGTCAGTAGAAGGTTAATTTGAATAAATTGAGAATAAAGCTAGTCAAAGTCTATATATTTCTTAGCAATTAGCAATCGATTATCTGGCCATAGTCAATGACACACATGATTTTTGAATATGAAAATTTTACTGTGGATAGATACGTACAAATGCCGCTAGATGGCATTATTACATTTATTTTGAATTTTAACTGACATTCCTTGTTTTTCCCCTGTAGTCTTCTATTAATAGGAGTGAATCTAGAAGTTTTATTGTATTTTAAGGAAATTGGCGATCATTCATCATCATGCTTAACGATATCAAAAGGGCCGCTCAGATGTAAACTGATCATCGATAACTCACCTATTGAGCAAGTCATGCGATTCACTTACCTAGGCGTAGAGATCGGTAGCTGCAGTGACTTATATGACGAAGTGCGAGCACAAACCAACAAAGCGACAGCCGTGGCTGGCTGCTTGCGCGACACCATATGGAGGAACAAATACGTGCCAACCGAAAGTAAAGTCAAGATATACAAAGTATGCGTTCGCCCCATCATGACGTATGAAATAGAGGTCAGAGCCGATACCAATAGAACTAAGAACCTTCTTAGAGTAGCAGAAATGCGAACCCTACGCTCCATCGCAGGCAAATCTCTCAGAGATCGGATCAAAAATGAAACGATAAGGTTTGTCTGTGATGTTGAGAACATAGTGAGATGAGGAAGAAGCAGAAGGCGCATTTGGATAGAAGAAGAAGAAGGCGATCATTGCAGTGAAAGCATTTCTGTTCTACGCCACTTTGAACAGATAATCAACTCTGCTCACTCATGTTTACTCTCTTATATTTCGCAGTCAGGACAACTGCTTTAGACCAACTCCTCGACGTCCCTCTATTCTTATTATGATTATCAACCGATGGAGGTGGTATCTTTTCCCCCTTAGCACATGATCCAAATATGAGACCTTTCTAACCTTCACACAAGACAACAGCTCTCTATTGGCTCCGGGTCTCTGTAGTACGTCTGCATTACTGACCTTATAGGTCCACGGTATGCGGAGCATTTTGCGATATATCCATATCTCAAACGCCTCCAACCGGTTCATTACATTCATTTTCAGAATCCAAGTTTAAAAGCCATTGATTATAATAATCCATATATAAAATTTAACCAATGTTTGTCGGAGTTTCAAGTTAAGATTATCGTTGCAAAAGAAGTTTCTGATTTTATTAAATACAGCTCGTGCAACTTGTATTCTGCATTTTATTTTAATATATGTGTCAAGGTCTTTAGTAATAATACTGCTAAGGTATTTAAATTGGTCAACCATTTTGACATTCATACCATTCAGTTGCAGAGTGGCTAATGTATTCTTCTTATTTTTCTTCCTTGTTGTAGACCTATGTGGTCTATTCTCCAGAGTGTTGCTCCTCCTGTGAGGTAGATTCCCAGCTGTCCTTCCATCTTTTAGGAGGTCTTCCACGACGACGAGTCCCATGAGGCTGATTATGCAATGCAATATAGGGGAGTCTGGTGGTGTCCATTCTCTGAACATGACCGTACCAGTCCCTCTTTAGCTGTCTGCTCCATCTTATAATATCCTCAACCTAACATATCTCTCTATTCTAAGGTATAACTATTTGATAATGCCTTAGCAAAGTTAAATATGTCATTCCCACAATAAATTTTTTAGAAAACATACGTTTTCATTCGTATTAATTATGTAATATGGAGTTTTATAACATTGTTCAAGAACCAATGAATGCAGTTGACTATATTTGCAGCTCAGACAGATAGTTCCAGTTGCTCATTATATTACGTACAATTTGGTAGTAAGAAACTAAAATAAAAAGGTTTATAAGATGCATTCAAATATGAGCTGGAAATTAACCTGTCGCAGTTCGAAATGATTTTTTTGGACTGTCAATATAGCCAGCCGCACTGTAGGGGTTAAATATATAAATAAACTAATTAATTTTTCAAATGAGATTATTTTATTCAACTACGTCTATGGCTTCCAATTTCTCATATCTCCTGGGATTATTAATTTTTTTTTATATACCAAGTGTTAGTTTAGATGACAGAACGATTGACACCTGATCCATTGGACATGAGTTCAATTCTAACCGCGATTCGTTTTTTTATAATAGTGAGTTATTATTTTTGTTCACATTGGATAGTGTAAAGTACTCATAAATTCTAATGTTATTATTATAAAAGTCACCGCAAAACCTATCCAAAAAGCTTAAATGGCAGTGCACAATGGTGTTCTTGTACCGACCCTTATGAATGAAAGCGAAGCATGGAACTGCAAAAGTAGCATGTAAGCAAAAGAAATGAGATCTCTTAGACGAATATGTAGAAAATCTGTGAACGATAGATTGTCGAATGAAAATTTAATAAGTGAATGCGGTGCGAATTAAAGTGTTATGAACAAAACATTGAAAGGATAATAAGATGGATTGGACCCATGGAAAGAATGCATGCTAAAAAAAATTGAATGTCGGCCACGAGTCGGAGAAATCGACGTGTGTGCATGACACGATGTACGAATATTGAGGAATCTAGAGAAATACGTCAGGAAAGAAAGGTTTGGCATTCTTTCTGCCTACCCCTTCGGAGAGACAGCGTGATGGTTAATCAGTTAGTAAGTTACATATCAAAGCATTTACCATAAATTATTTTTTTATTTTATTATTATTATTCTTACTCTGATGACTTGTATTTTAAGTGCGCCATTTTGTAAAATCAATTACTCCAAGGGCGCACTAGGAAATGACTGACTGAACAGTGCAGTATTTAGAAGTTTCTTAAATTTAACGTCACTATCCTCATACTTAATACTAACATGGAGGCTATTCCACGCCAGCGGACCGCAACCCTGAGAGCACGATCATAGAAACTTGCTTTATTGGTTTTGACTAGAATTGTTTTGTTGTTTGCACTTGTTTCTACTGATCGGAGTGAACGTTGCCTTTCCGTTGGCAAGGGTGTCACGCAGAGGTCCGATATATACGCTGGCGCTCTCTGGTGTCGAGCCTTAAACACTGTCAAACACAATTTGAATTTTACTCGTTCTCGGATTTGTAGCCAGTGAAGGTCCTTCAGGAGCGGCGTGATATGACAGTGTTGCCCCATAATCAATCGGGCAGCAGCATTGAATACACTTTGTATTGTGCTTAATTGATTATTTGGCAATCCAGCGTGCATTCCGTTACAATAATGTAATCGTGACACTACAAAAGAATTTACGGGGGTCCTAGCTTCACCAATAGGTAAACATCTCCTTATGTGCTTTAGCTGTCTCAGTTGGAAGAAACCAGACTTAACAATCCCCGATATGTGCGTATCGTAAGACAGATTGCCATCTAAATGAACAGCTAGAAACTTTAAACTCTTTGAAGGATATATTTCTATCCCTCTTATTTTCAAAGGGTCAGAATCTAGAAGATGTTCTGTTTTTGTGGGATTTATTTTAAGTTTATTCTCGGCCATCCATTCTGAAACTCGGTCTATACTCGTACATCGCACAGTATCAACCCTTGTTTTATCTCTCTCGTCGAAATCGCACAATTTATAGATTAAACGATATTTATGGCTATCGATCGCATGTCGACGCGAATGAAAATAATTTAATTTATTTATTAAACTTTTTATAACCGCGACCTGGTTCTGTAATCGAATAACGCATAAGTATGTGTTTATTGTTCTGTAAACCAATTTATGAAATTATATTGGTTTAGTGCCAAATTATAAACAGCGGATCAAAAAACGCTGCGTCGTAAAGTGGGGCACCAAATGTTTGTTGTAAACTAATCTCGGGACCATTAATATGCCCCTCGCAATTACAACACTAAATCGCATTTTATTAGTGGCCCGTGTGAGGGGCGCCTGATTAGTTCCGCGATATCCAGGCGCAAGGCGAGCGGGCCCCTCCCGAGAGGGAACGGGATTAATAGACGCGATTTACTCCAAATCCCCAAACGGGGGTCTTGAGAACATTTCGTTATGAATGAAACAATTTTATTTCAAATTTCGCTCTGAATGGCATTTTCGGAAATTACGTCATTAAGCATCCCCGTTGAAGGATGACACAGATGCTTCCACGATCCAAAACATTAACCAACTAACCTTTGTGCTCTCTCCGAAGCGGTAGGCAGAAAGAATAGACCATCACACTATTCTTTCCTGACACTTCTTTCGATTCTTAACACGTCGATTTCTTCAACTCCTCACGTGGTCGACATTTAATATTTGATTGATTTGATCGTGCCTTACATAGTTAACAAATACTTTTTAGTAGTTTAAGTTAATGTCATAAATTTATTTATTAAATAAACCCAATATCATAGATATTAACATTATTTTAATGTGTTTTTTTTTTCATTCTGAGTTTGTATATCTCTAAAAAAACACTCTTTATGTTACAAAGTATATAAGGGGTAGGCCAAGTTGCATCAAGGAGTACGCGCGGGAATCTCTTGACGACTTGAGACTGAACTTGACCAAAATGCAACCAGATTTTTCAGAGTTGTGCAAAGTTGTTCACTGTCATTACTGTATTTTGATGGTAATAAATGTAAAAATCTGTGATCAATGCTTACTTCCAGTACTAAAATATGGAGCAGAAACGCTAACCCTCACCAAGTCGACCATAAGGAGACTCCGTGTAGCCCAGATGAAACACGAAAGAGCCATGCTACACGTAAGACTCTCAGACCGGATAAGAAATATTGAAATACGTAGAAGGTCGGGAGTAAGTCGTCGAAAGGGTAGCGAAGCTTAAATGGTCATTTGCGGGACATCTTGCGAGATTGGTAGACGATAGATGGACCAGAAGGGTGGTAGAGTGGAGACCCCGCGAAGACAAACGAAACAGAGGGAGACCCCCCACACGATGGTCTGATGAGATTAGAAGAATTGCTGGCGATTGGATGCAAAAGGCACAAGACAAGGTTACGTGGAGAAGTATGGGGGAGGCCTGTGTCCAGTATGTTCCTCAAAGATTCTCTTTGGTGCTCGAGACGACCGCTTTCTCTGCACACGTCCAGTCCATCTTAGCCTACTTCGGATCGTCCCAAAAATTCAGAATAAATAAATTATATAATTAAATACATACCAATGCAAAAACTTTGCATAACATCCCCATATGTTCAAAGGGCGGCTTGTCAATAGAAACTGCACCCACCTACTCCCATAGATTGCGGACTACAGTAGAATCGACTACGCACATAGGGACAAAACACACGCGACGTATCCCCTGGGATCACGAGACGCCCCACTCAATCTCAACCAAAATTTAAGCACATCTTCTATATTTGATTAATCATGCATTTACCACTTTCGAATGTATGAAATTTGGTTCTATAATATCCAACTCCCTACGAGACATGCTACATATGGTAAATAATCTCACAAAAGTGTAAAAAAGTTCATCGATACATACAAATACTCTAACATAATACCGTGATAAATAAGGTGAATTTGTTTATAAAGTGAAAATTCTTTATTTTTATTTATGCAAATCCATTTTATTGACTTCTAAGTACTCCCCGTCCAATACAACACATTTAAACCAAGGTTTTTTTCCAATTCTTGAAATAATCAGAGAACTCTTTTTTCCGGATGGTCTTCAATACTTTCCTAGATTCGGCTTTTACCTGTATCTCCTCAATAGAGTCGAAACAGTGTCCTCGGAGCGGTCATTTGAGTTTGTTGAACAGCTAAAAGTCGCAAGGTGCTAAATCGGGCGAATACGGTGGTTGCGGAATGATATGGGTAGAGTTTTTGGTCAAACGTTTTCGAAGAACCAATGCATTGTGGGACGATGCATTATTGTGGTGCAAATACCAGGAGTTTGAGAATTCCCCCGCAAGGCGAAACAAATTTGGCACTATAATTTATATATATATTTTTATATTTAATAAAAAAAAATCAATGTAAATACAATCAAAATAATCACCAAATACCAAGAACTGTCTGCCCATAATTCTGACCTCTTTTGGCGAAATAAAACTGAAATAATATTCCTTGTTAAAAAAATTAATTCATGATTTCAGGGATGACCTTAAATATTTTCTTGATTTGGCTTTTATTATGAAATTGTTTTGTTAAATCGCTATTTATATCATTACAGCGCGAGCCAAAATGATATTTAGGGTGTAACCATTATATTGTTTCTCATGACATGTGAAAGGTAGCTAATCTATCGCCATCTTATTGTCACGTGAATTCATGTCACCGAAATTCACGTCACCAGATCAAATACAGTGTAACAATCACACTGCCATCACCGGGAATCGAACCCGGAACCTTCGGTGTGGCAGTCATAGCTTTTGACGCTGACGCTTAGCTGACGACCTTCGTGGCCGAGTGTTAAGTGCATTGACTGCCACCTCAAAGGTTCTGGGTTTGATTCCAGGCGAGGGCAGTGTGATTGTCACACTGTCTTTGGTCTGGTGTAGAATTCACGTGACAATAAAATGGCGATAGATTATTTACCTATCACATGTTACGATAATCAGTATGATAGCTTTTATATAATACCCTTTAGATCGATTCAGCCCATGCTGTCATGATGTAAAGAGCGATTAAACAAATTAATAATTATAATAATAAAAGCTTTTGCCACTCTGCTACGAAAGTCGTCGTTTTATCACCCCAATAGAGTAGAAACGGTGTCCCCAGAGCGGTTTTTTCAGTTTGTCGAACAGTTAAAAATCGTAAGGTGCTTAATCAGGTGAATACGGTGGTTGTGGAACGATATGGGGTCGAGTTTTTGGCGGAGTTGAAATGCAAAATTCACCTTTTTTTATCAGTATATACACAGTCTTCTTCTTCTTCTTTGCTAGCCTTCTTTACCTCCACTGCTGGATATAGGCCTCTTCCAATTTCTTCCACTCGTCTCTATCCTGCCCCCTTTGTATCAAAGATTTTCCAACCCTTTTGATAATATCATCGGTCCATCTCATCGGTGGCCTTCCGACACTTCGCCTATTTTCCCATCGTCTCCAACTGAGTATCCTGGGTGCCCATCTGTTGCCACCCTGTCTAGCCAAGTGTCCAGCCCATTGCCATTTCAATTTTGCCACTCGGTCCATGACGTCAGCAACCCTGGTGCGGCGTCTGATTTCTTCATTTCTTATGCGTGACCGCATAAGAAATGAAGAAATACATAGTAGGTTAGAATAATTTTTGGATTATTTTTGCCTTTGTGGTGGTACCAATGTGTATGGGGACACATGATCAAAACATCAAAGTTTAAAAAATAAGCAGAACCGGATTAGGGCCGATGTTCCGGACATGCCTCACGCCACGGGCGCCGGTCGGAGCGGGTGCGTGGGGGTGGCACGTGGCCCACACGTGGCACGTCACACGGGGGGGGGGGAGGGGGGGGAAATCAGAGCCACTCACAGCGCTATGTTCTCCGTGATAAGGTACGCCAAATGCGTCGTGTTTTTTTGACACCTTGTCTCGGGCGATTTGCAAAGTAAAAGCATTGAATTTTAATTATACGCTGTGAACAATACATTTTAAATTTATTTACCAAACAAATTTATTTTTAGATTTAAAACACGTCTTAATGCGCCCTTGAGATGATTACATCACAAAAACAGCGCTATAAAAATTAGCATATTATTATTATTATTATAATATGCCTTAAAACCTATCCAAAAAAGCTAGAATGGCAGTGCACAATGGTGTTCTTCTACCGACCCTTATGTATGGAAGCGAAGCATGGTACTGGCAAAAGAAGGATGAAAGTAGAATAAATGCAGTAGAAATGAGATCTCTTAGGCGAATGTGCGATACTCTGTGTATGATAGAGTGTCGAATACAAATATAAGAAGTGGATTCGGTGCGAATGATGGTGTTATGAACAAAATAATGAAAGGATCATTCAAATGGTTTGGACTTATGGAAAGAATGAATGAAGAAAGAATGGTAAAAAAATTATATGTTAACGATGTAAATGGAACCAGAAATAGAGGAAGACCGAGGAAAACGTGGCACGATCAAATAAATCAAATATTAAATCTCGGTCGTGTGGGGAGTCAGAGAAATCGACGCGCGTGCATGACACGATGTATGAATGTTGAGGAAGCTAGAGAAATATGTCAGGAAAGAAAAGTGTGGCAGTCCATTCTTTCTGCCTACCCCTTCGGGGAGACGGCGTGATGGTTACTTAGTTAACCTGCCAAATAACCTGCTGTTTACAAATGTGAAAAGCAGCGGGAAACTACAACATTAAAAGCTCAAGTGGCATCCAAGAACCATAAAACAAGTGTTACACTCTGCCGCAAACCAATCCCTTGGATTGAATCTAAGCGAAATACCTTATGTAAAGTTTTTAATTTTAGTTTAATTATTAATAAATAAATAAACATATCTTTCATGCATATGAAGTAAACTAACTAACTAACTATCCATCACGCCGTCTCCCCGAAGGGGTAGGCAGAAAGGCACGCGCGTCGATTTCGCTGACTCCTCAGGTGGCTGACATTCAATATTTGATTTATTTGATCGTGCCACGTTTTCCTCAGTCTTCCTCTATTTCTGGTTCCATTTACATCGTTAACATATACTTTTTTACCATTCTTTCTTCATTCATTCTTTCCATGTGTCCAAACCATCTTAATGATCCTTTCATTATTTTGTTCATAACACCACATAAAGTAACATTTCTTATATAACATCACCCTGTTATAATTTTCCTGTTATATAATACAACAGGTCGTGAGTTAATTAGCAAGAAGCCATTAATTGCTTTGACAAGTTTCGACCTGATTTTCCATTCTGTATCTATGGCAACGCGACGTTAACGATTCTTTTCACAATTAACATTTTCGAATAAAGAACGACGCAATTATAATTGTAAATTTAAAAAAATAACACATCATTGGTATCGGCTTGCTTTCTCAAAAATGAAAGTAAACAACATGTTTTTTGTAAATTTCAATTTTAACAAACCCTTTCCAGAGATCAATTTAATTAATATAATGTAATAAATCAAATGTTATTCGAATCCAATTAAAACATTAACCACCAAAGATTTATCTATAAATCCTATTTAAAATTATTATTTTTACTGATAATATTAAGGCGTTAACAATGTGGAATTACATAATGAAGAAATTTATGAATTAAATACACGATTTTTCCAATTTGAGTATATTTTTCTCGACAGGTTTCGAAGGTTTTTCACCTTCATCATCGGGAGAAGGCATAAATAAACTCAAAAGTATATAATTTTGAATGTATACAAATACTGGATTTCACCCATTGCGGGTAAATTATTTTTTATAAGGATTAATTGTATCTCAATAGAGACGAACATGTAAATTGTTTTCTGGGAACAAAATATGGTGGTCGAGGTGCTTACAGGACTTATGACCTGTCATTGGTTGGGTTAAGCGGTCGCTTTATCTTAACAACATTCCCCTTTCCTCCATTCTTACGACCACCACGTAATATTAATAAAGATTTTCTGCTTAATGCTTACACCCAATCTTAATGGATGGCACTAGTGTAGATTGAACTAAAAAATGTGAAGTGTTCCTCAACATTGTAGCATATATACATCTTCCAAAAAAATTGTCAGATGCCAATAGCGCGGAGTATCTTCATTTCGGCAGTTCGTAATTGTGCTTTGGTTCTATTTGTGTCAGCCCTCGATTCTATACCGTGAGTCATTATGGGTCTGACACATGTCTTATATATTCGCACTTTGATTTCCACTCGTATATGCTTGTTTTTCCACACAAAATCTTTCAAGCATAAAAGTTGGAGATACTTATTTTCAGTTAAAATGATTGTTTTGACACCCCATAATGAAATACGCAAATGTTTAAAGATTTTCTGATTTTATTTTGCCGGGAAAATGAATTTAAACATTTTCATCGAAGAGAATGATTGTATGTAAATACGTGTCCTGTGTATATAAGGGTTCTACTGTGTACAAGTACATACAGGAGTTACAAGAGTAGTCATGGCACAAAACCCAGTTACCTAAGTATATAGCTATATACGAGTATACGTATAAAGGAGGGTGTATATAGCACAGCGGCCTTAATAAAACCGAACGAACTCTCTGGAAATGTGTTTTGCCACAGGGATACTAAAATGTTGACACAACAAAAGTTTTATTTTGCGAAATGCATAAAACAATCGTTAAAAAAAAACGTAAACCAAATTTTATTTTGTGAATATTTAAATAGTACAACAACATCAAACTATTACTCCGGTAGGCAGAGAGAATGGACCGCCACATTACTCTATTCTGACATAACTCTCAAGATTCCTCCACATTCATACAGCGAGTCATACACGCAGGTCCATTTGAAAAGATATAATTTATATAGAAATTAATAATTGATTAATTTGCATTTGGTTGGGAATGAGAGCTTTGACCACCAAATGCCAATTAATCATTTATTAATCACTATATAAATTATATCTTTTCAAATTTATGTTTTTTCTAAATTTTATTATCATCGTGTATTATTATTATTTAATGTTATTTATTATTTTACTGTTAAAAAATAATTGTTAGTACCTACTTATAACAAATAGCCCAACTTAATTTTGAATTTTTGTATCGAATTTTAAATGCGTTTTTTATTAGTCTTTCATTGTTTACTTTTTGTTATATTTTTACACCTGAAGATGGAGGTATCCTCTGAAACATGTCGTGTATTTTAATATATATTTTTTTTAAAAGTGGTTAAAATAATGTTTTTTTTAAATTCCCAAGTAGATATAAATTATTATTGTGGAAACTAAATACAGTCTGTCATTGTCTTCCAAATATTGTCATTTTTTTAAGTTACAAAAACTAACTAATTAACCATCATGCCGGCTCTCTGAATGGGTAGCCAGAAATCTTTCTCTCGAACTTCAACATTCATACATCGTGTAATGCACCCTCGTCGATTTAACCGACTCTTCACGTGACCGAAATTTAATGTTCGATTGACTTGATCGTGCCACGTTTTCCTTGGTCTTCTTCTTTTTCTTGCTCCATGAGAATGTAACATATATTGCTCCTTTATTAGTTACAATTATAAAACAATATGTTATGTTCTTCTTGCCCATACATGTATTTTCTCATAATATCGCACGATGAAAACAAAAGTGACACTATACAAAAATCTAAATTTTTCAGTACGGCCATTTAAAGTTTTTGTGAGGTCAATAACTCGACTGTGAGTAGAAATATATCTAATGTTGTTGTTTTATATATTAGTTTAGATATTATTTTATCAGAATCTAGTTGATTTTAATTAGGTTAATAAGCAGGCAAAACTTTAAATCACTGTACTGAAAAATTGAGATTTTTGTATAGTGTCACTTTTGTTTTCAACGTGTGATATTACATAAACTAATAATACATTTCATTTACATATTTATGTATAATATATACCTCGATTTATGTATTTTGTTAAATCGTTATAATTTCGCATTTTCATGTGGTTATTAAATCGTAAAATATTTTCAAACCAACTCAGCCATTAAAATTATTTTTTGATTTTTAACTCAATTATCAAGACATCGAATAAAACACCATCTTTTATTTTTCCAAGATAAATGATAATAAAAACAAATATTCAATACAAATTTCAGGAAATTATTCTACAGACTTACGGATAAAACGATTTTCGAACCACGCTGTGAAAAGCTAATACCGAATGTCGCTACTAGGTGGCCACGGAGATAGAGTTTTCGCGTACACTCGACTAATTCAACACGAAATACTAGATAAAATGGTTTGCGTCCCTACTAAATGCATGTTTATTGGTTCTTTTGCTAAAATTTTCATTTCATTTTCATTTTCATTTTGACTAAATCTTATACAAAATGTATTTTTTACACATATCCTTATACCTACAAAAATGATTGATTTCTTTTTAACAACAATAAACCAATTATTTTTACAATTTATAAAACTACATATTTTATATTAAAACATTTAAGTATTCGTATGGGTATTCTTGATTTTTTTTTATTGTATGATTGCATTCGGTGTCATTGTCATCAGTGTCATCGGTGTCATTGCGATAATTAGGTACTAATAATAGTCATCGCAAACAAAAATCTATCCAAAAAGCTAAAATGCTTATGTATGGAAGCGAAGCATGGCAAAAGAAGGATGAAAGTAGAATAAATACAGTAGAAATGAGATCTCTTAGACGAATGTGTGGATACACGGTGTATGATAGAGTGTAGAATGAAAATATAAAAAGTGATTGCAGTGCGAATGATGGTGATATGAACAAAATAATGAAAGGATCATTAAGATGATTTAGATAAATGGAAATAATGAATGAAGAAAAAATGGTAAAAATATATATATTAACGATGTAAATGGAGCTAGAAGTGAATGCGGTGCGAATGATGGTGTTATGAACAAAATAATGAAAGAATCATTAAGATGATTTAGACAAATGGAAATAATGAATGAAGAAAAAAAAAGTATATGTTAACTATGTAAATGGAACTAGAAATAGAGAAAGACCGAGGAAAACGTGGCACGATCAAATGAATCAAATATTGAATGTCGGCCATGTGAGGAGTCAGAGAAATAGACGCGCGTGCATGAAATATGTCAGGAAAGAAAAGTGCGACAGCCCATAATTTCTGCCTACCCCTTCGGAGAGACGGCGTGATGAGTTAGTTAGTTTTCATAGTAGCTTCTCATTATGTATAATTTTTATTAAACAAACAAAAAAAACTAAATATTCCGTTATTTGTTTTTTTTTCTTCGACTTTTATATATGTCAATAAAGTGATATAAAGAATAGATGAGTCGAGTGTTCGTTAGGGGGCCTTGTGCGGTTATACGTAGACTATCGAAGTAAAGACGGTACCTACGTGGGTCCTATACTGTGTCTGTACCGCGCACCTCAACCCATACTATCCCCAGTGCTAGGTACGAAAATCCCGCCTACCCACTGCCGCGCTAGCTGGAAGCCAACTTTATACCAGCTTCCAGAATTTTCCTTTTATGTTATGGAAGGAATTTTACTTCACTTGGCTTACGGCGAATCTTAGCATTATAGGTCCCCCGGTGCAAAAGATACGACATGGAAAAAATCACAGAAAAAAATCACTTCACACTTCTTCTTCTTCTTCTTCCTCAGCCTATTCCCGTCCACTCCTGGACAAAGGCCTCCTCCATTTGCTTCCATGTCATTTTGTCCTGTGCAGACTGCATCCAGTTTATTCCGACGTGTCTGTTTAGATCATCCTTCTACCGTAGTGGCGGTCGCCCTGCACTTCTCTTCGCCGTCCACGGTCTCCAAGTCAGCAGTCTTCTTGTCCATTTTTCATCTAAGCTTCTGGCTACGTGACCCGCCCATTGCCATTTTAGAGTCGCCACCCGGTGGATGATGTCAGTGACCATTGTTTTTTGTCTGTCTCTTAGGCTTATTCCTAACATGGCTCTTTCCATGGCTCTTTGGGTCACTCGCAGTTTCTCGGCACTTTTTTTGGACATTGTAACAGTTTCAAGACCATAAGTACCAACTGGCAGAATGCAGGCTTCATAGACTTTTCGTTTCAGGTTGATCGGTATTTTCCGGTTTTTAAGGATGTCCAATTCTTCTTTCACACTAATGTGCAGAAAGTAATGAGCTTCAGATAAAGATAAAGATATGACATTTCTGTTAGGATTACTTGGAACCAATTCATTACAGCTTCGAAGAGATGGGCATCTCATTACCCATTGCTTTAAATTAATCAGGGGATATTTTGAGAACTCGGCCGTGCTAGAGGATGTTGATCTTTTTGTCCCTGATAGATTTCTCCGAGAGCGACAGCACAGATTGTTTTACCTACCGGCCACCAGAATCAATCTGCCTCTGGTGACACCAGTGGGAAGAGCAATTAGTCTGCTGAACGCGGTCTCCTCGGAGATCGACGTCTTTCATATTAGTGAAGGTACGTTCAGGAGACAAATACTCTTGACTTTAGAAAGTATCTTGTCTTCCTAACGAACCATCTCTAATGCGTTCCTGGTAATATGTTGTATTTTTATAAAATTTTATCTGTACTCAATAGATGAAAACATGGCATGACAAAATTAATCAAATTTTAAAGGTTGGTCATGTTAGAAGTCGGAAGAATCAACGTGCGTGTATGACTCGCTGTATGAATGTGAAGGAAGCTATAGAGGTGTGCCAAGATAGAGTAGTGTGACGGTCCTTTCTCTCTGCCTACCCCTACGGGGAAACGGCGTGACGGTTTGTTGTCATTGTTGTTGTTGATTCGGGGCTCTATTGAGAACCATTATGTTCTGGAGAAAAAAGTTATTTTTGTTCCTGATAATTACCTGCGACATCGCCGACATCAAATGTTCTTTGCTCTGTCACGCAGAACTAACCTGCCTTTGGTGATGCCAGAAAGGAGAGCAATTCGGACGTTGAATCTAATCGTCTCGGATTTGGACATTTTCAGTGTCAGTGAAGCAGTGTGCGAAAAGCCAATTAGAAAACAAGTCGCGAGACGCAAATAGTTGTGGATCGGTCACACTCTGGATCGGTCACACTCCACACTTCGGATGCCGGTACACTCCCTCACGTTTCACAGCCAGGACATTTGGCTCCTTTCGGGCCCTCAGCGTCCTCAATTTTCCCCTCCAATTTCAGTTGGAGAAGGTGGTACTTTTCCCCACGCAGAATATGACCCAGATGTTGGATGCTTAGATTCAATAGCTCCAAAATATCTATTTATAAAAAATAAAAAAGACTGTCAGGGTGTCTGAAAAATCTGTTCTGGAAGAACAAGCACATACGTATTGACAGCAAGGTCAGAATTTATAAGACATGCGTGCGTCGATGCTGTAGAGACGCGGGTTGACACTGTACTAACCATGGGTCTGCTAAGAACATCTGAGATGAAGGTCCTAAGATCTATTACTGGAAAATCTCTTTGAGATCTTGTCCGTAACCAGACATAAGAAAAACTCGAAATAGAGGATATCGTTCGGTATGACATAGGAATAAGAAGAATTATTTTAAATCGTTGAACTACTGACATTTTAGCTTTTTCAACTACTGAGTATGCCGGTCACCGCATTACCATAGACCACGAAATGTATATTTTATAGACTTTTTAATCATTTGACAGTAGTTAGCATCAAGGGATGAAATGATGATATAATATAACACCTCTTTAGCTCATCAACCCTTAAGTACCTGCATTTAACTTAAGTAGGGGATCTATATGCATACATTTGACCTCCCGTTTTACCTCTAAACTTACCCCTAATGATGGGGTGAGGTTCACGCAGAATGACTTTACCTTCGAAATACCGAAAACGATGAGACAAATTTGAATTTGAATTTAGAATATATTTGCTGGTTATTGACATGCCACTTGGGCCTTTTTCTATGGTAGTTTCCCTTTGGTTTCCACATTTATGTACGCAACAGATTATTTTATTCCAATTACTTCTTCTTCTTCTTCTCAGACTACGATTTTCTCAGTCTTTCTCTTTTTTGTTCCGTTTACATTGTTAACATATACTTTTTAAATAATGATTTCTACATTCATTATTTCCATGTATCCAAACCATATTTGTGATTCTTTGTGCATAACAGCCATGTTGGGGATGATGCCGTTGGGGAGAGCAATCAAAGTGCTGAACATGATCGCTTCAGAGATCGACGTCTTTCATATTCGTGAAAGTACGTTCAGAAGACAAATACGAGTACTCTTGACTTTGGAGAGTATCTTGTATTTCTAATGTCAAACCATCTCTCACACGTTCCTGGTATTATATATTTATTATACTAACTAACTAACTAACTAAACATCACGCCATTTCCCCGGAGGGGTAGGCAGAGAGTATGGATCGCCACAATACTCTGTCCTGGCATACCTCTAGGGCTTCCTGTACATTCATACATCGTACCATGCACGCACGTCGATTATTCCGACTTCGAATGTGACCACCTTTTAGTAATTGCCATGCCATGTTTTCCTCGGTCGTCCTCGGCTTCTTTTTCCACTCACGCTGCTTGTGTAGGTACATCTTTTTAATCATTCTACTCTCATCCATTCGTTCCATATGTCCAAACCATCTCAGGGATCATTTTTTAATTTTATCTATGATGCAGTCATCTGCCTTACATTTCTTTCTTATTTCATCGTTCGGTATTCTATCATACAACGTTTTCCCGCACATTCTTCTAAGTGATCTAATTTCTACGGCGTTTATCCTGCTTTCATCAAGCTTCACTTCCAAACATGAGTGTTGGTACTAGAACTTCATTGTGTATTGCCATCTTTGCTTCTGTGGATATATTTCTATCTGCCTGTAGGTATTTATTATATTTGACCTGTTCTCAACAGATGTCTTAAACTATAATAGTTGTATGTAATATCTTTTGAGAAAATAAACTGATTTCATTTGATTTGATTCGTAGTTAAAATAATATTCATTTAATAATACTAAATGCCCCTATTCCTTTCAGAATTACCTTGTACTGCAAAATATTGACAATCATTTCGTGTCAAGAACAAAAACTACCCCATCAAATATCCATTTATAAGTCGTACCAGTGTTCCGAAACATTTTTTTTCACGCATAAATAGATAAATATCTGTAACAGGGAGGGTAGGTAGGGACGAAACAGTTTATTCATTTCAGGGGTAGATAGAATGGGGCAGCTAACTCCGCTGGGGTTGTTTCGTGGCGCTGAGGAAACTTTACGAGATGCAGGAGGGTTAACTTTTCAGACACCGCAAATTTAAATTGGTTTCTAGTCAAACGGGAAAACAAAAGCGCAATAATGATTTCATAATATGATTTTAATAAAGAATTGCTTTCTACAAAGTGACTCGTTTTAAAAGTTATGCTCTATTTAATTTTCACACACTTTTTTATAGTATTGAGTTTATTTTTTACTCTTGAGTTTATTTGAGTTTATTTTAGTATGTTTACAAGAGATGGACGAGTGGAGAGGGATATTGAAAGAAGGGTCGGGGCAGGCAACAAAGTGAATGGTGCACTTAAAGTTGTCATCGCAAACAAAAACCTATCCAAAAAAGCTAGAATGGCAGTGCACAATGGTGTTCTTCTACCGACCCTTATGTATAAGGTATAGTAAAATGAGGCTGATTATGCAATGCAATATAGAGGAGTCTGGTGGTGTCCATTTTTTGAACATGACCATACCAGTCCTTTTTTTGGTGTCTGCTCCATCTTATAATAACCTCAACCTCACATATCTCTCTTATTCTGGTATTCCTCACGGGATCTCTCAGTGTCTTGCCTGCTATCGTCCTCAGTGACTTCATTTCGGAAGTCCTCAAAACTTGTTTAGTCCTTACTGTGTCTGCCCTTGCTTCAACGTCATATGTTATTACTGGTCTTACGCATGCTTTATAGATTCTCATCTTACTCTTTGGCCATGTTTTTATTTTTTCATATTGTGGATTTTAGAGCCCCAGAGATTGCAGCTGCCTTGTTTACTTGGGAGAATTGAAGTGCTTACATAAAAATAAGATTAAATATATCTGAACAATAATATTATAGCAAGTCAGATGTAAACAATTAGGTTACCCTTATAACCAGGACCTAAAAGGACAGCTGTGAATCCACTATCACAGGAGGAGCACGTCTATGGAGAACAGGCCACATAGGTCTATAGCAAGAAGGAAGACGATTTAAATTCACATAGATTACTCGCCCCCTTCAGTTTAACGATCCTCATACATCAATCTTCGAGCGGCGACGATGCTTTCCATCCATCACAATTGATTAGCGGGTGAGCGTTGAAGAGATGGATGCTTCCTGAATTGCTGGTTATCCTCTAGAATAACAATCCTGGCGCGTTGCAGATAGGCATCTCTGGCTACCGAGCGCAAATTCTTGATCGCGCAAGATAAAATGACAAAGGCGGCGCATGTATCAAAAATAGATTATTTTATATGAATTGTATCTATTCTTTGGGGTTGTGATAGGAAATAGGGGGATGTTCGAACAATATCTGTGATGAAAGGATGCATTAAAAATGCCACATTTTGTCATTTGTAATAATTCTGACGAATATTAAAACTGAAAATCTTTCGCGTACAATCTAAAATAGGGGGCAAGTTAAAAATAGTGTCTTCTTCTTCTTCGTTTTCCTCAGCTAATTCTCGTCCATTCCTGGACAAATCACTCCTCCATTCGTTTCCATGTCACTTTGTTCTGTGCATACTGCATCCAGTTTATTCAGACGTGTCTGTTCAGATCATCCTTCCACCGTGGTTGCGGTCGCCCTGCACTTCTCTTTGCCGTTCACGGTCTCCAAGTCAGCAGTATTCTTGTCCACTTTTCATCTGAGCTTCTGGCTACGTGACCTGCCCATTACCATTTTAGAGTCGCCACCCGGTGGATGATGTCAGTGACTTTTGTTTTTTCTCTCACCGTATCTTTTCTGACTCTGTCTCTTAGGCTTATTCCTAATATGGCTCTTTCCATGGCTCTTTGGGTCACTCGTAGTTTCTCGGCACTTTGTTTGGACAATGTAACAGTTTCAAGACCATAAGTACCAACTGGCAGAACGCAGGCTTCATAGACATTTCGTTTCTGTAATGTTGCATGCGTTATTTATTAGGTTGGAATTTTATTTGTTTTATTTTTGTGTCAGACCCCTCCGTTTTCTTTTTAGTATGCCATATCTATTCCGCATTTAATGTTCTGGGGCCCAAATACGAGATAGGGGGCGCCGGAGACAGGGGGCGCAGCCTCCCCGGGGCCCCATCGCCCATATGCCGGCTGGCGGGCTGAGGAGAGAAGGCATCAGATGGCGGGCTATTAATCGCGGTCAAATTTGTTTAACGATTCGGATAATTCTTCGTTTGTTGTTCGGGCATGTTGCTGAAGTGTTGCCATTGTTGAAAAATATAATATATCATGTGCAAGTCGAGGGAACAAGTGCTTATTTTAATATTATGTAGGTACCTATCCCGTGCACAATTTTTCGAAGCGGAGTAAACAGATTAAAAAAAAAACGAATTCGGCATTCTTGTGTTAAGATTTTAATAACAATATGACCAGATGCTATAAAAACATGAATTATTAAAATAAATAAGAAAATTAAATGTACGTTTTTAACTCCTTCAGACCTGTATTGTAAATAGTCTTTCCTCAACTTTTTATTTATTATTTATTTATTTATTTATTTATACACATACACAAATGAGACATAACAAACGAAAAACATTTAGGCGACTCATTTGGACACAAAACGGTGTAACAAATATAAGATATAACAACATGAAACTATAAAATCTTACATATCAGAAGGAATCCAAATATGTCGACGTCAGTGAGGCAATACTCTTTCCAGAATTTGTAATATTTTTTTAATGAATACTGCCTCATTGACACTGAAAATGTTCGAATGGGACGAACAAATGACAGTTTGTAAAGCGTGAACGAAAAGAACCTGGAACAGGTAAGGGAATTTGTGTATTTAGGTAGCATGTTAACAGCGGATGGCCGAACGGACAGTGATGTTGAAAGAAGGGTTGTTGCGGTTAACAAAGTGAATGGAGTGTAAAAATGGTTATTGGAAACAATAATTTATCAATGAAAGCGAAAATGGCTGTTCACAATGGAGTTCTAGTCCCAACCTTTATGTATGGAAGCGAAGCATGGAACTGGCAGAAGAAAGATGAGAGCAGAATAAATGCGGTAGAGATGAGGTCCCTAAGACGTATATGTGTGGTAGAACGATGTACGACAGAATCTCAAATGCTGATATTAGAAAGGAATGTAGAGCGAACGAAGGTATTATGAACAAAATTATGAAAGGATCGCTGCGTTGGTAAGGACATATGGAGCGCATGGGTGAAGAAAGAATGGTTAAAAAAGCATACGTTAACGACGTAAATGGAGTACGAAGTCGAGATAGACCGAGGAAAACATGGCAGGACCAAATTAATCAAATTTTAAAGGTTGTTCATGTCAGAAGCTGGAATAAACAACGTGTGTGTATGACTCGCCGTATGAATGTGGAGGAATCTAGAGAGGTATGTCAGGAAAGAGTAGTGTGACGGTCCATTCTCTCTGCCTACCCCTGCGGGGAAACGGCGTGGTGGTTTGTTGTTGTTGTTGTTAATAAAATAAATAAAAAAAGTATTGTTAATATAATAAAATTTATATCATAAAAATTTGATTCATTCGCAGAGAGAAATTAAAAAATATTAAAAAAAAAACAATTAAAAAACTTTTCTAATTGTATTTTCTCCACATTATTTTATCAAATCAACCGGTTTCGTTCCCGTCGGATGGTTTGATTAAACAAAAAATAGAAATGTGTTTTAAATTTATTATTAATAATTTTTCTTCTTCATTTCTTTCAATAGATCTCCTGATCACAGAAATCCAGGTCAAAGAAGTTCAGCTATCCCTCCATCTCTTAGGTGGTCTTCCAGGTGGACGATTTCCAGAGGGGATTTCGTAAGCGGCTGTATATGTGAGTCTGACACTATCCATTCTGGCTACATAGTTCCTCTAGTAACTTCTTCCGGATCTACTCTACCGAACAATATTCTCTATTTAATGACTAACCACACTAATGAGGTTTTTGCCCTATAACTATTAAGTCTTTTCATTTGTAACTTTAGTTTAATGTTACACCTGATGATGCCAACATCGGTTGGCAAAACAGCTGTCGTGACACTCTCAGTGAATAATTTTTTTTTCTTATGTCTACGTTACGGACACGATCTCAGGGAGTTTTTTCAGTAATGGATCTTTGGATCCTCTTGGCCATTATAATGATGTGTGCAGCGGTTTTATTTATTTATTTAATATTATGAAATGCTTCCTAAACCTCGTCCTTTGTCCTACATGCCAAAAACTGTACTCCAAATTTTTTTTTCCCCATCCCGCATTTATCTCCTCTGCCTCTCCTGTTCTTCCCGCTGTATATTCCTGTGGTGTATCATTATTTTTATCTTTTATATAATGTTCCTAAAATGTTCATGTATTATATATTATGTTTATTTATTCAATAAAGTACAGCGGAGCAAAGAAGTAAGATGGAGAAGATTAAATGTGGTCTGGCACCTCCTTGTTGTTGCCGTATTTAAATGTAAGTCCCGGATGGACCGGGGACAGGCCCAGGGAGTGTACGAGCGAGGCTGATAAAAGGCGCCGCTACTTCCTATAACAGCCTCGGGTATGTGGCGGAAACTTCTATGTTCCTTTAAAAAAAAAATTCTTTGGACCCTCATCTCAGGTGTTCGTAGAAGACCCCTGGTTTGAGCAGTGTCGGCTCGCGTCTCTACAGCATACGTCATGATGGATTGTACGCATACTTTATAAATTCTCTGGCCTTGCTATACGCATGTGCTTGTTCTTTCAGACCAGATTTATCAGACAGATTGATAATAATAATAGCACACCACAAATGTTATCGTTTTTATAAAGACTTTTGACAGGTGTAAAAATAAAATTGTCATTTGTTCCAATGACAATTTGAATAATTTCTTCAATATTATTTCAAAGTTCTAGCTGGTTAAGTGCCTAATTACAGCTAATTTAAAAAACGGTGGATACGTGTAACATAAATTAAAAAACACAATAGTCCGGATCGTCCATGTCAACATGTGCAACATCGAAAAAAAACATTATGTGCTAAATTAAAAAAACTGTGGATTCGTGGACCATAAATTAAATAGACAATATGTGCACCATCTAAAAAGAACATTTTGTGTTAAATTATTTTTATTTTGTTATTTTATTTTATATCATTGTATTTTATATTATTTGTTTTAGATTTATTTTGTGGGTGTTGTACGATCGAAGTGTGCGCGGGAGATGCCTATTGGTGGCGATGAGTTCGCAACCCATCACACCGCGTCTCCCGCGGGGCGAAAAGAGAAGGATGGAGTGCCGCATCAGTAAAAGTGTGACAGTCCATTCTTTCTGCCTACCCTTTCGGGGAGACGGCGTGATGGTTAGTTAGTTAGTTTTACCACAAATTACGTGTTTCATAAGAAAGTATTATATTCGTCTGCTGCTCGTTTCGACTGTTAGTTGTCACCTTTGAATAGTCCTTATTAACTTTCATGTAACAATCAATATTTAGGGCATTCTTCATGGTATCTGATGCTGCTTCTAGTTCTTCTCCGCTTTCTACATTTAACGCAATGTTGTCCTTGAATCTTATGATATCTTTCTTTTGTCTGTGAACCATTATAATTAATCATTGTGTTTGTATAGCATTTTTGAGTGTTCTTGGCATGCCACTTGGACCTTTTTAATGTGATATTTTCCCTTTGCTTTCCACATTTGTATGCAGCAGCTTATTTGAACTATTGTAACTAATTACTTATTTAAATTTAAATGCGTTTTTATATTAGCCTTCCCTTATTTAGTTTTTATTGTATTTTTGCACCTGAATACGGAGGTATCCTTCGAAACATGATTAAACAAAGCTATTTTATTTTATAAGGATTAATTGTATCTCAATAGAGACGAAGTTGTAAATTGTTTTCTGGGAACAGAATATGGTGGCCGAGGCGCTTACAGGACTTATGACCTGTCATTGGTTGGGTTGAGCGATCGCTTTATGTTTAACAACATTCCCCATCCCCGCCCTTCTTACGACCACCACGTCTGACGATTTTTTGGAAGATGTATATATGCTAGAATGCTGCACTGCTCTTCACATTTTTTAGTTCACTCTACACTAGCGTCATCTGTTAAGATTGGGAAGCATTAAGCAGAAAATCTTTATTAATACACTGTGAAAGGCTCTGCAAATCATACGCCTGGAGATGTCTCTCCAATTTTTATGCTTTTAACTTGGGCCAGTTATTTTATACAACATTTTGAATGTGTACAAATTCTTGTAGACAAATACTGGATTTTACCCATTTCGGATAATTTTTTTTTATAATTAATATATTTTCAATTACCTAAGTACATTACTATGGAATTCCACAGTGTTAATGCCTTAGCGTTCAAAAGGTTAGGTTAGGTTAGTTACACGAGAAAATGAAAGGGGTATAAATAGATGGGAAGAAGTTTTGTTATGTTGTAATAAGAAGAAAATGAAAATATGACAGAATCTCCGCTGGCAATGATAATCCATCAATCATTAGTGGCAGACATTGGTGCCCCACTCCACGCATACATACTGCATAATGCATGGCGATTTGCAATCTCCCGCTGGAGTGATACGCGTCTCTGCGGTAGGCGAGATAAGGAAGACGGATGACCACCGGCCCTGACGCAATACTGAGCCAGTTGTGCTTGTGATACCTTCTCCACAGGGCGTAGTAAATATTTGCAGAATATTCAAATGACATAAGCATAAATTAATGACTCCATAGATATAAAATGTCGGGGGATCAGACAGGGAGACACAATATCCCCAAAACTTTTCACATTAGCACTCGAATAGATCAAAAATCTGAACTGGGAAAGTAAAGGAATCCGTGTTGATGGAAAATATTTAAACCATCTACTCGTCAGCGGAGACAAGAGGCTTTTGAGATGTGGTCCTAAAGAAGACTATTAAGAATTTCCTGGAGAGACCACATCACGAATGAGAAAGTTCTTCAAGGAATCGAAGGAGGAAGGCACCTGCTCAGGACCTTGTCCGAAAGGCGTGCAAGATGGATCGGCCATGTAATACGTCAAGAAGGTCTCTTGGATGACCGAGGGAACAAACTCTAGGGGACGCCCACGCCGAGAGTACCTGGAGGACCTGTTGGTGGACGTGCGCTGCTCATCATATGCAGATTTCAAAAGAGCCGCACAAGACAGGGAAGAATGGAAGAGAAGAATAGAAGAAATTGCTGCAAACCAATCCCAGGATTGAAACTTTCTAACTAACTCGTGAGCAACACTCCGGAGGAACTAGCTGAAATGCTTAAAAAACTAAACGATGTAGCCTAATCTGTAGGTTTGAATATGAACCTGGCAAAGATCAAGGTGATGGGCACGGAAACGCTTGAATTCAACGTGGATGATAACAGAATTGAGAATGTCCAAGAATATAAGTATCTGGGACACAATATTCGATTGGGCCGAGATAACCAAACCGCAGAGCTAAAAAGAAGAATTGGACTAAGCTGGGCAGCTTTCGAAAACATGGGTTACATCCTTAAAAAACAGAAAATCCCGATCAACGTGAAACGAAAAGTCTATGAAGCCTGTGTTCTGCCAGTTGGTACTTATGGTCTTGAAACTGTAACATTGTCCAAACAAAGTGCCGAGAAACTACGAGTGACCCAATCAGCCATGTTAGGAATGAGCCTAAGAGACAGAGTCAGAAACGATACGGTGAGGGAAAAAACAAAGGGCATTGCATCATCCACCGGGTGGCGACTCTAAAATGGCAATGGGCAGGTCACGTAGACAGAAGCTCAGACGCAAAATGCACGAGTAGACTTCTGACTTTGAGACCGTGGACGGCAAAGAGAAGTGCAGAGCGACCTCAACTACGATGGAAGGATGATCTGAACAGACATGTCGGAATAACCTGGATACAGTCAACACATGCCATGGAAAGAGCCATGTTTGGAATAACATTGAGGGATAGATTTTGAAACGAATTGATTCGACAACATACTAAGGTGACTAAGGTGGCTCTGAAGATGGGCGGGCTGAAGTGGCGATGGGCTGCCAATATCTGTCGGAGAACCGACGGTCGATTGGGGAGACGGATTCTGGAGTGGATACCGCGTACAAGATTCCGCAGAGTTGGACGTCCACCTGCCCGCTGGACTGACGATCTGAAGAGGATTGCTGGACATGGATGGATGGGAGCGGCAATGGATAGGGGACGGTGGCGTGCTTTGGAAGAGGCCTACGTTCAGCAGAGGATGACAGACGGTGACGAGTTCGCCTCTCGAAGGCACTATCAAAAGTCATTTGATAATGCCTTACCAAAGGTAAACACCTCATTCCAATAAAATATAATAAACCACACATTTTCAATCGTATTTATCATAATATTAAATATAGAATTTTATATGATTGTTTAAGAAACAATAAATTAATATTTTTATCGCTCGCATATTCATAGTATCGTTATTCCAGTTAGATCTTTCCCCCTTTATAGCACAATAGTACTCCACTTGAGCCAGATGCACCCCTAACCCGTTTAAATAAAGCTTATGTCCTGGTTCACCCTTCACAGCTGTACTTGATGTGCATTGTTTTGACACGGACAGTTATGCTGGTACAACAAAATTATTAAGACGCCAATAAATATTTCAATCAGTTTGTTTTATTTGCAAATTTTACGTATTTACTTAACTAACTAATTAACCATCACACCGTCTCTCGAAGGATTAATAAAACGCCATAATGTTCTTTTCAGACATATTTCACTCGCTTCCTTAACATGTATACATCGTGCCATTCAAGCACGTCGATTTCTCCGACTCTCTAACTTATTATTAATTTAATTGATTTGATCATGCTACGTCTTTTTCGGTCCTCGTTTATATCTTGTTTTATTTACATCGTTAACGTATACTTTATTTATCGTAATTTCTTTATTTTATTAATTTCATATTCACGAGTCCAAATAATCTTAAAAATCTTAGTTAATACGAATGAAAACGTCTGTTTTCTAGACGATTTATTATATTTTAGGGGAATAATATGTTTCGCCCCATCATGACGTATGAAATAGAGGTCAGAGCCGATACCAACAGAACTAAGAACCTTCTAAGAGTAGCAGAAATGCGAACCCTACGCTCCATCGCAGGCAAAACTCTCAGAAATCGGATCAGAAATGAAACGAGGACATAGTGAGATGGGGAAGAAGCAAAAGGCGCTTTTGGAGAGACCACGTGAACCGCATGGAGAATACAAGATTGCAGAAATTGTTAAAGATGAAAACCCAAGCAGCAAGAGATTACCAGGAAGGCCGCCGAAGAGATGGAAAGATGGCTGGATATCATCATCCCAGAATCACTAACAGGTCATACGACAAAAACTAAGAGGAAGAAGAAGAAGAAGAATATGTTTCGCCTGTCAAATTTGATATTGCCTTAGATAGGCGAAACATACCATTGATTTAAAATATGATAAAACTTCTAAAAAACAGACGTTTTCATTCGTATTCATTATTTAATATGGAGTTTTAAATTATTGTTCAAGAAACTTAAACACCCTTTTATTATTTAGAACACTTTTAATCATAAACTTAAAATCATCATTAAAAATACTCTTTGACCTGTTTTACAATCAAATTATATATAAATCTTTAAAGTATGCTTTCAAAATTCAAAATATTTCTACATTCTTTTTTTTTCTTTCCTTATGTAAACAACAGGTCGTTTAACTCCAATTACTGTATACAATTTATTTTAGCTATTATATTGATTCTCATGGCATGTAATAGGTAGCCAATCTATCGTAATTTTATTGTCACGTGAATTCTACACTAGACCAGAGCAGTGTGACAATCACACTGCCATTGCCGGGAATCGAACCCGGGACCTTCGATATGGAAGTCAGAGCTTTTACCACTCTGTCATGAAGGTCGGTTCTATTTTGGGGTATGAAACAAAATAGTCACTATTGAATAAATTTTACTTTTACATTATTATTTTTATTCTGAAACGATTAACGTTTTGATTGACACTAGCTCTAAGGATAGTGACAGGAAGGAAGGGAGGAGTGGGAGTGTCAGACGGGAAAGGGCGCGCTTCCGGAGTTGTTCCAAACTAGAAACTTAATTTGATCGATGAGCAAAAGAAGAAACGCAGTAAATGAATCGACCCTTTTTAGTGTCGTCATATTTCCCGCGGGGGCGAACAGAGAAGAGTGGGGTGTCGCATTGGTAATTGGAACGAATGGATGAGAGAAGATTGCTTAAATAATTGTGTGATTGGAATAAGAAGCCGAAGACAGCCGAGGAAAACAAAGCATGACCAAATTAAACGATTAGAAAACACAGCCACAATCGAAGATAGAAAAATCCTCGAGCATGCATATTACGAGGTATAAATGTAGAGGAATCTTGAGAGGTGTGTCAAAACAGAACAATCCTCTCTGCTTACCCCTATAGCTTATTTTTCTTTTCTTTTTTAAAGACTAGCTCCAACGATTTTAATCAATTGTATTATATTATCTTATATTTTCACCATACTTTGTGTCGTAGATATTTTATTTGTCTTTTTCTTTTTTATACAAACAAACGAACTATCACGCCGTTTCCCCGCAGGGGTAGGCAGAGAGAATGGACCGCCACACTTCTCTATCCTGGCAAACCTCTCTAGCTTCCTCCACATTCATACAACGAGTCATACATGCACGTCAATTCCTCCGACTTCTAACATGACCAACCTTTAATATTTGATTTCCTCGGTCTGCCTTGATTTCGTACCCCATTTACTCCATTAACGTATACTTTCTTAACCATTCTTTCTCCATCCATGCGTTCGAACCAACGCAACGATCCATTCATAATATTGTTCATAATACCTTCTTCCGCTCTATATTCCTTTCTTATATCAGCATTTGAGATTCTGTCGTATATCGTTCTACCACATATACGTCTTAGGGACCTCATCTCTACCGCATTTATTCTGCTCTCATCCTTCTTCTGCCAGTTCCATATTTTTTCTTATATACATTGTATAAACAGCACTAACTTTAATTTTTTAAATATTAAATATCAGACATGTTTCGGATAACCGGTCCTTCGTCAGTGATCTTTTTAACATCTATCAAAAATTGATCATATTTGTAAACAATTTTATAATATTTTAAATATGTATCTTTTTAATATCACTGAGGAAGGACCGGTTGTCCGAAACATGTCTGATATTTAATTTAAAAAAATTAAAGTTAGTGTTCTATAAACAAAGTATATAAAAAAGAAAAAGACATATTGTATTTTAATTTTTATTTTACTTTCAATGTGAAAACAGAAAATGACTCATTATTATGAAGAAGCAGCGAGTAGAGGTTTCCCTAGTCATCTCCTTAATCTGGTCAAACCGTCGAGTAGGAGATCTGCCTCTACTTCTTTTGCCTGGAACACTTCCTGTGAATATATTTTTTTCCAGGATACCAAGCTCCCTCTTGGTAACGTGAACAAAGAAACTTAATACTCGCCGACTGCATATTACAGATAGTCTTCCTGTTATTTTGAGTTCATTTAGGACTGAGTCGTTCGTTCATTTTGCCATCCACGGTATCCTCAGCATGTGACGCCAACACCACATTTCAAAGGCATCAATCCTGGCGCAGTCACGATCTCGTATCGATGGACCGATTCGTCCCGTTTTCTGAAACTTCCTCCCCTGTCTGTTAATAAATTATTCATCGGTTGGCAGAAGTGTCATACGAGAAGAGACGACATGTGATTTGTTTGTCGGGCGATCTGTCAGAGTAATTCTACTGAGTGGTTCACACGGGTAAATAAGGAGGGGACACCAGACCCCTTCTGATTACAATGCTATTGTTTATAAATATTGTGGAAAACCTTGGCCTAATGCTAATAATGAAATAAAATTGTCATGACCATAAAGCACGGGAAACTGGAATACTACAAAGTGCTGCAACTGATGGTTCAAGGTAAAAAAAAAACCGAGAAAAGAAGTGTCGGAAGAAGAAGAAAATCTTGCTTAGAGTCATGTCGGTTATGTACTGGTTAACAAGTTGGGCAAGTTGGCACTGCTTTCCCTTCTGGATATGAGCGCTGCGTTTGACACAACTTATCACTCATATCTTAACAAACGATTAGCGATCACGTGTGATTTAAGAGGCAATGCCATAGACTGGCTAAATTCATATCTGTCGGATCGTTCACAAGCTGTGCAGCTAGCAGATAAAAAATCCTCATTTATTAATATCCAATCTGGTGTGCCACAAGGCTCTGTACTAGGACCCCTTTTATTTATCATGTATACGAATGACGTTGCCAAAATAATAGAATCCTTTGACCTCCTCTCACATTGCTATGCTGATGACCAACTACTTTATTTTTTCTGCAACCCTGATGACACCAAACATCTTACGTCAATAATTGTCAACTGCATTGATGCCATATCGAAATGGATGGCATCGAACAAACTTAAATTAAATCCATCCAAAACAGAATTTCTCTGGACTGCTTCCGCAAAGCGTCAACATCTTATCGATCATTCTTCAATTTCGACAGCTGACAATGATATCGTTCCCAAAAACTTCACAAAGCTTCTTGGTGTTTATCTTGACGCAAATCTGTCCCTAAAATACCAAAATAATAACACTCAGCGCTAGTTTCTTCCACTTAAGACGATTAAAATCCGTCAAAAGAGTATTACCCATGACACCTTCAAAACTCTTGTAAATTCTGCATGCAATACAGTCTGCACAAGTCAGAGTGACATGGAAGCGAATGGAGGAGGCTTTTGTCCAGGAGTGGACGGGAATAGGCCGAGGAAGAAGAAAAAGAAGACGTATAATAACAGTGTCTCAAAATTAAAACATTTAATAATATTAAAGTTGGATTCCAACCAAAACAATGGATTGTCAAAAGTAAGTTGTTTAGGCCCACTTGTGCGCTTAACACTCGAAAGTCGTTTATTTGCAAATACATATCAACGAGCACATATGCGCCTATGTCCTCCTAGTTCCCGCGTCAACCTGGGGCCACGTCCTGTCATCGTCCTCGCGACGGGGGATGAGCACAGATGGCGCTGCAGGTCCTCACTACCCCTTCGCGTATAATCCCATCACCGTGTTTGCACAACGGGGGCTCGCGGGGCACAGCGGCCCCCCGATTTGGGGGCAAATCGGGAAAACAAGTAAATAAACCAATTCCATTGTTAAACAACAAAAATTACGTTATTTGGTATTTCGTAATATATTTGAATTGATGTATTTAATTCGGTATAATATGAGTAGGCCATTTTCAATTGTTAGTGTGTATTATTATACTTGTATAATTCTAAGTATGACACAAATATAAAACTCTGTATATTGTTCTTCTTCTTCCGTCTAGCCGTCCCCCGTTATTTGGGGTAGGCTCCGTCAAGTTTTGCGATCATCTTTAAAAAACAAAAACGTAAAACAAAACGCCAAAACAAAAAAGCTAATACGAAAACTCTATGTCTTCTCTGTTATATTTAAATCGTCGAATTAAGAGAGTTCTAATTGTATCTCAATAGAGACGAAGATGTAATTTTTTTTGGAAACAGAATATGGTAGTCGAGGCGTTAACAGGACTAATGACCTGTCATTGGTCGGGTTAAGCGATCACTTTATGTTAACAACATTCCCCATTCCGCCCTTCTTACGACCACCACGTCTGACAAATTTTTGGAACTTGTATATATGCTACTATTTTAAATAACTTCACATTTTTTAGGTCAATCTACACTAGCGCCATCTATTAAGATTATTTGTAAGCATTTGGGTAAAATCCAGTATTTGTCTACAAGTATTTGTATACATTCAAAAAGCAAATTGTAAGAGAGTTCTTTTTAATTGTTTATTTTGTTGTTATATTTCAACATATTAAATTGATTAAATAAACAAATCTCATAATTTTTCAGTTTATTTTTACAGCTTTTTATTTATTTCATTATTTCTTAGTTAATGAAAATATTATTTTTTGCATTTGAAGCATAAAATTTACGGTTAGAAAGTCACAATTTATGAATTTAAAAAAAAGATAAACACTCTGTATAAAACCACGCTGAGGAAATTATATTTGAACCTAATTATAATAGTTTCGCTTGTACTAAAGCTTACGACTTTAGAACTTTGTATATTAGTTTTATATTGCTTGTCTTATATTAGTTTATCTTATATAATTCTATCTTAAAAAGTTCGATAAGACAATATAAATTCTTACAGTGCCTTTATGAAGTTCGGGTACAAGCAAAACTAGTATATAAAATAATTATTATTCCAAGGTTTAATAGAATTGTTTTTATATATCTATATTTTTTTATATTAATACATATATTAATTATTGACTAACTAACCATCACGCCATTTCCCCGGAGGAGTATGGAGAGAGGATGAATCTTGGGCTTCCTCTACATTCATACATCGTACCATGCACGCACGTCGATTATTCCGATTTCGAATGTGGCCGCCTTTTAGTAATTGATTAATTTGGTCATGCCATGTTTTCCTCGGTCGTCTTTGGCTTCTTTTTCCACTCACGCTGCTTGTGTATAACTTTTTATTATAATATTTATGTATGACATGTTTCGCCCTACTAAGGCATTACCAAAGGTTTGATAATGCCTTAGAAGGGCGTTCAATCATTTGTTAATACCTCAGAAGGGCGAAATATGCCGTACATAAATATTATAATAAAACTCATTGGAAAAATAAATGGCGCACTCAAAGTCATTACTGCAAATAGAAATATATCAACAGAAGCAAAGATGGCAGTACACAATGGAGTTCTAGTGCCAACCCTCATGTATGGAAGTGAAGCTTGGAGCTGGCAAAAGAAGGATGAAAGCATGATAAACGCCGTAGAAATGAGATCACTAAGAAGAATGTGCGGGAAAACGTTGTATGATAGAATACCGAACGATGAAATAAGAAAGAAATGTAAGACAGATGACTGCATCATGAATAAAATTAAAAAAGGATCCCTGAGATGGTTCGGACATATGGAACGAATTGATGAGAGTAGAATGGTTAAAAAGTTGTACACAAGCAGTGTGAGTGGGAAAAGAAGCCGAGGACGACCGAGGAAAACATGGCATGACCAAATTAACCAATTACTAAAAGGCGGCCACATTCGAAGTCGGAATAATCGACGTGCGTGCATGGTGCGACGTATGAATGTGGAGGAAGCCCGAGAGGTGTGCCAGGACAGGCCAGTGTGGCGATCCATCCTCTCTGCCTACCCCTCCGGGAAAATGGCGTGATGGTTAGTTTTAGTTAGTAACTCCTTGGAAACTGTAGCTTTTATATTTAGATTTTTAGGTTTAAATCACGCCTTCATGCGCCCTTGACGTGATAACATCACAAAGCGGCGCTTTAAAATTAGCATATTATCATTATTATTTTTAAGTGACGAATTTCACCAATCAGAGATATATCTTTAAAACTGCGCGGTGCACTTTGCGCATGTGTGCGCCGCATACAGTGTCTGCGTAGCACCCTTCGCCCTCTGCAAATGCTGCATTTCACCAATTTGTTTAGAGAGTTGATGGCATTGTAATCTACTTGTTACGAGTGTCATCGGATCTAGCATGGTAGGGGAGGTCCTCACGGGGTAATGGGTGGAAGGCGTGGAGAGTCCTTCAAAATATTGCTACGATAATATTATCCTCAAACAATGCACAGAACGAGAGGAAAGTATGTTTCAAGAATAATTTTTAAAATTACGCAAATGGACCCATGTTGATCTCGCATATTTTCAAGCGTACAAATTTAAAAAATCTATCATATGTAAATCTAAAATAAAAATTTCCACAGGTTTTTAATAAGCACTCATGACTGCTGCAGTAGTCGACATAATCGAAGCTATAGAAAACGGGCGTATAAAGAACTACGAAATATTATATTAACAAATGATAACTTTTAGAATTTATTATAATTTAATTTTTTTGATATCGTAGCATCAAGCTCACCCCATTATTAGAACATTGTTTTTAATTTATGTAAAAATGTTGGATTTGCATTTTGTTTTGTTTTAATTAATGATTGTATGTCTGTCCATTTTATATCATTGTATTTTATATGATATGTTTTAGATTTATTTTGTGGATGTTGGACGATCGAAGTGTGCGCGGGAGATGCCTATTGGTGGCGATGAGGTTCGCAACCCATCACACCGCGTCTCCCGCGGGGCGAAAAGAGAAGGATGGAGTGCCGCATCGGTAAAAGTGTGACAGTCCATTCTTCCTGCCTACCCTTTCGGGGAGACGGCTTGATGGTTAGTTAGTTAGTTAGTTAAAATGTTGTCACTCGTAGTTTCTCGGCACTTTGTTTGGACAATGTTACAGTTTCAAGACCATAAGTACCAACTTGCAGAACGCAGATTTCATAGACTTTTCGTTTCCGTTCATATTCCGGTTTTTAAGGATGTAACCCATGTTTCCGAAAGATGCCCAGCTTAGTCCAATTCTTCTTTTTTTTACTGACATCAATTATAAATAACTTTTTAATTAACTTATCATCCCACCGAAGGTGTAAACAGAAAGAATGAACCGCCACACTTTTTTCTTGACATGCTTCTCTCGGATCCTTAACATTCATAAATCGTGTCATGCAAGCACGTCGATTTCTCCGATTCCTCACGTGGCCAACAGTCAATATTTTATTTATATAATCATGCCACTTTTCCTCGGTATTCCTCGATTTCTCGTCCCATTTACATCGTTAACATAAATGGTACTTTCTAAGAATGGTAAACCATTCTTTCTTCATTCATTCTTTCCTTGTGTCCAAACCATCTTAAATCTTAATCATCCTGTAATCATTTTGTTCATAACGTTTTCATTTGTATTGCATTCACTTCTTATATAGGGTGTTTTTATTAGAGGTTTGGTTTTTAAACTGGCAACATTGTTTCTACAGACAATTACACAGTTGACAGTTGATTTGTAGTCAATACGTTTTGCCATTTTACCCATTTGCTCAATAAAGGTGTCGAAAATTTGACTTTACGATTGCGCTTCATTCGAGCTAGCCGTGACGCTCATATGTCCAAAATTATATTTAAACAATAATGGCATAAAAATATCTATTTAATAAAGCCAATTTTATTGACATTAACATTATTTTAATGTTTTTTTTTTCATTTTGAATTTGTATACCTCTAAGAAAACACCCATTATTTTCACTAGACACTCCGTCATACACAGATTTTCCAAAATTATCCAGTTTTCCAGAAGTATCTGTAGAAATAATTATTTATCCAAACCCCTTCGGAAAGATGGCATGATGGTTAGTTATTTAACTACTAACTAACTAACCATCACGCCATTTCCCGGTAGGCGTAGACAGAGAGGATGGATCGCCACAATGCTCTGTCCTGGCATACCTCTCGGGATTCCTCTACATTCATACATCTTACCATGCACGCACCTCGATTATTCCGACTTCGAATGTGACCGCCTTTTAGTAATTGATTAATTTGGTCATGCCATGTTTTCCTCGGTCGTCCTTGGCTTCTTTTTCCACTCACGCTGCTTGTGTATAACTTTTTAACCATTCTACTCTCATCCATTCGTTCCATATGTCCAAACCATCTCAGGGATCCTTTTTTAATTTTATCCATGATGCAGTCATCTGCCTTACATTTCTTTCTTATTTCTTCGTTCGGTATTCTATCATACAACGTTTTCCCGCACATTTTTCTTAGTGATCTCATTTCTACGGCGTTTATCCTGCTTTCATTCTTCTTTTGCCAGGTCCAAGCTTCACTTCCATACATGAGGGTTGGCACTAGAACACCATTGTGTTTATTTATTAGACCTAAATGACACACATTAGTAGAATTTTAAGAGTTAAAAAAAAATGAATACAGAGGTGGAATTTGGCAACAAATGTGTCTCCCAGCAGGGGGCCCCTCCCGGCAGATGTCCCCTCCAGTGTCCCGGCGGTGGGCTGTGTGTGCGCGCCGCGGGGCCCCCGCCCACCGAGGTCGCTAATTGTACCATTTTGTGAGGGGACAATGAGACCTGTCGCAGTTGTAACAGATGTAACCGAAGAAGTCGAACCGCGCTTAGCGTGCTACTTTTTTTCGCTAACCCTTTTGCCCAGCGTTCCCCTAAAACACTGGTTTTGATTAGGTACCAATAAAAAAAAATGTGAAGTCATTTTTATTATTCTTAGTCATTCCCCATGACACTTTCAAAACTCTTGTAAATTCCTTCGTTGTGTCACGACTAGATTATTGTAATGGAATTTATGCAAACATTCCAAAACAACAAATAAACAAACTGCGTTCAATGCAGCAGCAAGACTCATTAAAGGCATTCCGAAAGTCCCATATAACACAACATCTCAAAGAACTTCACTGGCTTAAAAGTCCAGAAAGAATCCAGTATAAACTCTGCTGGACAGTCTTCAAAGCGCTACATGGAATGGCACCAAGTTATATATCTGAACTCTGTATAACGGACAGCCTAAATCCACACTTCGCTCGGTGAACTCCTCGGCAATAGGAAGATTAGTTGAGCCGAAGCGTTGCCCCAGTACAAATTTCGGGGATCGAGCGTTCGCGGTAGCCGGTCCATCAGCTTGGAACAATCTCCCTTCACATCTCAGATGCATAAATGATCCGACAGATTTCAGATCTAAACTGAAAACCCAATTTAAACATTCATACTTTGTTCTACTATACTTTTTTACCGATCGCTTTTTAAGCGGTCATATTTAGATTTTTAGATTTAAAACACGTCTTAATGCGCCCTTGACGTGATTACATCACAAAAACGGCAATTCAAAAGTTAGCATATTATTATTATTTCTTCTTATTCTCTCGGTGCAGTGTCAGGTCCCGCCAACGTTGGCGATCACTGCAGCAAAGGCATCTCTATCCTACGCCACTTGGAACAGGTTCTGAACTCTTGTTATTCCTGTCCACTCTTTGATGTTCCGCAGCCAGGACAGCTGCCTTCTACCAATTCCCCGACGTCCACTTAACCCATTAATATCAGTCAAAGAAGGTGGTATTTTTCTCCCCTCAGCACCTTTCTAATTTTCACATTTGACTTACTGACCCTATCGGTCCTCAGAGTTAAGATCGAGACTCAAAACGCACCTTTTCAAATTATCCTTTCCTGATAAGAAGGGTTGATCGACTGCGTTGGGTGCAGCCCTCATTCTAAATATGTTTAATTTTAACTAGTTCATAAAGAGGAGCATTTTCTACAGCGCCCTTGAGACGAGTAATTCATAAAAATTGCGCTATATAAATTATCCAATTTATTATATTTTGATGATGAATGCATTATATATTCAAGACATGTCAAGATATTCAAACTCATATAATGGAAGAAACGGTATTTTGATTTATAAATTAATTAATTCCGTTTTGTGAAATTCTCTAATGCCTTTAAAATACATGGAGATGCCAAAAAAAATCTCTTTGAATTGCAAATTTAAACATATTTGGTTTGAAATGAAGTTATTCATCGAAGCCCGTGCAACAGTTAAAAATAGTGTTACTGAATATTGTTTCTTGTGTACACATATAATTGTGGCTTGTAATTCCTGTGTATTATCGCGTGACGTCATTTTGCAATAGCGTAATTGATTAACTTAAAGCGTGTAAAATCATCCGTCAGAGTAGCGATCTCCTTTACATTACGTGTTCTGGTCAACGGGTCTGGGGTTCGTGCTAATTTTATTCACCCCTGTTATTTTAAGTCGGGTCTCATTGTTACCAAATGGTTCTGTTTGATTAATCGTTAGGTACAGGATATAAAAATCGGTCTGGGATAGCTTTAACATTTGCCATATGAGCCTCCCGCAAGCGGACCCGATTCGAATCCCTGTGGAACATCAATTGAAAACATATGGACGTATAGTTTTTTACCGACCCTTATGTGTGTAAGCGAAGCATGGAACTAGCAAAAGAAGGATGAAAGTAGAATAAATGCAGTAGAAATTAGATCTCTTAGACTAATGTGTGATACTCTGTGTATGATAGAGTGTCAAATGAAAATATAAGAAGTGAATGCGGTGCAAATGATGGCGTTATTAACAAAATAATGAAAGGATCATTCAGATGGTTTGGACATATGAGAAGAAAGAATGGTAAAAAATTTTGATGTTAACGATGTAACTGGAACCAGAAATAGAGGAAGACTATTATCAATAAGTAATAAAACTACGATATATTAAATCTCATATTTACCGAATATGTGACAATGTTAGTTCTAGTCCCGACTCTTATGTATGAAAGTGAAGCTTGGGGTTGGCAGAAGAAGGATGAAAGTAGGATAAAATAGGAACAATCGACGAGCTTGCATGTCACAACAATAATGTGGCGATCCATTATCTCTGCCTACCCCTCCGGGGAAACGGCGTGATAGTTAGTTAGTTAAGAAATTTGTAAGTTTATAAGTTCAAGTCTCAATGTTTTTTTAAATTTTTTTTATTTAATAAATAATTCGTAATTCCTCAAATAATTCTGGGCCACTCGCCTAGAAGTTCCATTGTTGAGTGAATCATTGTGTGAATATTTTTAAAGGCCGAATTACGGTAGTGGGTAGCGCTCCTCAATCAAATCTCCATAAAAACACACCTCTGTTGACAATCTACCCCAATCTCCATAATGCTTGTTTACAGTCGCCCCGCAACGAAAAGGGCTACTCTTTTATTTAGGCTTGCGTAGCTACTTAAACATATTCGGAGCTTTTTAAGAGAAACAAACCATTTCATTTTTATAACTCGTATTAATAATAAATTATAATAACACTACATTTAGTTGGCCATGTGATATGAAAAATATTTTTGATGTTATTTATTTCTGCTAAATGATTCTTTGAACGTAATTATTATTAGGTGACTTGACGAGATTCAAGGTCGCCCAGCGCGACATAGAAAGAGCCATGCTTGGAATAACCTTGAGGGACAGATTTAGAAACGAATTTATTCGACAACAAACCAAGGTGACTGAGGTGGCTCTGCGGATAGGCGGGCTGAAGTGGCGGTGGGCTGGTCATATCTGTCGGAGAACCGACAGCCGATGGGGAAGACGGGTTCTGGAGTAGAGACTGCGTACAGGATTCCGTAGAGTTGGACGTCCCCCTGTCCGCTGGACCGACGATCTGAAGAGGATTGCTGGACATGAATGGATGGGAGCGGCAATGGATAGGGGGCGGTGACGTGCTTTGGGAGAGGCCTACGTTCAGCAGTGGATGACAGACGACTGATGATGATGATGACTTCAAACATGAAATATTTGATATTGTATGTATTGACAACCGTAAATTATTCAATATCAATAATAATGTACTCGTTTAGTTGTAATATAGTAGACAAAATGGACAACCATTTTATCATCATTCGATGCATTTGTTGTTCTTAAAGGTTTCTTGTTTATTCTTTCCTTCGGCAAAACTTACGCTTTCTTTTTTATTTTACCTCTTCTTGTATTTCATTCCTATGGTCACATTGGTTCACACCTATGGCCACCGGTCCCACATCCATGGTCTCTTGCCTCACTCGGTTCCGCACCCATGACGGTGAATCCTGGGTTGGTCCCCCTTGCATCGTCCCTCAGTCTTCATCCAAGAACTCGCCTATTACCCAAGGTCACCCCTGGCCAATTCACACTTCATGTATGTTAGACCCAACCTTCCAAAAAATCCTTCTCTCATCATCCATTCAACCCAACATCCAACAATATCTATCCAAAACATCCGGCAATAAAAAGCTTACTGACACTCCGTACATTTTGACACCTACGTCAACCCTTTCGGCTCTTTTATACGCTGGTCCATATAGATATTGAATAGCTGTTCAAGACACAATAAATGAATACAGAAAGTAAGTGAACTGAATTTTTGTAGGTTACAATTTTTTTTATTTAAACAAAAAAAATACGTGGTTACCGTAGTAGGTACATATGTAAGCTATTTTTCGACATAGTCGCCATTCCTCTCAATGCAGGTGGTGAAGCGGGGTATAAACTTTTTGATGCCTTCCTCGAAGTAGTTTCCCGGCAACCCCTTCGTCCACTTCTCCATCTCCTCATTTACCTCCTCGTTGGTTGAAAACCTTTTTCCACCCATGTGCAGCTTTGGGGAGGTAAAGATATAGTAATCTGAAGGTGCTAGGTCAGGGGAATGCGCGGGATGGTTCAGGACATCCCATTTTAAACGAGGCGAGCAGTTCCTTCGTGGCGTTGGCTGTGTGTTCTGGCATTGTTGTGCAGCAGGCAGACTCCATTTGTCAGCATGCCTCTCCTCTTGTTATGAATCGCCCTCCGCAATTTTTTTAGGTTCTCACAGTACCTTGCAGAGTTGATGGTCTCCCGTTGAGGCATATATTCAATTAAAAATTATGCCTTGACAGTCCCAAAACACGGATGGCATGATTTTCTTGGCATGATTGTCTTGCCCGGCGCCACGTATTTCGCACTTGGCGGGAGATTGGATTAACATTTTTCACGAAACGTGTTGTCGCGTCGACACTTCTCAACGTACTGACCTCGAACCGGTCTCGTTGCGGATGGGAAGGATCAGGCTACACGGAAGTGTATCCAACATGTCGAAAATAAAATCCATCCGGTCGTGAGAGCCTCAGTACACTTACTTTCTAGATATGCCTCGTAGATATTAAATAGCTGTTCAAGACACAATAAATTAATATGTTACGCTTACGATCCAAAGCAAATCATATTCGTAAAATCATGTTTATTATGTGGAGTATCTATTTGTTTTAAATGTGTGTACGGCTAATTCCATAGGTGTGAAGCGAGTCATTGTTGTGAAATACTTATACAGGAGTCAATCTGTCACCGAACCACTCGCACTATCCCACTGCCCCATCCGTCCCCATCTGGCCGTCTCCCGGGCGTCTGTGCTGCCTGCCCCACCTGTGTTAATCTAAGGCGATCTAAATACGTTCAGGAAATGACGAGAGATTCTGACTCCGCACCGTTATCTGATCCATGTGGACCACCTTTGTGTGTCCTTTGCACCATTCGATTGTTTTGCTTTTCTATGCGCTGTGCTTAATCGCAGTCTGAGATTTGAATGAGGTTTTTTGTTTGCTTGTAGCACGCACCAAATTAAATGAATAATTTTTATACAATCGTATGAAGTACTTAATTTGTGGTGTGGCATTATTAAAAATATTTTTATACTTTGTTTTTACACTTTTTTATCGAATCAAACGGTTTCGCTCCCGTTGGAGCTTCGTCAGAGTTACAAAAACAAATAATATATATTTTTGTTTTTTAAAAATTAACATAATATATGGTACTTAACATACACTTATTTTATGATCGCTTCGGAGATCGATGTCTTTCATATTCGTGAAAGTACGTTCAGAAGATAAATACACTTGACTTTGGAGAGTATCTTGTATTCCTAATGTCGAACCATCTCTCATGCGTTCCTGGTATTATATATTTATTATGTTTTACCCGTTCTCAATAGATGCCTTAAACTATAAAAAAAATTGTAATGTCTTTTGAGAAAATAAACTGATTTTACCATTCTTTCCATATGTCCAAACCGTCTGATTCAGAAAGTATATGGTTACAATTTTAATTGGAACAAGAAATAAAGGAAGACCGAGGAAATCGCGACAAGATTAAATCAATCAAACATGAAATATCGGCCACTTGAGCGTCGGAGAAATCGACGTGCGTGCATGATACGTATGAATTTTGTGGAAGCGAAAGAAGTATGCCTCCCAGTCTTCCTACACGCAATCCGCCCATCTTTTTCTGGGTCTGTCTCTTGGTCTCTGTTATAATATCAAAATTGATGTAATTTCAGCTGTTTCGCTAACCAATGTCAGAATCATCGGATGTTCTTCTTCTTCTTCTTCCTAGCCTTCCCTCCACTGCTGGATGTAGGCCTCTTCCATCTATCTCCATTTTTCTCTATCCTGGGCCGCTTCAATCCATTTTTTCCCGGCGACCACAACAATATCGTCGACCCATTTCTTCTGTGGCCGACCGACCCCCATTTTGTTTTCCCATGGCCTCCACTTTAAGACTTTGGGAGTCCATCTTGAACTTGGCTGTCTGGCTACGTGTCCTGCCCATTGGCATTTCAATTTTGCGATCCGATTCATGATATCGGCGACTTTTGTTCGGCGTCTGATTTCTGTATTTGTTATTCTATCACTCATGCCCAACATTTGCCGCTCCATGGATCGTTGCGAGCATTTCAATTTGTGGACAGTATTTATGGTCAGGGAGGGACATTGTTTCCAATCCATATGTCATCACAGGCAAGATGCATGCTTCGTAGGTTTTCCTTTTTAAATTAATGGGGATATCCTTGTAGCTCATCGGATGTTAAGGTACAAACAGAAAGACTTAGTTTATATAGGATACTAAAATCATCATAATTCTTTTAGGAATGCTCGGAACCAATTCTTTACAGCTTCGAAGAGATGGGCATCTCATAACCCATTTCTTTAAATTAATCAGGGGATATTTCGAGAACTCGGCCGTGCTAGAAGGTTTTGGTCTTTTTGTCCCTGATAGATTTCTCCGACAGCGACAGCACAGATTGTTTTACCAACCGGCCACCAGAACCAATCTGCCTCTGGTGACACCGGTGGGAAGAGCAATTAGTCTGCTGAACGCGGTCTCCTCGGAGATCGACGTCTTTCATATTAGTGAAGGTACGTTCAGGGGACAAATACTCTTGACTTTAGAAAGTATCTTGTCTTCCTAATGTCGAACCATCTCTAATGCGTTCCTGGTACTTTGTTGTATTTTTATAATATTTTACCTGTACCTTATAGATGCCTTAAACATTTTCCAGTTTGTAATGTCTTTTGAGTTAATAAACTGATTTGATTTGATAATTTTAGTATGTTTTTTGCGTTTAAATGGTGAATCCGACGCTACTGCCGCGCAGTTGACCACTAAAATGGCTGCTCGTCTGGAGTCGAAGTGACGGTGTGACGGTGTGACAAGGTGACAAGGTGACAGGATGACAGGATGACAGGCCCGGCACGGTAGCTGAGCGCCGGAGATAGCATCTCGGATAAGGAAGCAGCCGGGTTCGATTTCACCACACCCACTGCAGCGGATTACTCGGACTTTGCATATATTATCCACTCCAGAGTGGCATCAGGACCGAAATGTTCTTCTTCTCTTCTTTTTATTATTTTAATAGATCTGACGATACTCCTGAGATGATATGGTCCTCCTGTCCCACCATCTCTTAGGAGGTCTTTCAGTTGGACGGTGTCCAGAAGGATTTTGTTAGCAGCTGTATTTGCGAGTCTGTCACTATGCATTCTGGATACATAGTCCCCTCAGTATCTCCATCGAACAATGTCCTCTATTTCGCAAGTTTTTCTTATTTCTTTGTTATGGACATGATCTCAGAGAGTTTTTCTAGTTTTGAATCTTAGAACGTTCTTAAAAGCCCTTTGGTTCATACAGTACGTATATCAGTTCGCGTCTCTATACCATACGTTATAATAGGTTGCAAACATTTCTAGATGGTGGCCTCGATACATGACTTCCATGTCACCAAACTCTGTACTCTATCTCTTTAGGTTGTTGGGATTCAAAGAACTTCTAATATTTCTTTAAATATCATAGATTTGATGATATGTGATACATATATCATGTCTCTCTGAGATGACAAGGTCTAGCTGTCCCTTCATCTCTTGGTGGTCTTTCAAGTCTGTCGCTATCCATTCTGGCTACATGATCCCCACAGAATCTTCTTCTGGGTGTACTCCACTGACCGATGTCCTCTATTTCGCAAGTTTAAAGAGCTGACTCTTTAATTTATTATTATAATTATGACACTAACATGAGAGTTCGTTTCACCTTTCAGCACATCCACTTGAGTTTAGTTTTGATAACTCTCTAACAAATAATTGCAACCCGTGAAATATTCACGGAAGTAAAGATTTTCTACCCTTTAAGAACTTGGTTCATTGTACAATAGTAATCAGTAACAAGTTTTAACTTTAACTGTTAACATTTTAATAAAAATCATTTATTTTTATACATGTGAAATATTTCACAATTAACAATACCAAATTGTTCTCCTTATGTTATGGAATAGCACCTTGTTCTCTTACAGTCATAGGAAACGTATAGATTACGGGTATATAAGAATTCCTGGATTCAAAATATTTATAAACCAGGATTCGACGGCCCTCTGGAGTCTCGTGCATCACGATCTTGGATTTCTTCGCTGGGTCCATCCTCTCAACGTGGTCTCTCAAATAATAATTATATTTCTCTCGGATAATTTATATTTAATACGGAGTTTGATTGAAAAGTAGGTCTCAAGATTAACATGTCCAAGACAGTAGACCTACGAGTGTCCACAAATGACTACACCCCAATCTTGCTCCATGGTGTCCCCCTTGTGACCACGACCAGCTTCTGCTACCTCGGTAGTATGATAGCAGGCTCGGGAGGTACGGAGGAAGATGTAGACAGCAGACTTAACAAGGCAAGGGGAGCTTTCGCTATGCTTCGCCCTGTATGGCGCTCCGGTATCATTTCGAGAAAGCTCAAGCTCCAAGTATTCAGCAGTAGCGTTAAAAGCGTACTGCTGTACGGATGTGAGACTTGGAAGTCTACCGCGGACGTTATTGGTAAACTCCGGGTGTTTATAAAAAGGTGCCTTCGCTCAATATTCAAAATCTATTGGCCCCAAACAGTGTCAAATACCGTTCTCTGGACCATGGCAGGCGAAAAGCCAATTAGAGAACAGTCGCAAGACGCAAATGGCAGTGGATCGGTCATACTCTGAGACGGAACCCAGCCTGCATCGCTCAGGGTGCACTAGACTGGTCCCCTATGGGGGGAAAGAGAAAGCGAGGCAGACCTAGAGCCACCTGGAGAAGGACCCTGCAGAACGAGGTTAAGGCGGCAGGCCTCACTTGGAATGATGTTAGGCATCAGGCATGCGATAGAGTCGAGTGGAGAAGGTTCCTTGAGGCCCTATGCACCACGGAGGTGTGACAGGACAAAAAGAAGAGAAGAAGACGGAGTTTGATTATTGTTCAATAAATAATACATATTATAAATAGTAGCAACCCGTGAAATATTCACAGAAGTAAAGATTTTCTACCCTTTAAAATCTTGGTTCACTGTATACCTAGTCATAATCAGTAATTATTAAATTTTAATGCAAATATTTTTTTTCACACTAGTTAAAAAAAATTTAATTAATGACTTTGTGTCATTGTTTTTCTTCTGTTTTCTACACTACTGTCATACAACAATCAGAACAAAATTCAAAATAATCCAGAATCCTATCTAATCCTTAGGTGTGCGCATCGCGTGCATTTTGAATTACTTTCAGACAGAATCGAAGTATTCCTCTCTTGTGCATGTACATGCAGTTTTTTCTTGAAAGTTACCAATATTTGTAGACAAAAACTGGATTTTACCCATTGCGGGTTAATCATTTTTAAAGATTGATTGTATCTCAATACAGATGTAAATTGTTCTTTGGAAACAGAATATGGTGGTTCTTAATAGATGGCGCTGGTGTAGATTGAACTATTATTAGGTGGTTATATTATTAGGTGATTATAATAATAACATGTGAAGTGTGGTGCAACATAGTAGCATATATGAGGGTATTAGTTGCAAACCTGGCAAACTCCATCATTAGATGTTTTGAGTAAATCGCAAAAAACAGATATGCTAATAAAATGCGCTTTTTTACGATATTTATTTTTTTCACCTCAACCAGTTAGTATTTTAAAAGTAATCAGTCATGAAATAATCATCATTATGTTGATAATTAAAGTAAAATAATGAATTTCATTTTGGAGCTTGCCAGCTTTGCAACACTCAAGTGGAGGTTGCCATGTTTGCAACAAACCCTATATTTTAATAGCGAAATTCTTCAGAATGAAGTCGAATTTGAAACTGAAAATCAATAAAATTTGTGTGCAAATGTATTATGAATAATACCCAATTCATATCTCACTTTTGATTGTTGGTGGAGTTTGCCGGGTTTGCAAATAATACCCTCATATACAACTTCCAAAAAGTTGTCAGACGTGGTGTGTTCGTAAGAAGGGCGGAGTAGGGAATGTTGTTAACATAAAGCGATCGCTTAACCCAACCAATGCAGTTTTTGCCTGTTTATATTATGATTGAATCTCTCGCAATAACTTTTGTATTCCGAGTACAGGCCTGAAGTGTCAATAAGAAATGTCACTTTAACACGTGTACCCCACGCGCGTGGGAGTGAATAATGGCCGGATTCCATTACATTGTCTCCAGCCAACTTTATCTCCTGAGGAAGTCCAAGTCTTTTGATGCCGTTGGTTCCTCTACTGCTCCATTCACACGGGGAGACAGCTGTCGAACAATGGAAGAGATTAACTAACCACGATTTAATGAATTCATAAAAAATAGCACATGTTTATATAAGTGTACTGTCGACTATATTACTAATTAATAGGGCTCGGATTTATATTCGCTAAAAAAGTTAAAAATATTATTTTATATGTGCCAAATATTATTTTATATTTCTCTTACCATATGTTTATTGTTAACTAGAAAAAACAAGACCTTATGTGTGACTATTATTGTATCGTGGTTATTCAATCTGTATATAGACAAGTGTATAAAAGAACCGGAAAGAATAAATGCTGGGGCCAAGATGAGTGATTTGTCTGTAAATTGTCTGCTTTACGCGGACGATGTCGTTCTCGTTGCGGATAGTGCGGACGAATTACAAGTCTTGGTGTCGGGGTATGCAAGTCAAATGATTTAATGATGAATGTCGGAATGTCAAAGGTGGTGGTTTTTGAAAGGAAAGAGCAAATGACAGTTTGTAACATAAGTGTGAAAGAAGAGAATTTGGAGCAGGGGAGTGAATTTGTGCATTTAGGTAGCATGTTCACAGCAGATGGCCGAAGTGACGTCGAAAGAAGGGTTGGTGCGGGTAACAAAGTGAATGGAGCTTTAAAAAGAGTTATTGGAAATAAGAATTTATCAATGAAAGCGAAATCGACCGTTCACAATGGAGTTCTTGTTACCAACCCTAATGTATGGAAGCGAAGAGATGAGGTCCCTAAGACGTATGTGTGCGTACGACAGAATCTCAAATGCTGATGTAAGAAAGGAATGTAGAGCGGAAGAAGGTATTATGAACAAAAATATGAAAGGATCGCTGCGTTGGTTCGGACATATGGAGCGCATGGATGGAGAAGTAATGGTTAAGAAAGTATACGTTAGTGATGTAAATGGAGTACGGAGTCGAGGCAGACCGGGGAAAACATGGTATGACCAAATTAATCCAATTTTAAAGGTTGGTCATGCTAGAAGTCGGAAGAATCGACGTGCGTGTATGACTCGCTGTATGAATGTGGAGGAACAAGAGAGGTATGTCCGGATATGGTAGTGTGGCGGTCCATTCTCTCTGCCTACCCCTGCGGAGAAACGGCGTGATGGTTTGTTGTTGTTGTTGTTTAGACAAAAGAACGACCTCTCGACGTCAGCTGAGATAGTAAGTAAGAACTTATAAATTACGCAGTCATTGATGGCACATGTTATTCCTCCAGGATGGATGAATTTTGTAAAACTACTTCCCAGGCAGGATTTAGGCGCAACACAGCCTACAGCTTTTTCCAGGCAAGATCCCACTTTTGTCCTGGCTACGCCAACGATTGGTCGTTGAAGCGACGTTTGGGGCATCATCTCATTGAAAACCGTCACGCGACCAGGAGCTTTCACGAGTAATTTTTAGGAATAGGATTAAATATCTTTAAACAGTCTCCGGATGTATGTATGTTGAAATACAGGCTGAATTATCTCATTCAATAACAAATTCTTTACAGCTTCGAAGAGATGGGCATCTCATTACCCATTTCTTTAAATTAATCAGGGGATATTTCGAAAACTCGGCCTTGCGAGTGTTAGTCTTTTTGTCCCTGATAGATTTCTCCGACAGCGATAGCACATATTGTTTTACCTACCGGCCACCAGAACCAATCTGCCTCTGATGACACCGGTGGGAAGAGCATTAGTCTGCTGAAAGTGGTCTCCTCGGAGATCGACGTCCTTCATATTAGTGAAGGTACATTCAGGGGACAAATACTCTTGACTTTAGAAAGTATCTTGTCTTCTAATGTCGAACAATCTCTAATGCGTTCCTGGTATTATGTTGTATTTTTATAATATTTTGCCTGTAGTCAATAGAACATTTTGCTGTTTGTAATGTCTTTTGAGTTAATAAACTGATTTGATTTGATTTGATATCAAGGCGCGTATCTTCTTTGCCCTGTCTAGTTATCTTTGCCATAACTCGGTTATCTTATTTCTACGTCATTTATCCTATTTTCATCCTTCTTTTGCCAGATCCAAACTTCTCTTTCAAACATTAGGGTTGGCACTAGAACTGTCTATTGTACTGCCATATATGCTTTCGGGAATATATATTTTTATTTGCAGTGATGTTTTTGAGTGCACTATTTATTTTGTTTCCAGATCAGCCCTTCTTTCGATGTCTTTCTCCATTTTTCCATATCTTGTAAACATGATTATATAAATCATCAGCAGTAAAAATAAGCACAAAATTTATATTTAGATGGCTATGTAAAATGTTATTAAAATTTTAAAAGAGTTTTGTTATTGATTTCTTAAACAGGTACGCGACAGCTTCCTCCCTTAACTGAATTGGCATCCCTATTTGCCTCTGGACCCGCTATCGCCACCATGGAAGGTTCAAGCGGCCTCTGGAGGTCGGAGCCACCCTCTTTGGGATAGAGCATTAGTCTGCATAGATCAGAAGGTTTGCAAATTCAAAATAATACTATTTTTCAAATATAAGAGATATTTTTTTCCATTATAAAATTTTCCGGTAAAACAAGTTTAAATTTGTGATTACAACAAAAATGGTTAATGAGAGTAGTTCTAATGAAGCTAATGCTATACTTGAATAGCCACAAGAGCTGAAATTCTGAGAGCCAGAAGATCCAAATCCATGTACATGTCCCGAAACACTGAGTTTATATAACGCTTTGGATAATGCCTTCCCAGGTAAAACAAGATATTCCCATAAAATATAATAAAACATATGTTTTCATTCGTAGTAATTATAAAATATTGAGTTTTATACCACTGTTAAAGAACCAATAAGTAATTCTATGATTGATGCGATGACTGCATATTTGTGATTTTGAAAGATTTCAGAGCATACAAATAAATAGTTGAAATACATTTTATCAAGAATGCCGCATTCACACATCTGTAGAGGTGTGAAAATAAAGGGCTTTAGTGACAATAACCCCCGTCAGATGTCACCTGATTCCCGGTGACGGGTCGCTTAATCCCTTATGACACCCCTGTCTGTCCGGCTGTCCAACTGTCTGTCTGTCTACTCCCTCTTCCTATATTTAGGAGCCCCTCGATGATACAGTCCCTTTACAATTATTGTTGAATTACTTTCAAATTTAGAATATTTAGGGTTAAACACATCAACAATTTCTTCTTCAATTAGATCGGGTGATCTGTTATCTCTGAATTTATTCCTCTTGCGATGCGGAAATCCAGCTATTTCGCCATCTTTTGGGTGGCTAACCAGGTGGACGTTGTCCTATGGGCAGTAGCGGTACTCCCATAAAAGCCCAGAAGCCCGGTTTGCGTAAGAAATTTTGAATCAAAACCCCCAAAACTAAGAAATCGTTCCCCCGCAAAAACCAACAACCCACCAAATAACCTTCCAACAATGTTCCCATCAGACGTAAGAGGAATAGCCTCAAGAGCTGAACCTCTGTAAGCCAGAAGAGGTTTTGATTCAAAATTTCTTACGCAAGCCGAGCTTCTGGGTGTTTATGACAGTCGAAATATGAACCGGCAAAATACCTACTGTCAATTCGTACTGCAAAGAAAGGCTGAACTTGTTTTAAACGTATAAACGGAGATGAGAGCGACTGCACGTGAGACACAAGTGAGCGACACGTGAGCGATCGTTTATCGAACAAAAAACGACGGTCGAAAAATGTGCGAAATAGCGAATTGTGCGAAAGTCGAACGTTCAAAAATCGAGGGCCACCTGCATTCACAGTGTTAATGTGTTAAGTTGTCTGAAAGATATAATAAACATAAAACAATCATATTAATAACACATTTACACATTATTTAAAACTAAATAATTAGATATTTTTAAGATTGGTAATTGAAGTGCAATATATAACAATATTGCATGCGATGTACGTCACGGTCTCCTTGTGTTTCTCTTCAATGCAATTTATTTTCAATTGAAGTCTTCAATTCTTTAAGGATTAATTCAAATTCGTGTTCTAAATTCCCACCTCTCCCGATCTACCTTCCCAACAAATTCCTTTTTACAACTTTTATACAAGTTTTCCATTTCCTAGACTTCGCAAACTAAAGAAAGATGATTACTTTATCGACAATTTCGATTAAAACTTTTTTTACGTAAAATATCTAGTGAAATATCGTATGTTTTTACGAGATTTCGTTCTAACGTACATAAAAACAATAAATCTGAACGTAATACACATTTATTGTTAAATTTGTAGTAAAATATTTCAAATTAATATAATAGATAGACAAACACAAACAAATAAACCATCACGCCGTTTCCCGCAGGGGTAGGCAGAGAGAACGGACCGCCACACTACTCTATCCTGGCAAACCTCTCTAGTTTCCTCCACATTCATACAACGAGTCATACACGCACGTCGATTCTTCCGACGTCTTACATGACCAACCTTGAAAATTTGATTGATTTGGTCATGCCCTATTTTCCTCGGTCTGCCTCGACTCCGTACTCCATTTACATGGTTTACGTATACTTTATTAACCATTCTTTCTCCATCCGTGCGCTTCATACTCGTATATCCGAACCAACGCAGCTATCCTTTCATAATTGTATTCATAATACCTTCTTCCGCTCTGCATTCCTTTCATATAACAGCATTTGAAATTCTGTCGTACATCGTTCTACTACACATACGTCTAAGGAACCTCATCTCTACCGCATTTATTCTGCTCTCATCCTTCTTCTGCCAGTTCCATGCATCGCTTCCATACATTGGGACCATAACTCCATTGGGAACGGCCATTTTCGCTTTCATTGATAAATTATTGTTTCCAATAACTATTTTTAAAGCTTCATTCACATTGTTACCCGCACCAACCCTTCTTTCAACGTCACATACTGTGAACATGCTACCTAAATACAAAAATTTACTCACCTGCTCCAAGTTCTCTTCGTTCAAACTTATATTACAAACTGTCATTTGCTCTTCCCTTTCAAAAATTAACACCTTTGACTTTCTAACATTCATCATTAAATGTTCGACTTGCATACCTCATACATTCTCGACACCAAGACTTAAAATTCGTCCACACTATCCGCAACGAGAACGGCATCTATTGTATAAAGGATATTTAATATGATATTATATATAATTCGACCAAGTATTCTTTTGACCTACCGCTAGCCAAAATGCCACATTTTTCCATCTTAGTACTGCATGATGTAGAGACCATATAATTCTTAACAAAATGCACCATGGCGCTTACAAATATTTGTAAATATTTCTTTGATATTCCTGATCCGACTGAGTGTTTTCGTCGGGATTATTATGCCGTCGCCGTCGAAGTGAAGATGATTGTGGAATTTTCCGCGCGAAAGAAAGGAAATCGCTTAGGTTAGGCACCTGCCTAGTGGCAACACAGGTCCAAATTCGAATTTTAAATAATACATTAGAAATAGAATTTAGACCAGTTTTTTAAATAATGGATAGAACACTTATTCCATTTTTAACCTCTTGAGTTGTAAGATGTTAACTATATTTTGAAATATCTTTTGTTTAGTTGGTAATGGAACTGGCAAAAGAAGGATGAAAGTAAAATAAATGCAGTGGAAATGCGATCTCTTGGACGAATGTGTGGATACTCTGTGTATGATAGTGTCGAATGAAAATATGAGAAGTGAATGCGGTGGGAATAATGGTGTTATGATCAAAATAATGAAAGGATCATTAAGATGGTTTCGACACATGGAAAGAATGAATGAAGAAAGAATGGTAAAAAATCCAATCAAATCAAATCAGATCAAATCAGTTTATTAACTCAAAAGTGTCAAACCGCCAAATGTTTAAGGCATATAAAAATACAACATAATACCAGGAACGCATTAGAGATGGTTTGACATTAGGAAGACAAGATACTTCGACAAGTCAAGAGTATTTGTCCCCTGAACGTACCTTCACTAATATGAAAGAAGTCGATCTTCGAGGAGACGGCGTTTAGCAGACTAATTGCTCTTCTTACCGGTGTCACCAGAGGCAGATTGGTTCTGGTGGCCGGTAGGTAAAACAATCTGTGCTGTCGCTGTCGGAGATATCTATCAGGGACAAAAAAAACAACACCCTCTAGCACGGCCGAGTTCTCGAAATATCCCCTGATTATTTTAAAGAAATGAAAAAGTATATGTTAACAATGTAAATGGAACTAGAAATCAAGAAAGACCGAGGAAAACGTGGCACGATCAAATAAATCAAACACTGAAGGTCGGCCGCGTGAGGAGTCAGAGAAATCGACGCGCGTGCATGACACGATTTATGAATGTTGAGGAAGCTAGATAAATATGTCAACAAATAAAAGTGTGGCAGTCCATTCTTTCTGCCTACCTCTTCGGAGAGACGGCGTGATGATTATTTAGTTAGTTAGTTTTAGTTGGTAAAACTTGTAGCTATCATATTAATTATTTTACTGTGTGGTCTAATCAATTTATGTCATAAATAAACATTGCGCCCCGCGTATGGGGTTATATGCTATTTGACTCGGTATTTCAGTAATAAGTTTAAACATTTAATGGAAGTATTTTTTTTTTACACACGTTAAAAATTTCACAATTAACATTACCAAATTGTTCTCCTTTTGTTTTCTACACCACTATCTTACAACAATAATCGAAACAAATTTCAAAATAATCTAGAACGTTTACTGGCTTTCGCATCGAGTGCATTTCGAATTACTTTCGCAGAGAATCAAAGTATTCCTCTCTCGCTCTCATGTATTCAAAATATTATCGTACACTTTCTTGATGAGTATTGTAAACATGTACCCAACACATGTTCTAATAAAAAAACAATTAAACATTCAATTATAATAATACACATACACATCAATATAAGGTTACATTTTGTTTACATATTTATTTAATTCTATTCTACATTTTTTTATGCTCTGCACACTTTTGACATCCTCCGGTATATCTTCATAAATTTTAAAATCTTTATGCATAAGGGAATTCTGAGAATTGTTTTTTTATCTGAATGGGAGCCTTATTTTTCTTGCTTGTTTCATATTGATGTTCATGTTGATTACTTTTTATCTTCCTTAAAAATTCTTGGGAGGTGTGCCCATCAACAATTTTGTGAATTAGTAATAAAATTAGTATATTAGTATATTATAATTATTTATAGATATTTTTGTTTTTATTTCCAATCCACACCTATCAGGATTATCCTGTATTGTGGGAAAAGTAAAATATAGAAGAGGATTGTATTATATAAGATAAGCATTGAAATCGATATCACGCACAAGGATTACGTCCCCTTTCAAAACATCATACCAATCCTCGAACGAAACAAGGGAGAACCGTTCTGATACGAATCTTTCATTCAGTTAAATATTGTATTATTTACGAACAGATATTTCTGTACAGTTTTTTGTTTCAATATTTTAAGCACTTAAAATTCGTAAACTGATCATCGATAACACACCTATTGAGCAAGTTATGCGATTCACTTACCTAGGCGTAGAGATCGGTAGCTACAGTGACCTATATGACGAAGTGCGAGCACAAACCAACAAAGCAAGAGCCGTGGCTGGCTGCTTGCGCGACATGGAGGAACAAATACATGCTAACCGAAAGTAAAGTCAAGATATACAAGGCATGCGTTCGCCTTATCATGACGTATGGAATAGAGGTCAGAGCCGATACCAATAGAATGAACCTTCTTAGAGTAGCAGAATTGCGAACCCTACGCTCCATCGCAGGCAAAACCCTCAGAGATCGGATCAGAAATGAAACGATAAGGTCTGTCTGTGGTGTTGAGGACACAGAGAGATGGGGAAGAAGCAGAAGGCGCTTTTGGAGAGACCACGTGGACCGCATGGAGAATACAAGAATTGCAAAAATTGTTAAAGATGAAAACCCAAGCAGCAGGCGACTTGACTCCTTGGCGACCTAGAGTAGTCCTCGTGAGTCTTGTGCAATGTGATCACCTGACCTAACCATCAGGGTCATACCTGTGATAGACAGGGAGAAAGTATGGTTTATCTTCAGCACATCTTTATTTTTTTTATTTAAAAAAAGACTAATACCAAGGATTTAAATCAATGATATTAGAATTTATTATTTAATTCTTCAATGTGAGCAGAAAATAGCTCATTATTATGAAGAAGGAATCTGGTCGTGTCCAGGTTTGAACCCAAGTCACCTGGAACGCAAGAGCCTAGCGTTTTATCCCCTAGACCACCACCCGAAAACCGAAACCCTCTAGTGAAGGTAATCCTTACATTAATCCTTGGAGAAGGCAACGGGAAACCAATCCAGGAACACTTTCCAGTAATACAGTAACCAGAGAAAGCATTCGCCTTAGAGATAAGTGATCACCAACGTCAGGGGGACTTGACACAGGCTATAAGATGAAGAAAGATTTATGAAATAAATAAGCCATAATTAATATGAATGAAAACGTCTGTTTTCTAGAAGTTTTCTAGATGTTTTCTATAATCTAATTCAATTTTCGACAAAATAAAACCTCTATTTTTTACCAACTTCTAGAAAAAAGGCGTTTTCATTCGTATTAATGATTTAATATGGAGTTTTACATCACTGTTCAAGAAACTATAAATAAATAAATACCATCTTTGGCGACTAGAATCAATCTGGTATATTAGGATATTTTCTCATAAAGTAATTATTAAGATTTTCGTAAAATTACCTACTTTAAATTGACATCTAAATTTCTTTACCGAAGTTTGACGAACTATTTAAAATATACGTATCTAAATTACATTTTTAAAAATGAAATCTTTTGGAAATTTTCTTAGTAAAGATATTGGCCGTAATAAAACATTCATTAATCCACTTCATAACTTGTCTAAAATTCTTAACTAGATTATAATAAAAGACAATGACATAATTGCTATCGAACTTATGGTAAAATATCCTGCACATAATATGCACACAATATTATTGTTTTATTATGTTAGAAGTCGGAAGTATCGACGTGCGTTTATGACTCGCTGTATAAATGTGGAGGAATCTAGAGACGTCTGTCAGGATCGAGTAGTGTGGCAGTCCAATCTCTCTACCTACCCCTTAATTGTTGTTGTTTTTGTTTATTGTTGTGGTTGTAATATTCATGAAAACATCTGATTCCTTGATTCATTGTATTTTATAGGAATGACATGTTTCATCTTTAGATTTTTTTATTGTAAATTGATTAGATTAATGTCATTTCATCATGTAAAACTAAACATTTAATATCTATATAAATATAAAACAAAATCGTGTAAGTTACACCATTTATAACTCAAGAACGGCTGGACCGATTTTGATGATCTTTAATTTGTTGGATTTGTCTCCGTCCCGAATAACTATTAAAACATCGAAAAAGCCGTCCTGAGAGCATCCCATCCAGGAAATACTAGTATAATAGTTTAACAGAAAGCAGTGCAACAATAAAGCAAATCCCTTGCTGCCATGTGAATTACATTCATATCAATGTAATTCAAACACTTTTCATTCTGATTTTTGTGCATTTATTGAACTTAATTCATTTTAATACTAATGAAAACGTCAGTTTTCTAGAAGTTTTATTATATTTTATGGGAATGACATGTTTCGCCCTTCTAAGGCATTATCAAATGTTTATGTATGTAAAAATGTATGTATTTATAATAGTATGATGAATTATAATAATAATAGTATGACGAATTAAACATTTGATAATGCCTTAAGGGCGAAACATATCATTCACATAAAATATAATAAATCTTCTAGAAAACTGACGTTTTCATTCGTATTCATTATTTAATATGGAGTTTTACATCATTGTTCAAGGAACAATAAATTAATTCATTTTGAGTAATCATTTTATCAATATCAATAAATAACTGAATTTATTAAACTAATAAGTTAACCCAACATTTATTGATTCAGAGGTGGTACGAAGTTCGCCGGGTTAGCTAGTTAGATATAAATGAAAACGTTCGATTTCTAGAAGTTATATTATATTTTATGGCAATGACTAGTTTCGCCTTACTGAGGCAGAAAGTAGTGCAACAATAAAGCAAATCCCTTGCTGCCATGTGAATTACATTCATATCAATGTAATTCAAAAGGGTAGTAAGGGGGTTCAAAAGGGTAGTAGGGCTACGATGGGGTATGTTTTGCTGGAAAGTATGCCTCTACAACATGTCGTAAGGCGCCATGTTGCATTTACAACAGCAACACTACTATCAAGTCCAACTCTCTAGCGTCCACGAGAGGTCTATTTAAAGACCCCGCGAACCCCGGGCAATGTGGCACATATTACTTAGTGCCATAGCAGATAGAGAGAGGACGAATGGCGAGCTTCCAGCGCCATAAAACTAGATACACCCAGCTAAGGGAAGGTAACCCCGACAGAAAATTCTCCAGAGAAGGCAAGGGGATACCACTCTGGATATTTTCCCCAGGTCATCACTATACTCAAGGGTGATAGTCAACGTTAGGGAGACCTGACAAGACACAGAAAGAAGAAGAAGAGGCATAATAATATCTTATTCGAACAAATTTTCTTCGCCGTTGTGGAACGCCTCTTTTGAATTTCGGAATGAAAACAATTGACAGACTTGTCAGAGATGAAAACAGTTGAAACCGCACAGAAAAAAGAACAACACAAACAAAAACACCCCTTTGTATAGCGAACAATAGTCCGCAGTATTGTGAAGGCCACCAAAAGGTGTCAGCGCATACCGCACGAATTATCCTGTAACTTCGCTCTGAACAAACAGGATCGGAAAAGGATTAAAGCCGATGATCCGTCTCACGTGTGGTCCTTTTTTAAAAATGGCCCAACAATGTTCCTTGAGGTATATCAGGATTTGTGATGGTTGCAATTTTTCATTGTACTATTTGTATTGTACGGCAAATAAGAGACGACAGATTATTTTTCAATTACTCTTTATTCTTCTTCTTCTTCTTTTCAGACGTACACCTAATTTTTTTTAAAGACTAATACCAAGGATTTAAATCAATGATATTAGAATTTAATTTTACAATCTTCAATGTGAGCAGAAAATAGCTCATTATTGTGGAGAAGGAATCTGGTCGTGTCCAGGCTTGAACCCAAGTCCCCTGGATCAGGAGCCAAGCGTTCTATCCCCTACACCCACTACCCGATTTATTTATTTATTTATAATACATAACTAACTAACCATCACGCCGTCTCCCCGAAGGAGTAGGTAGAAAGAATGAACTGCCACACTTTTTTTCCTGACATATTTCTGTCGATTCCGCAACATACATATATCGTGTCATGCACGCGCGTCGATTTCTCTGGCTCCTCACATGGCCGACATTCAATATTTGATTTATTTGATCGTGCCACGTTTTCCTCGGTCTTCCTCTATTTCTGGTTCCATTTACATCATTAACATATAATTTTTTTACCATTCTTTTTTCATTCATTCTTTCCATATGTCCAAACCATCTTAATGATCCTTTCATTATTTTGTTCATAACACCATCATTCGCACCGCATTCACTTCTTAAATTTTCATTCGACACTCTATCATACACAGAGTATCTACACATTCGTCTAAGAGATCTCATTTCTACTGTATTTATTCTACTTTAATCCTTCTTTTGTCAGTTTCATGCTTCGCTTCCATACATAAGGGAAATACATCTTCCATACAAATGAGATATAACAAACGAAAAACATTTAGATGACTCAATTGGACATAAAACGGTGTAATAAGAATAAAAAGAAGTCTTCTTCTTCTTCCTCTTAGTTTAGGTCGTGTGACCTGTTTGTGACGGTGGGCTGTCCTGGGATGATGATGTCGAGCCATTTCTCCATCTCTTCGGCGGCCTTCCTGGTAATCTCTTGCTGCTTGGGTTTTTATCTTTAACAATTTTTGCAATTGTGGTCCATGTGGTCCACGTGGTCTCTCCAAAAGCGTCTTCTGCTTCTTCCCCATCTCACTATGTCCTCAAAACCACAGACAGGCCTAATCGTTTCATTTCTGATCCGATATCTGAGGGTTTTGCCTGCGATGAAACGTAGGGTTCGCATTTTGCTACTCTAATAAGGTTTTTAGTTCTATTGGTATCGCCATAAAACGACATGAAACACAAAAATCATACATATCAGAAGGAACCCAAATATGTCGACGTCAGTGAGGCAGTATTCTTTCCAGAATATGTAGTATATTTTTTATGAACACTGCCTCATTGACACTGAAAATGTTCAAATCCGAGACGATTAGATTCAACGTCCGAATTGCTTTTCCTACTGGCATCATTAAAGTCAGGTTGGTTCTGCGTGACGGACCAAAGAATTTATTATAAGAAGTTATTTTACACAACATTTTGAATGTATACAAAATTCTTGTAGACAAATACTGGATTTTACCCATTGCGGATAATTCTTTTTTATAAGGATTAATTGTATCTCAATAGAGACGAAGATGTAAATTGTTTTCTGGGAACAGAATGTGGTGGCCATATTTATATACCAAATTTTATATGTAATATTTAGACTGAATTTAGACTACTATTAATGTGCTGATGTGTCGAGCTTTCTTGGGCAGACATTAGGCAGGTAACACAACTTGATTTTCTGCAGTTTGCCCAATGGAATCAGTCAAAATACTGTTTTGTATGGGAATTATTCTGTTACACACATTATTTGGTCTGGTTGTTTGGTGCATGAATGCCGCCTACCCATGCGAAAGATTTCGCTGAATACACCGAGCATAACCCTTCTCTAATGCGGTGTTTGTTCGCTGACAATGTGTATCACTTACCTACCTATTCTCAATTGTGTTGCCTTCGTGTTGACGGCTTAAAAATGGGGTAAATTCTATTAAATTTAAAATGGGGTAATTTCTATTAAAGTGATTTCACAGTTTACACGCTGTATTTTTATACCATTCAAAATTCATATACTCGTACCTTATACATTTCAGATGAAAATGTGTTTAAAATAATAATATTAATAATATGCTAACTTTTAAAGCGTCTTTTTATTGATGTAATCACCCCAAGGGCACATTAAGACGACCTTCGTGGCAGAGTGGTAAGAGCTCTGACTGTCATACCGAAGGTTCCGGGTTCGATTCTCGGCGATGGCAGTATGATTGTGACCACTGTCTTTGATCTGATTTAGAATTCTCGTGTCTATAAAATGGCGATAGATTAGCTACCTATCACATGTCACGAGAATCAATATATCAGCCTAAAAACAAATTGTATACAGTGATTGGGTTCAAGCAACCTGTTGTATACCTACGTAAAAAAAAAGAGTTTTGAATCTAAATGTGAACGCTGCATCTGATCGATATATTTGCGATCGATTAGAAAGTATAATAGAACAAAATATGCAAGTTTAAAGGGTATGAAATATGAAAATATGGGTTTTCAGCTTAGATCTGAAGTCTGTCGGATCATTTATGCATCTAAGGTGTGAAGGAAGATTGTTCCAAGCTGATGGACCGGCTACCGCAAACGCTCGATCCCCGAAATTTGTACTAGGGCAACGCTTTGTCTCAACTAACAATTTGGTTTTACTATGAGGAAGAGATAAATCTTCTTCTTCTTCTTCGATGGCCTTACAGCCCATATCGAACCTTAGCCTCCAGTATTCTTCGCCTCCAACTTCTCCTCCGCTTCGACCCTCCAATCTGACACTCGTAACAATTTCGTCCCATATCTCCCAACTTCATCCTCCCATCGCAGCCTTGGTCGTCCAATTGGTCTTCTACCACCTGGGTGCCACTCCAGCAATCTTTTTGGGATTCGCGATGATGGCATCCTCTGCACGTGACCGGCCCATCTCAGTCTATTCAGTCTGACCTGTGTGGAGAGACTGGGAGCTTTGTAAATATGGTACAGCTGGTCATTATGCCGCTCTCCAGCCTTCACCGTCATTCACAGGTCCCAAAATTCTACGCAGCACCCTTCTCTCAAAAGTATCCAATCGATTGTAATATTATAAATATAAATTATTAAGATATTAATATAAATAAAAATTATTTTAATCTTCTAATTCTTTCTTCTATATCATACCCAACCTTTTCTAGACCATCGCCCCCCTTACAATAAATAAATCCAATGACCCCTTTTCCACAACCTTCTTCTCCATCTCCTTTTGACCCATAGTCTGTTCTATAGGAAGGCTGGCCTCTCTTGGGAACCTGTCTCTTAGCTATCCCTCCATATCGTCGGCGGTCTTCCAGGGGGACGGTAGCCAGGAGAAATTTGATTCATCACAATGTGTGGATTCTCGAGAGATCCATCCTTTGCACGTGCGTAATCCAGTGTTTTATGCGTTATCTACCCCATCTGACAATATCTCTTACCTTGCAGATTTCGTGGGTAGTCGTGTTCATTACTCTATCTCCAAGAGTCTTGTTTACTACTCGTAATACTCTTCAACGTCCGCATCTCTGAAACCCGCACTTTAGCCTTTGTTCTTGAGGTATTCGCTCTGGTCTCAATGCTATATGTCGATAAAGCCCTTACGGATTTTATGTATAATATTTTGACCTAACTGTTAGTTATCATATATTTAATTTTCCATGTGATCAATACATAATATTTTTTTAATAGTGATTCTTCTTCTTTCGGTGCCGTATCAGGTCCCCCCAACGTTGGCGATCACTGCAGCAAAGGCATCTCTATCCTGCGCCACTTGGAACAGGTTCTGAGCTCTCGTTATTCCTGTCCACTCCTTGATGTTCCGCAGCCAGGACAGCTGCCTTCTACCAACTCTCCGACGTCCCTCCACTTTACCCATTAATATCAGTCGAAGGAGGTGGTATTTTTCTCCCCTTAGCACATGACCCTTATGAGACCTTTCTAATTTTCACACTGGCTCTCTGTAGTACGTCTGTACTGACCCTAACGGTCCACGGTATACGGAGCATTCTGATGTATATCCACATCTCGAACGCTTCCAACCGGTTCATTACATTCACTTTCAGAGTCCAGGTTTCGTAGCCATATAATAGAACAGACCATATTTAACATATAATCATTCGTTGTTGGAGTTTCAAGTTTAGATTATCGTTGCAAAAGAATGTTCTCATTTTATTAAATGCAGCTCGTGCAACTTCAATTCTGCATTTTATTTCAATGTCCGGTTCAAGTGCTTTAGTGATAATGCTGCCAAGGTATAATTTTTTTATATAATTATTTAATTGGGAGTTTTACATAAATGTTAAAACAATAAATTAATATAAAATAAATTCAAGAAATTCACACATGAAGCGTATGTACACACGTCAACGCGCGCGGTAGTCGCGACAGGATTAAACCAGCACGTCGCTGGTAAATTGGAATTGTTATTAATAGCTCTCGTGTTTTGTGACATCTTTCAACTAAACTGACCTCCCTCGTGGACTCGTGTTGACCTCTTTAGATTGCAAATAGTCGGATTGCGTTAGCTCGGCGTGTCCTCCGGTAGCCTTCTGCTCACCTCGAGCCACACACGCTGACCTCCGCCGCGCCTCCCGCGAGGATGGGAGGACAGAGGCGACAGGATGTGGAGGGATAAGGTATCGGATCCTGTAACAGTTCGGGTCCCTCCGTGCCCCGGGGATAAACCCGTTTACTGCGAACTGGGAATAGGGGAAGCACGGCAGTGGCGTACCTATTTTCGATAAAATGAAAAAAACTGTTAAATTAAATAACTTTAGAGGACAATATTTTTTGTGAATGTATACTTATACTTGCATACGAATACTGGATTTCACCCACCGTGGGTTATCAATTCATGAATAGGTCATGAATTGATAACCCACGGTGGGTGAAATCCAGTATTCGTATACAAGTATAAGTATACATTCACAAAAAATATTTTAATCATATCTGGTCTATTGTTTGGCATATAGATAGGAGTGTGACATCTCCAGGCGGCTTCTAACAATGCGCTAATGGCGGGGTAGCCATTCACATTGAGTTGAAAAAGATGTTCTGCTTAATGCTTAATAAACATAAATCTCCATAGATGGCGTTAGTATGTAGATTATATATAGAGTAATCTTAAAAAGATTAACATATGTAATCAAAATCTTCATAGATGGCGCATTGGAACTGACATGTGAAATCAGGCATAGGACCTTAACATATAGACAACTTCCAAAAATTTGTCATACATGGTCATAAAGAAAAGGTGGAATGGGAAATGTAAGTGGGAAATGTAATTCATCATCATCATCATCCTAAGCTCGACAGCCCTGGGTGGGCCTTGGCTGGATCCAGGAGCTTCCTCCATTCTTGTCTGTTTGATGCCCTTATTCTCCAATTTCTCACTTGCAACACCGATGCATCCGTGTTGACACTGTCCATCCATCGCATTTGGGCCTTCCTGGTCTTCTACGTCCCTGTGGTACTGAGAGCGTGAGGCGTTTTGTAGGGTTGTCGTCGTCCATTCTGATTATGTGACCAGCCCATCTCAAGCGCCCTACTTTGATGGATCTGATCACATCGGGCTCTTTATAGATATCATATAGCTCTCGGTTATATCGACGACGCCAACCATTGTGGTCTCTCACTGGGCCATATATTGTCCTAAGAACCCTTCTTTCAAATGCTGCGATGGACCTTTCAGTGGGAAATGTAATTACAGGTCATTAACTCAACCAATGACAGGTCATAAGTCCTGTAAACACCTTGATCAACCATATTCAGTTTCCAATTTGCATCTTCGTCTCTATTGAGATACAATTAAATCATAACTTTAGAGGACTTTAGAACGGTGTTACATTGTAACACTTGATGGTGTCAACATAGGTTAATGAAACAGCTGTCGCGTAAAATAAAATACAATTGTGATACAAAAAACAAAGTTATTTCATTTACCAATTTAAAATGTTAAGGTATCATAGTGTTTCGGCCAAAACCATAGACTATACATAATTATTAAATTAAATGATTATTTATTCTAAATTCGCCATAACCTTGTATTGCAGATTTATTGAACAATGTTTATGACTTTGCAAACAGCACTAACTTTATTAAAAAAAATACAAACATATTTCGGACAGAGAAGCCCTTCATCAGTGTTTTGTATATACAAAATACATATTTGAACAATTTTTTCATGAATGTGGTCATTTTTGTCTTATATCTGTCTTGGACTTGGACTTGGATCTTCTGGCTTACAGAGGTTCAGCTCTAATGCTGTCAAAAGTGACCACATTCATGAAAGCATTGTTTTAATATCTGTTTTTTATAAACATAAACTAACAAAACACTGATGAAGGGCTTCTGTGTCGGAAACATGTTTGTAATCAATATATATATTTTTATTACGAGTATTGAATCAGTGTTGTTTACAAAGTTATAAACATTGTTGAATGATATATAATCAAATGATTTTACTGAAATCTCTTGATGGAAGTTCATTTTAAATAATAATTAAATAAAACGATGTTTTTTAACTACTTCCACTTTTGTCTTTATTTAGACAGCGACCGGTTTCGCCAGGCTCGCTGGCATCGACAGACTGGTAACACTATTGTAAACTTAGTCCTTTATATACATACAGATCAGGGGATCACTTAGTCCTTTATATACATACAGATCATTTTTGTATAGAATCATGTTTACCACCCCTGATCTGTATGTATATAAAGGACTAAGTTTACAATAGTGTTACCAGTCTGTCGATGCCAGCGAGCCTGGCGAAACCGGTCGCTGTCTAAATAAAGACAAAAGTGGAAGTAGTTAAAAAACATCGTTTTATTTAATTATTATTTTGAATGATATATTTTTAATTACTATCACCTATGTATTTATTCCGAAAGCGATCGGTTTCGCCAGGCTCACTGGTATCGCTAGACTGGTGTCGATACCAGCGAGCCTGGCGAAACCGGTCTCAGTCGAAATAAAGACGAAAATGGAAAAATTAAAACGTCAGTTTATTTAATAATTATTAATAATGAAGGATGAAAGCAGAATAAATTCAGGCTAAATGAGATCTCTAAGAGGAATGTGTAGTGTGATATCCGTAAATGATAGTGTCAAATGCAAATATAAAAAGTGAATGCATTGCGAATGAATGTGTTATGAACAAAATAATGAAAGGATTACTAAGATGGATTGGGTACATTGAAAGAATGAATGTAGAGAGAATTATGAAGGTCATGTAAACGACGTGAATGGAGCTAGAAAAAGAGGAAGACCGAGGACAACGTGACACGATCAAATGTATTAAATATTACTAATAATGTCGGTCACGTGAGAAGTCGGAGAAATCGACGTGTGTGCATGTCACGATGTATATTATGAACGTGGAGGAATCGAGAGAAATATGTCAGGACAGAACAATGTGACAGTTAATTATTTCGCCTACCCCCCGGGAGAAGGCGTGAAGTGATTTGACTGCCACACCGAAGGTCCCGAGTTCGACCCCTGACGATGGCAGTGTGATTGTTACACTGTCTTTGGTCTGGTGAAGAATTTACGTGATAATAAAATGGCGATAGATTAGCTATGTCACGAGAATCAATATGATAGCTATACCCTTAACATCGATTTGGCTCGCGCTGTCATGATGTAAAGAACGATTCAACAAAATAATAATAATTATAATAATAAAAATAATAATATTTTGTTAAAACGCTCTTTGCATTATTACAGCGCGAGCCAAACGATGTAAAGGGTATAGCTTTCATGTTGATTCTCATGCCATGTGATGGATAGCTAATCTATTGTCATTTTTTTGTCACGTGTATTCTATACCGGACATCTATCACTGCCATCATCGGGAATCGAACCCGGGACCTTTGGTGTGGCAGTCGTAGCACTTGCCACTCGGTCATGAATGTCAAGTTAGTTATTCAGTTAAAACAAAAAATTTAAACTGGATTACCAGACTTCAGCATCACTATTATATTTTATGTGAATGACATGTTTCGCCTTCTAAGGCAATATAAAATGTCACATTTGATAGCAAGGCGAAATATGTCATTCCTAAATAATATAATTAATCTTTTAAAAAACGCGTTAATTTTTTTATTATTTTTATATCTTAACTAACTAACTAACTAACCATCACGCCGTCTCCCCGGAGAATGGAACGCCACACTGTTCTGTCCTGACATACTTCTCTCGATTCCTCTACATTCATACATCTTATCATGCACGCACGTCGGTTTCTCCGACTCCTCATGTGACCGACATTGATTTGATCGTGCCACGTTTTCCTCGGTCTTCCTCTATTTCTAGCTCCGTTCACACCGTTTACATATACCTTCTGTACCATTCTGTCTTCACTCATTCTTTCCATATGTCCAAAGCATCTTAATGACCCTTTCCTTATTTTGTTTATAAAACTTTCATTCGCACCACATTCACTTCTTATACTTGCATTTGTCACTCTATCATATACAGATTTAACATACATTCCTCTAAAAGATCTCATTTAATCTGAATTTATTATACTTTCATGCTTCATTTTAAATTACTCATCTCAGCGCCCTTGAGATGAGTAATTCATAAAAATGGTGCTTTATAAATTATCCAATTTATTATTATTATTATTATAAATAATTATTAAATATGCCGACGTTTTAACGAATTTTTTCCATTTTCGTCTTTATTTTGACGGCGACCGGTTTCGCCAGGCTCGCGGGTATCGACACCAGTCTGATGATGCCAGTGAGCCTGGCGAAACTGATCGCTTTCGGAATAAAGACATACATAATTCAGGTATGGTTTTGAGACGAAAAAATAGAGTCCACCTGCCAAAACCTCGTAGGTCTCATTTCTACTGAATTTATTCTACTTTCATCCTTCTTTTGCCAGTTCCACGCTTCACTTCCATACATAAAGGTCGGCACAAGAACACTATTATCACTGCCATCTTAGCTTTTTTGGAATAGATTTTTTTTTAAATATTTTTTATCTTATTTGTACTGAATTCCCCGCGCCGCCTTTGAGCCCCCTCGTAATGAAGCAATTTAAATGCATGAGATGGGCGGGATGGCCCCCTCCCGCCGCCGAGGAGGGGATGAGGCAAGAGGGCCCGGGAGCAGGAGTGGGGAGCGCCCCCCAACCCCCTTTTCACTTTATATAACTGGCTACGGGAAAAACGCTGGAGATACGTTTCCAGAAGAAAAAAAAAGTTGAAAAGAAAATAATTGATTTACGTAAGTAGGCACTCGGGTTTTTCAGACGTACTGGTCGCAATGTACTTTTGTAAAAAAAACATGCATTTACGTAATTTTTGCGTAGTGTTTTGTCGTTTTTTTTCTTCTGAGAAAACAATATTTTTCTTTTGTTTGATGTCTGATTCACCATTAAGAAAATTTACGTAACACTTTAATTTTCCGCAGATATAGGCAAAGATAAATAATGCCAAATTCTTCGACTAACTAACTAATTATTTATCATCACGCCGTTTCTCTACAGGAATAGGCAGAGAGGCAGAACATACTGCTCTATCCTGATATACCTCTCTAGATTCCTCAACATATACATCGTAACATGCACGCTCGTCGATTTTTCTGACTTTGGTTTCCGAATATTTATAAATTTTAAAATAATTAATTATTTATTTACAATCCACTTAAGTTTGTCTTCGACTGGTTTTGGCAGCTCGCGGCTTACTTTTGGTTCTATGAAATTTCAACGAATGAAAACGTCAGTTTTCTAGAAGTTTTATTATATTTTATGGGAATGACATGTTTCGCCCTTCTAAGGCATTATCACACCTATCATTCCCATAAATTATAAAAAAAATTCTAGAAAACTTTTCATTCGTATTAATATTTAAATATGGAGTTTTACATCATTGTTGAAGAAACAATAAATACGAGTATATTATATCTGCTATTTATTGTTGCTTCATTGTTTGTTTAACTCTATACTAAATATTATTATTAATACGAACGAAAACGTCTGTTTTCTAGAAGTTTTATTTAATTTTATGGGGATGACATAATTCGTTTGTTAATGCATTTGACCATGAAATATAATAAAACTTCTATATTCTTCGTTCGTATTTATAACTTTGTATCTGGTTTAAAATTTCATTCATCAAATAAATTGCTTGATTTGTTTTCCTGAGTGTTTGTGCAAGAATACTATTGTGTGTTGCATCTAAACCCTTACCACTCCTTTGTCGAATGCCAGCCGACATTGCTATATTTACGCTACAACTTAGTTATCGGCTGGCGGCCGACAAGATAAGCCTTGCGCGCGTGTATTTTCGCGCGCAAAACTTGACTTTCTTGTGATTATTCGTTAAAAAAACATTTAATTCCACGTTTAAAAAGATTTTGACTGTTTTCCGTTTTTATTTTACTATAAAAAATCCTTGCAAATTCACATAACTTAAAATGGTGGGAACTTCGCGTGATACGTCATGCAGAGGAGCAATTAGAGTACAAGTCCCACTTCATTACGAAACTGGACAAAGGTTCTAAAGACTGTACTGTGTGCAGTAACAGAAAGATTCCAGGGGAAGACGGGAAACAGTGTGGTTTTGTGAGACCTGTTCCAGAAAACCTGGTCTCCATCCTGGAGATTGTTTTAAAAAGTACCATACTATGCAAAACTATAAGTAGTCCATAATGTTTTTTGTAAATTGTTTTTTATTTGAAGAATAAATCTTTTTTTTTTATAACTACCTATCAATAAAAATATTTTGACATTGTTTTAATTAGAGTTGGCTGACAAACAATATCAAAAAATAATGGAGTGGTAAGGGTTAAAGTAACTTTTTAATTGTTATGTCTATCGAACCTCGATTTGTCAGCAATATAAAAGTCTAATCACAAAAGTCAAGAGGAGTTCGTTATTTTTAAGTATGCAAGAAACGGTAGTCGAGTGGTAGGTGGTGGTAGGTAGCGGACGCGGGTTCGTGAGCTTCGACGCCCATTTTTTCATTAACCCAATGGGTTACCGGTTCGGATCTGCGCCGGGAAAGTTGCCATGGCAATAATAATTTCGCTTGTGCTCCCACACGGCTGTTACGGACCCTGGAAACAGCTGTCTCCACTCACAAATTCCAGCTTCGCTCACTGTATTGTGTAACACACACTATATTTCTTACGAGTATTTGACTCCTTCGTGGCCGAGTGGTAAATGCTACGATTGCCATACCGAATATCCCAGGTTCGATTCCCGGCGATGCAGTGTGATTGTCACACTGTCTTTGGTCTGGTGTAGAATTCACGTGACAACAAAATGGCCGTGCACAATAGAGTTCTAGTGCCGACCCTTGTGTATTAAAGTGAAGCTTGGATTGGCAGAAGAAGGATGAAAATAGGATAAATACCGTAGAAATGAGGTCACTATGTAGAATATGCAGAAAAACAATGTACGAGTATGATAGAATATAACTAACTAACTAACTAACTAGCCATCTCGCCGTTTCCCGGAGGGTGCATCGCCACATTGTTCTATCCTGACATAACTCTCACGCCTCTTCTACATTCATACATCGTTAAATGCACGCTCGTCGATTCTTCCTACTTCGAACATGACCACCTTTCAGTAATTGATTAATTTGGTCATGCCATGTCTTCCTTGGCCTTCCTCGACTTCTCTTTCTATTCACACTACTTGTATATATCTTTTTAACCATTCTTCCCTCATCCATTCGTTCCATATGTCCAAATGATAGAATATCTAATGGTGAAGTAAGACAGGAATGTAAGGCGGATGAATGCATGATAAATAAAATTAAGAAAGGGTCACTAAGATGGTTTGGACATATGGAACGACATATGGATGAGGGAGGAATGGTTAAAAATATATATATGCTACAAATAGAGTGATTGGAAAACGAAATCGAGGAAGGCCAAGGAAGACATGGTTGGATCAAATTAATCAATTACTGAAAGGCGGCCATGCTCGAAGTAGGAATCCTGTCTGCCTTCCCCTCCGTGAAACGGCGTGATGGTTAGCTATGATTATAAAATGGCGATAGATTGCCTATTTTTCGCAAGTGATGAGAATTAAAAAAATAGCGATATGTGCTACTTAAAGTGGTCAATTAAAAAAAAGACTTTCTGAAAAAAAAGGTAGTGCATAGTGTTCTTGTGCCGACCCTTATGTATAGAAGTGCATGGAACTGGCGAATTGCGAACTGCATTTATTCTGAAAGCAGAATAAATGCAGAATAAATTGATATTTTAAAAGAATGAGAGGAAAATACTGAGAAATTTTTTTGAACCCACGCTGGAGGATGGGACTTACAGAATTAAAAGAAACCTTGAACTTGAAGAACTAATTAACCATGAAACAGTAGTTAGATTCTGTCTGAAGGAGCTGGGGAATGGAGAGAGATGGCCAGGGACAGAAGTCAGTGGAGGACCGTTGTTGAGGAGGCCAAGTCTCACACCGGGATGTAGTGCCGAGAAATGAATGAATGGGTGGTATACGTGCAAAGAAATGTACACACGCGACGTATGTATGACGCGCGACAGTCTCGACAGGATTGAACTCGCGCGTCACTGGTCACTCAGTATCCAAAACCGTGCTGCGAGTTTTAAACTAAATGCTTCTGTTTGGTTTTGTCTAGTTCTTCAATAATAATTAAATAAAACAATGTTTTTTTTATTAACTACTTCCACTGCTGTAAATTTACTCCCTTATATACGTACAGATCAGGGATAGTAATATTTATGTCATTTAGACATTGTGACATTAATATCAATATTTTAATATAGTAAATTTTAAATAATTATTTTAATATAATTTTTGTATGGAATCTTGTTTACTACCCCTGATCTGTATGTATATAAAGAGTAAGTTTACAACTATGTCACCAGTCTGTCGATGCCAGCAAACCTGGCGAAACCAGTCGCTATCAAAATAAAGACAACAAGTTTAAATAGTTAATAAAAAATATGGTTTAATAATTTTAAATGAACTTCGATCACGAGATTTTAGTGAAATCATTCGATTATCTTAAAAACAGTTCTATAATATTTCTGAAGTACAGTTGGATCAAAATAAAATTGATGTATGGCTTCGAGACGGCTTTCGTCTTCCTTTTCTTATTTTTTATTCTCAGTGGCGCCCCGGGCCAGTTAGCTCTTCAATTCAATTACTTTAATGTGTTTGGATACCGACAGCCTCTGAATAATGGCGCCAGTGACGTGCATATTTTTTTCTATCACTCTATTGTGTGGTAGATGTGTACTCCTCAACGTGTTTCTAATTTAAAAATACTCAAACGAAGTATCAAGTACAGACATTTGTCCATCCGTTTTATATCACCATTCGAAAACTTTTGAAAAAAAACAACAAATCTAAATATTTAAAATAACTAACCGTCATACTGTCACCCCGAAGACTTGGCCGAAAGAAATTAATGTGAAACTGTACTTTCCAGACATACTTCTTTCGATAAATCAACATTCTTATATAGTGTCATGCACGCACGTCGATATCTCCGACTCATCACGTGGCCGAATTTGATTTATTTGATCGTGCCACGTTCGTTCATCTTTTTCTAGTTCCATTTACATCGTTAACGCATATATTTTTACCATTCTTTCTTTTTATGTGTCCGAACCATCTTAATGTTCCTTTCATTATTTTGTTCAAAACACTTTCATTCGCACCGCATTCACTTCTTATATTTTGATTCGACACTCTATCATACACAGTTTTTCAACACATTCGTCTAAGAGATCTCATTTCTACTATATTTATTCTACTTTAATCCTTCTTTTGTCAGTTCCATGCTTCGCTTCCATACATATCTTAGCGTCGGTACAAGAACACCATTGTGCACTGCCATTTTAATTTTTTAGAGAGGTTTTTGTTTACGAGAACAACTTTAAGTGCACTATACTTTTTGTTGCCTGTCCCAACGGTTCTTTCCATTTCCCTCTCCACTCGCTCATCCTTTGTAAATATACTTCTTCTTCTTTCTGTGTCCTGTCAGGTCTCCCTAACGTTGACTATCACCTCATAGTGATGACCTGGGGAAAAATATCCAGAGTGGTATCCCCTTGCCTTCTCTGGAGGATTTTCAGTCAGGGTTACCTTCTCTTAGCTGGGTGTATCCAGTTTTATGGCGCTGGAAGTTCGCCATTCGTCCTCTCTCTATCTGCTAAGGCACTAAGTAATATGTGCCACATTGTACGGGGTTCGCGGGTTCTTTATAAAGACCTCTCGTGGACGCTAGAGAGTTGGACTTGATAGTAGTGTTGCTGATGTAAATGCAACATGGCACCGTACGACATTTTGTAGAGGCATATTTTCCAGCAAAACAGCGACAGCACAGATTGTTTTACAGAACCAATCTGCCTCTGGTGACACCGGTGGGAAGAGCAATTAGTCTGCTGAACGCGGTCTCCTCGGAGATCGACGTCTTTCATGTTAGTGAAAGTACGTTCAGGGGGCAAATACTATTGACTTTAGAAAGTATCTTGTCTTCCTGATGTCGAACCATCTCTAATGCGTTCCTGGTACTTTGTTGTATTTTTATGATATTTTACCTGTACTTTATAGATGCCTTAAACATTTTCCTGTTTGTAATGTCTATTGAGTTAATAAACTGATTTGATTTGATTTGATTTGATTGATACCCCATCGTAGCCCTACTACCCTTTTGAACCCCTATATACTATACATGAAATATCATAAATGATATATAAATAGGAAAATGTGTCAGATTTACTGCTGATTACGCGTTGAACAAATTAAGATAAAGGACCCACGAGGCGTCTTTGAAAATTGAATGTTCTGAATAGTTAATATGAATCGCCCTTTAAGCCGGATATTGGCCTGAGGATCATTTGTCTGATTGCATCAATGCCCCTCAATTGCTCCGAGATCATAACTGAATAATTCTATCAATAATAATGCCAAATCCATTGTTTATTGTACATATGTATGTATAAGAACATTATATGTAAGCAAAGGGAACTGTAATTCGTTACCTTTGTACGGAAGTAAATCGTCTCGAGCTTGCAGAAGCAGGAAGAGAAATGTTATAGTCCGTTAAATTCAGAGAGATTGTTTGCAATAGTGTGTGTGACAGTGCGTTTACAAAAAACTAAACGCTTTTATTTTTTATGAGTAAAAATAATAACAAAATATAGGGTGTCCCAAAATTAAAGCAAGATTTGAATTAAATAGAAAACACAGTAAATAAAATCCAGTATTCGTCTACAAGTATTTGTGTACATTCAAAATGTTGTATAAAACAAAAACTGGTCCAAGTTTGCATATAAATTCGAGTGACATTTCCAGGCGTTATCTAGCAGTGCGTGAATGGCGGTAGCCCTACACATTGCGTTATAAAGATCTTTTGCTTAATACTTAAATCTAATCTTCATAGATGGCGCTGGTCTGTAAATTGAAACTGACATGTGAATTGTGGTGTTGGATATTAACATATATACAACTTCCAAAAAATTGTCAGACATGGTGGTCATAAGAAAGGTGGAATGGGGAATGTTGTAATTACATAAAGCGTGCGCTTAACCCAACGAATGACAGGTCATAAGTCCTGTAAACACCTCGATCACCATATTCGGTTTCCAGTTTGTATCTTCGTCTCTATTGAGATAAAATTAACCGATCTCTATTTGAGAATTTCTATCTGTTTTCAATGCCGACATTTCAAATAGTAATTTTAAAATGGTATTAACGGATAATGTACGTAAGTATATATGTGCTGGTACTATACGGGAGCGAAGGGGCGTGATCCGAGGCCGAGAGATGGAGCCAGGAGACGCCCTGATACGTGATGCAGAACGGGTATAAAATGGAATGCTAAGAAACAGGGTACATAAAAAAAACAATATATTTTTTTGATTTAACATTTACAAATTGACGAGCGTGCATTTTACGATGCATGCATGTAAGAAGCTCGAGAGGTATATCAGGACAGAGCAGTATGGCGGTCCATCCTCACTGCCTACTCCTCCGGAGAAACGTCCGTGGAATGCTAAGAAACAGGGTATATAAAAAAAACAATATATTTTTTAAATTTAACATTTACAAATTGACGAGCGTGCATTTTACGATGCATGCATGTAAGAAGCTCGAGAGGTATATCAGGACAGAGCAGTATGGCGGTCCATCCTCACTGCCTATTCCTCTGGAGAAACGTCGTACTTTTTTCTTATTCTTGTATACAACAGATCGTTAAATACAAAAGTGGAAGTACTAACTAACTAACTTACCATCACGCCGTCTCCCCGGAGGGGTAGGCAGAAAGAATGGAACGCCACACTGTTCTGTCCTGACATACGCCTCTCGCTTCCTCTACATTCATACATCTTGTCATGCACGCACGTCGATTTTTCCGACTCCTCACGTGACCGACATTCAATATTTGATTGATTTGATCGTGCCACGTTTTCCTCGGCCTTCCTCTATTTCTAGCTCCGTTCACGCCGTTTACATATACCTTCTTTACCATTCTGTCTTCACTCATTCTTTCCATGTGTCCAAACCATCTTAATGACCGTTTCCTTATTTTGTTCATAACACTTTCATTCGCACCACATTCACTTCTTATATTTGCATTTGTCACTCTATCATAAACAGATTTGCCACACATTCGTCTTAGAGATCTCATTTCTACTGCATTTATTCTACTTTCATCCTTCTTTTGCCAGTTCCATGCTTCACTTCCATACATAAGGGTCGGCACAAGAACACCATTGTGCACTGCCATCTTAGCTTTTTTGGATAGGCTTTTGTTTGCGATGACAACTTTAAGTGCACCATTTATTCTGTTGCCTGCCCCAACCCTTCTTTCAATATCCTTCTCCACCCTCCCATCCTTTGTAAACATACTTCCTAAATAAACAAATTCATCCACTTGTTCCAGATTTTCACCGTTTACACTAATGTTGCACACTGTCATGCTTCCTTCTTTTTCGAAAATCATTATCTTAGACTTATTCACATTCATCATCAAATCGTATCGCTTGCATACCTCATACATCCTAGACACCAAGTGGAAGTAGTTATTTTAAAACACCGTTTTCTAATCAAATCAGTTTATTTTCTCAAAAGATACTACAAACATATTTATAGTTTAAGCCATCTATTTGAAAAAAGGTAAAATTCTAAGAACGCATGAGTAGTGGTTTGACATTAGAAAGACAAGATACTCTCAAATATCCTGTAGGTTTTTTCCTTCACATAGGGGTTCAAACCAGCTGATTTCTTTCATAATTTCATTAGGGGTTACCAAGTGTGCATAAATTAATAATTTTAGAGTTGTGTCAGTTGAAGTTCCCTGGGTTATCATCAGCATCGCCTTATAATGATGATGCAGTAATAGCGACCGTGGCCAACGGAAGATTATTACGGAGTTCACTTCTGGGCGGCTACCGCTTCGGTTCTTTTACCAGGGGCGGCTGCACTGCACGTTTGATTGTACTGCTTATCACTGGACAATCAGTTTGGAATTTTAAATCTTTAAAATGTAGGAGTCAAATGCATCATAAAGATATGTACAGTAGCGAGCACAGAAATCTTTTCACACTGAGAATATCGGTTTTTTGTAATAATATATATATTTTTTGTGATTCCTTGATAGCTTTTCACTCCAAATTATTAAGCAACACTGTTTAAAGATGATCTGCAAGACAAGTGCCTTCTTAGGGATCAAAAATATTTTTTCTTAATTTTAGAGTTAATTTGTAGATTTTCGATTTTTTGTCACAAAAATTAAAAATGCTCACATAATTTAAATAAACACGTATTTATTTCAAATAAAATTACATAGGTATATAACACCAACAAAATCAGTACTTTGTTGTTCCTCCTTTTTTTTAAATAACTGCTTCAATACGTTTAGGCATAGATTTCACCAAATTGTATAATACATAGTCTTGGATAAATTTCCAATCACACTTTTTCGATGAAGTTTTTAAGGTTTTCCTTTGACGGAGGCTTCAGTTTATTTATTTCAATTGCCATTTTATGCCACAAGTTCACAATAGGGTTTAGGTCAGGGCTATTTCCGAACCAATCCAGTGTTGGAATCCCATGAATTTTCATATATTCTTCGACCTAAAAATTATTTTAACAGTGTTATATTTTTTTAATTTTGTTTTGTGAACATTATAAATCACAGTGTCAGAAAAAAAAAATAATACTTACAGTTTGTGATCGGTGGCACAGTGCAGAGTCATCTTGGAAAATATTTAGTATAATATCTAGTATTTCTGTAAGGTTCACGCTATCATAAAATGTTTATTGTTTCTTAAGCATCTACACCTAATCAAGGAACAGAGGTCGTCCCTTGGCAAGATTAAGAGATTTTCTGCTTAATGCTTACACCCAATCTTAATGGATGGCGCTAGTGTAGATTGAACTAAAAAATGTGCTCCGCAACATTGTAGCATATATACATCTTCCAAAAAATTGTCAGACGTGGTGGTCGTAAGAAGGGAGGAATGGGGAATGTTGTTAAACATAAAGCGATCGTTTAACCCAACCAATGACAGGTCATAAGTCCTGTAAGCGCCTCGACCACCACATTCTGTTCCCAGAAAACGATTTACGTCTTCGTCTCTATTGAGATACAATTAATCCTTATAAAAAAAAAAATTACCCGCAATGTGTAAAATCCAGTTTTTGTCTACAAGTATTTGTATACATTCAAAATGTTAAGAAACTTAGTTTATTAAACTTTGGGTTAGGACCGTACAAAATTTAACGTTACAAGAAAATTGAAAGAAGAATCACAATTGCCAACAAAACATTCTTCTCTCTACTACCA